>BNST01002949.1:0-29055 GCA_019650275.1 Xylocarpus granatum
CACATTGGGAGCATTCAGCTGTGTGCGAGGCGTACTTCCGAGAGTGACCTGAACATCCCTATGTGCATGGCAGAGAAGTCAGGCACGCTCGGCAGTGCACGGGACAAACTTTTGAGAGGTACGGAACATCCCCCTGAGTGCGGCAGGCGCTTCCAGCACATTGGGCGGAGTATGGGATGAACTTCTGGGAGTGACTGGAACATCCCTGCATGCATAGCAGAGGCCTCTAACATGATGTGCTGTGCATGGGATGAACTTTTGGGAGGTACTGGAAACATCCCTCTGGGCACAGCGAAGGCTTCTGGTGCATTGGGCAGTGCGTGGTATGAACTTCTGAGAGCAACTGGAACATCCTCCCTGGATGCTGCAGCAGTGTTGGGCGTGTGCGTGTTTGACAGTGTCTGGGACGAACTTCTGGGAGGAACCGGAACATCCCCATGGTGCAGTAATTAAGCAGGCAGTACTGCAGTGTGCGGGACAAACTTATGGGAGCGACCAGAATATCTGTGTGGGTGCGGCAGCAAAGTCGGGTGCATTGGGCAGTGCGCGGGATGAACTTCTGGGAGTGACTGGAACATCCCCGTGGGCGTGGCAAATGTGTCGGGAAGGTTCGCAGTGCGTGGGACAAACTTCGGGGAGTGACCAGAACATCCCCACGGGCACAGCAGATGTGGTCGGTGTATTTAGAAGTGCGCGGGATGAACTTCTTGGAGCTACTGGAACATCCCCATGGGCACAGCAGATGTGGCCGGCGTATTTAGAAGTGTGCAGGATGAACTTCTTGGAGCTACCGGATCATCCCGCAGGGTGTGGCAGGGGCTTTCGGCGCATTGGATGATGCACGGGACGAACTTCCAGGAGCGACTGGAACATCTCCACCAGTGCGGCAGAGGTGTTGAGCGTGATCTGTAGTGCACGGGATGAACTTCCGGGAGCTACTGGAACATCCGCTCAGGTGCAGCAGAGGCTTCCAGTGCATTGGGCTGCGTGCGAGATGAACTTCCCCGTGGGTGCGGCAGACGCGGTGGGCGCATTGGACAGTGCAGGGGTTGACTTTTGGAAGTGACCAAAACATCCCCACAAGCACAGCAGAGGTGTAGGGCACATTCGTAGTGCGTGGGACAATCTTCCGGGTGCGACCCAAAAATGCCCGTGGGCTTGGCAGAGGCTTCGGGCGCGTTCGGCAGTACATGGGACGAACTGCCCTGAGTGACTGAAAATCACTGTGGGCACAACAAAGGCATTGGATGTGTTCATCAGCTCAGAAAATGAAGTTCCGGGAGCAACCAGAACATCCCACCAGGTGCAGCAGCAGCGTTGTGTGCGTCTGGCAGTGTGTGGGACAAACTTCCGGGATCGACCGGAATATCCCTATGGGTACGGCAGAGGTTCGGGCGCATTGGCAAAGTGCAGCGACGAACTTCTGGGAGTGACTAGAACATCCCCATGGGCACAGCAGAGTCTTTAGGCACATTGGGCTTTGCACAGGACATACTGCCATGAGTGACCAGAGCATCACTGCAGGCACGACAGCGATGTCAGGGCTATTTTGGCAATGTGCGGGACGAACTTCCGGGAGCAACTGGAACAACCTGGCTGGTGTGGCAGTGGCATCGAGCGCATTGGGGCACTGCATGGGCCGAACTTCTGGGAGTGGCCAGAACATCACTGCAGGCATGGCAGAGGCACTGCAGGCATTAGGCAGTGTGCGAGATGAACTTCGAGAATGACAGGAACAACCCTGTGGGCATGGCAGGCACGTTGGGAGCATTCGTGTTGAGAACCTAAGTATGCAGGAAAGGCAATGGGCAGAAAATGGGGCAGCAAAGGAGAGCATGGACCAGAAAATGTGCACAATAAGCCTGGCAACAGCAAGTGTGCAGCCCGGCAGTGAGGCCTGGGCATTCCTAATCAATGAAGGACATTCATGCCAACAAGAGTTCCAGCAGAAGAAGGATATTTGCTTGAAGAAGAACTCCAGCAGCAGTAAGACGTTTATGCCAAGCAGAGTTCTAGCAGCAGCAGGACATCCATGCCAAGCAGAGTTCCAGCAGCAGCAGGACATCCATGCCAAGAAGAGTTCTATCAGCAGTAGGACACTCATGATGAGTTCCAGTAGCAATAGGATAGTCGACAAAAGAAGAATTCTAAGGGCAGAAGGATATGCATTCAGAGTCCTAGTCCTACAAGGATTAGGCAAGAGGAAGTGCAGCTGCTGTTAAATACAAGATACGGTAGGAATTCTAGTCTAGGTAGAAATTCAAGAAAGACCAAGAATCCTAGTAGAATTAGGAAACATTTGGATAAGGTCTATCTTGATAATGTTTTATTTCACTTAGAAAAGCTTGTTGACTTAGGAAAACATATCCTAAGTGGATAAGGAACCTAAGTACTAGTTAAATTAGGATAAGGCTGCCTTTCGGGATGAACTTTCGGGAGGTACTGGCACATCTCTGAGGCCGAACAGAGGCTTCTGGCGTGCTGGGCAGTGTGCGGTACGAACTTCTGAGAGGAACTAGAACATCCCCGCGGATACTGCAGCAGCGTTGGGCATGTACATGTTTGACAGTGCGCGGGACGAACTTGCAGGAGCAACTGAATATCCCTGCCAGCATGGCAGAACATTCCCGCAGTCACGGCTGCAGCATCGAACTCATTCGACAGTGCTGGAGACAAACATCCAGGAGCAACCGGAACATCCTCGCTAGTGCGGCAGTGGCATTGCGTGTGTTCAGCAGTGCATGGAAAGAACTTCCAGGAGTGACAGGAAAATGTCCATAGGCTTCATAGAAGCATCAGATGAGTTCGGCACTGCTCGGGATGAACTTCTGGGAGCGACCAGAACATCACCGCAGGTGAGGCAGTTGCATTGGGCGCGTTTGTTAGTGTGCAGGATGAACTTTCAGAGCAACTGGAACATCCCAGCAGCATGTGGGAGAGGCATTGGGCGTGTTCGACAGTGTGAAGGGACGAACTTCCGGGAGTGACCGAAACATCCCCGCATGCATAGCAGAGACTTCAGGCGCGTTTGTCAGTGCGTGGGGTGAACTTCCGGGAGCAATTGGACCCCACAGGTGCAGCAGATAAGTCAGATGCATTTGGCAGTGCACGGGACAAACTAGCAGCAGAACCAGAACATCCCTGCAGGCATGGCAGTGGGGTTTGGCACATTCAGCAGTGCTTGAAATGAACTTCCGGGAGTGACTGGAAAATCCTCTCAAGCTCAGCAGAGGCATCAAGCTCGTTTAGCAGTGCTCAAGACGATCTTCCGGGAGCAACCTGAACAACACCATGCGGGTGCAGCAGTGGCGTCAGACACATTAGTGTTGAGAACCTAAGAATGCAGGAAAGGCAATGGGCAGAAAATGGGGCAACAAAGGAGAGCATGGGCCAGAAAATGTGCATAACAAGAATGGCAACAGAAAGTATGCAGCCCAATAGTGAAGCCCAACCAGTATTTGACTTAATCCTAATTAATGAAGGACATCTACGCCAAGCAGAGTTCCAGCAGCAGCAGGATATCCATGCCAAGGAGAATTCCAGCAGCAGCAGAACATCTACGCCAAAAAGAGTTCTATCAGCAGCAGGACACGCATGATGAGTTCCAGTAGCAATAGGATAGTTGCAACAAGAAGAATTCTAAGGGCAGAAGGATATGCATTCAAAGTCCTAGTCCTAGAAGGATAAGCTAAGAGGAAGTCCAGCTGCTGTAGAAAACAAGATAAAGTAGGAATTCTAGTCTCGGTAGGAATTCAAGAAAGACCAAGAATCCTAGTAGGATTAGGACACAAAGGATAAGGTCTATCTTGATAATGTTTTATTTGACTTAGAAAAGCTTGTTGACTTAGGAAAACATATCCTAAGTGGGTAAGGAACCTAAGTACTAGTTAAATTAGGATAACGCTGTCTTAGGACTATAAATAGAGCCCATTATTTGTGAGGAGCTCATAAGCTACGAATTTTGTAGGTCTATCTTGATAATGTTTTATTTGACTTAGAAAAGCTTGTTGACTTAGGAAAACATATCCTAAGTGGATAAGGAACCTAAGTACTAGTTAAATTAGGATAAGGCTGTCTTAGGACTATAAATACAGCCCATTATTTGTGAGGAGCTCATAAGCTACGAATTTTGTTATTTTCTCATTCATTAATCAAGAATCAAAGGTAAGCATTCTTGCTTCTATTCTTGTTTATTTTTCAGTTATCTTTTAAGAGTTGTCTTGAGATAACTTGGGCTTAAGTCAAGGTTAAGAGTTGTCTTCCTTGCTTAAGAGCTAAGGTTGAAGTTAAGAGTTGTCTTCTTCAACCAAGGCAAGTTGTGATAGGTTTAAGAGTTGTCTTGCCTATCCAACATATCTTTATATATATTAGTTAACCCGAAGGACAGCTTAGGGGATATAAAATAAGAAAAGAACTCAAGAATCAAATGGGACAGCAAGTTAGGAAGGATTCCAGTAGGCGTGCTGACCCCTAAGGTGTAGAAAAGTTGGGGAAAAAATCGGGACCCCAACAATTAGGCAGTGCACGGGATGAGCTACCAATAGTGACTGGAACATCACCGCAGCCACAACAGAGCCATCAAGTGCACTCGGCAGTAAACAGGATGAACTTCTGGGAGCAACCAGAACATCACTGTAGGCAAGGCAGTTGTGTTGGGCGCGTTTGTCAGTGTGTGGGATGGACTTTCAGGAGTGACTGGAACATCCCAGCGGCATGCGGGAGAGGCATCGGTATGCGGGAAAGGCATCGGGCGTGTTCTGCAGTGTGAAGGGACAAACTTCTGGGAGTGACCAGAACATCCCTTCATGCATGGCAGTCATCGGCGCATTCGGTAGTGTATGGGGTGAACTTCTGGGAGCAATAGGACCCCACGGGTGCAGCAGAGACGTCAGACGCATTCGGCAGTGCATGGGCCAAACTACCGGGAGCGACTAGAACATCCCTGCAGGTGTGGCAGTGGGGTTTGGCACATTCGGCAGTGCTTGGCATGAACTTCCAGGAGTGACTTGAAACCTCCTCAGGCTGGGCAGAGGCATCAGGTGATTTGGCAGTGCTCAGGAAAATTTCTGGGAGCAACCTGAACAACCATGCGGGTGCAGCAGCAGTGTCAGACACATTGGGCAGTGCACGGGATGAGCTACCAGGAGTGACTGGAACATCCCCACGACTAGAACATCTGGGAGTGACCGGAACATCCTCGCAGGTGCAGCAGTGGCATTGCGCGTGTTCAGCAGTGCACAGAAAGAACTTCTGGGACTGATTGGAGCATCCCCACAGGCGCGGCAGCGGCGTTGGGCACATTCAGTCCTGCCATGGGACTAACTTCCGGTAGCAACCGGAACATCCCTGTGGGTGTAGAGAGGTGTCGGGCAGGTTCAGTAGTGCCATCGGGTGCGTTCGGCAGTGCACGGGATGAACTTCTGGGAGTGACCAAAACATCCTGGCCAGCGTGGCAGTGGCATCAGGTGCATTGGGCAGTGTGGAGGATGAACTTCTAGGAGCAACCAGAATATCCCCGCGGGTGCAGCAAAGGCATCAGGCACATTCGTAGTGCACGGTACAAACTTCGGGGAGCTGACTGGAACATTACCGTGGGCACGGCAGAGGCATCAAGCGTGTTCTTCAGTGCACGGGATGAACTTTTGGGAGCAACTGAAACATCACCGCTGGCACAGCAGATGCATCGGGCATGTTTTGCAATGCGTGGGAAGAACTTCGGGGACAAACTTCCAGGAGTGACCAGAACTTATCTGCAGGCGATGCATAGGTGTCAGAAATGTTTGGCTGTGCTCGGGACAAACTTCTGGCAGCAACCGGAAAATCGCCGCTGGCTCAGCAGAGGTGTCGGATGCGTTCGGCAGTGCTCGGGATGAACTTCTGGGATGAACACTTGTGTGCCTTTTCCTCCTTTCTTGAGAGGGAAGCCTCCACTGCACCTGTGGGGATGTTCCGGTCGCTCCCAGAAGTTCATCCTGTGCACTGCCCAACGTGCCCAAAGCCTCTGCCGAGCCCGTGGGGATGTTCCAGTCGCTACTGGAAGTTCATCCTGCCCACTGCTGCATGTGCCCAACACACAACCCTGCCTGTAGGGATGTTCTGTCACTGCTGGAAGTTTGTACCGCACACAGCTGAATTGTTGGGGTCCCGATTTTTTCCCCAACTTTTCTACACCTTAGGGGTCAGCACGCCTACTGGAATCCTTCCTAACTTGCTGTCCCGTTTGATTCTTGAGTTCTTTTCTTATTTTATATCCCCTAAGCTGTCCTTCGGGTTAACTAATAGATATAAAGATATGTTGGATAGGCAAGACAACTCTTAAACCTATCACAACTTGCCTTGGTTGAAGAAGACAACTCTTAACTTCAACCTTAGCTCTTAAGCAAGGAAGACAACTCTTAACCTTGACTTAAGCCCAAGTTATCTCAAGACAACTCTTAAAAGATAACCGAAATATAAACAAGAATAGAAGCAAGAATGCTTACCTTTGATTCTTGATTAATGAATGAGAAAATAACAAAATTCGTAGCTTATGAGCTCCTCACAAATAATGGGCTGTATTTATAGTCCTAAGACAGCCTTATCCTAATTTAACTAGTACTTAGGTTCCTTATCCACTTAGGATATGTTTTCCTAAGTCAACAAGCTTTTCTAAGTCAAATAAAACATTATCAAGATAGACCATATCCTTTGTGTCCTAATCCTACTAGGATTCTTGGTCTTTCTTGAATTCCTACTTAGACTAGAATTCCTACTTTATCTTGTTTTCTACAGCAGCTGGACTTCCTCTTGACTTATCCTTCTAGGGCTAGGACTCTCAATAATTATCCTTCTGCCCTTAGAATTCTTCTTGTCGCAACTATCCTATTGTTACTGGAATTCATCATGCGTTTCCTATTGCTGCTGGAATTCTCCTTGACTTTCCTTTCCACCATTGATTAGGACTGAGTCAGAACCTGGCCGTGCTTCATTGCTTGCTGCGTGCATGCTGCTTGTGCACACTTGCTGGTTGGTTTCTGTCTCTCTTGCTGCCTGGCGCCTTGCGCGCATTCTCTCACGCTCCCTTTGCCTTCTAAGGTCCTCAACACGAGTCCGCAGGGCGGGGACTTCCTTGGCGTCAGTGCTGGGCATGGGCGTGCGCAGCCTTGGTGTGCACGGCATGGGCGCGGGCGCTGGGCACTGCCAGTTTGTGCGGGCGGACAGCGCGTCACCTGGGCGTGGGTGCTGGCATTGCATGGCCTCGGCATGTCTGCACACAAAATCCCCCCAACTACTGGCGCACAGCCAGCCACTTCTGCAGGGCCAGCACACAAGACACGCTCACTCACCCAGTGCCACATGACACAGCAGCTGCCGCACGTTCCGCTTCTTCTTCATGACATAGTCAATGGTGACATTTTTTTTTCTCCTAGAAGTTTGTCCCGTGCACACTCCTAGACGTTTGTCCCACGCATGCGCCTGGAAGTTCATCCCACGCACAGCCGAAGTTGCCCGACGCCTCCCCTGTGCCTGCAGGGATGTGCCCGTCACTACCAGAAGTTTGTCCTGACCACTGCCGAACATGTTCGACACCCCTACCGAGCCCTCGAGGATGTTCTAGTCACTTCTAGAAGTTCATTCAGTGCACTGCCCAACACATCCAAATCCTCTACCGTGCCTGTGGGGATGTTCTGGTTGCTCCCAGAAGTTCATCCCATGCACTGCCAAATTAGGACTGTATTTAACTAGTGGACGAACTTCTAGAAGCGACCAGAACATCCTCGTGGGTGTGCCAGCGGCATCGGGCATGTTTGGAAGTGCACGAGATGAACTTCTGGGGCCAATTGGAACATCCCCGCCAATGCGGCAGAGGCTTTAGTTGCATTTGGCAGTGCATGGGATGAACTTTCGAGAGCGACCGAAACATGCCTTGAGGCATGGTAGTGACATCAGGTGCTTTCGGTAGTGCACTGGAGAAACCTCCAAGAGCTACCCGAACATCCCCATGGGCACGGTAAAGGCATTTGGCACATTTGGAATTGGGCGCATCATTATGAGGTAAGTACCCTTGAACGACTGTATTTATCTTGCTGCTGCTGTCCCTTCTCTTCCATTGGAGGTGCATGGCCATGGATTCATAGTCGAACATTATCTTGCCTATGGTCTTAAGCCAAGCATTGCCTAAAATCACATCAAAACCTGCTAAGGCTAACACATGCAGTTCTGCCTCTATCTTGACTCTTGAATCTGCATTGCTATTGTCGTGATAACTTGCGTGCACTTGAGCTTCTGTCCACTTGCCACTCTTACCTCAAAGGGTGAAATCCTTTTTAGACATAGCTGGAATGTTTTGATCAATTTTCTGTTGATGAAGTTATGAGTAGCTCCATTATCTATCAACACCAAAATGTTTGTTTCGTTAATAGTTGCGAACAACCTCATGCAGTAGGCTAGGTGGTTGCCCTGTTGATTTCGCCTTCTTCCACATGATCCAGGGAGTGTTCTGCCTCTGCTTCCTCCTTGCTGTCCATGTGGCTTTCTTGTTCTTCCTCACTGCTTTCCTCGTGTTCTTCATCACTTACTACTTCAATGATATTGAACAGCCCTTTTCTTGCACTTGTGGCTAACTTTTCACTTATCATTGCACCTAAAACATAGGCCTCTTTTGATTCTCCTGTTGATTTGTTTGGTGGATAGTTTGAGAGGGTCCTTTGTTTTTTAGGGCACTGTCTTACTTGATGAGGATGCCTTATCTAATTTGTCTGAGGGTTTGATGACCTTGGTTTTGCTGCGGGTGATGCTTCTCCCATCGTTGATGAGTCTTGCCAACCGGATGCACTGAGTGAGAGAGTTTGAACCCCTAATCTTTACTTCTTGGCTTAGCCAAGGTACAAGGCCATCTAGAAAAGTGCCAATTAGTGCACTATTTGGCCAATGTCCTACTAATTCGGCCAACCTCTCGAATTCTTCAAGGTAGCTTTCTAGAGATCCTTCTTGCCTAATTTTGGCAAGCTGTCCCTCGTAGTTTGTCATGCTAGACGGGCCATAGGTGCCTTAAGCCAATGCCACCATTGGTTGACTCTCCCACATAGGTGATAGGATGCAAAATCACCCCTTTCACATCTCTCAATACCTTGTTTCTCAAAATAAAATTCAGCCTTGGAGATCCATTTGGTTGGATCTCCCTTCTCAAAGCTTGGGCTGTTATAGTGCCAATCCTCCCTCCTTGTGGTGCACCATGGTTTTGTCTCAGGGTGATTATGCACCCTTCTTTGTTGCCATGATGCGGGCCTTCTGTCCAGCACCTCTCATCGTCGCTATAATCATTGTAGCGATCATGGGGCAGGTGCTCGCTCCCAGGAGTTCGTCTGCTGCAGTGCCCACCACGGTGAAAGCCTCTGCTGCACCTGTGGGGATGTTTTGGTCACTCCCTGATGTTCATCCCATGCACTGCCGAATGCACCAAACGCCTCTGCCATGCCTGCAGGGATATTCCAGTCACTCCCGAAAGTTCTTTCCGCACATTGCCAAATGCGTCCAAAGCCTATGCCGTCCCGCAGGGATGTTCCAGTTGCTCCCAAAAGTTCATCCCATGCATCGGATGCATTTGGCAGTGCTCTAGATGAACTTCTGGGAGCAACCGAAACATCCTCACGGGTGTTGCAATGGCGTCGTTCGCATTCAGTAGTGCACTGGACAAACTTCCTAAATCAACCGGAACATCTCTGCAAGCACAGAAGAGGCATCGGGCTCGTTGGGCAGTTTGGGGCATGAACTTCCTAGAGCGACTGGAGCATTCCCTCGGGAGCAGCGGAGGCATCCGGTGCATTCGACAGTGTGTGGTACAAAGTTTGGGGAGCAACTAGAATATCACTGAGGGCATGGCAAAGGCATCGAACACGTTGGACAGTGTGCGGGATGAACTTTTGGGAGCGATTGAAACGTCACTGCAGGCACGAAAGAAGCATTGGGCGGGTTTGGCAGAAACTTCTTCAACCACACATCTTTTTGCCTATCCAAAAAGATTGGCAAAAAGGGGTGGCTGGCAGCGCGCACCTCATGGCATGCCATTCGCACCGGCATGCTCCCGATGTCAGTCAGCGAGCTCCCCATTCAGCCAATCTTGAAACATGAACCAAGGAGTCTGACATACATGTGAGTCGACAGGCCAACAAACCCGTGAGGTGTAAGGAAGCTAAATGGCGGATCCCTTGCGGGTGTACCGCCGACCGACCTTGATCTTTTGAGAAGGGTTCGAGTGCGAGCATGCCTGTTAGGGACCCAAAAGATGGTGAACTGTGCCTGAGCAGGGGCGAAAGCCAGAGGAAACTCTGGTAGAGGCCCGCAGCGATACTGACGTGCAAATCGTTCGTCTGACTTGGGTATAGGGGCGAAAGACTAATCTAACCATCTAGTAGCTGGTTCCCTCCAAAGTTTCCCTCAAGATAGCTGGAGCCCGAGGGACGAGTTCTATTGGGTAAAGCCAATGATTAGAGGCATCAGGGGCACAATGCCCTTGACCTATTCTCAAACTTTAAATAGGTAGGATGGTGTGGCTGCTTTGCTGAGCCGCGCCACGGAATCGAGCGCTCCAAGCGGGCCATTTTTGGTAAGCAAAACTGGCGATGCAGGATGAACTGGAAGCCGGGTTACGGTGCCCAACTGCACGCTCACCTAGAACCCATCAAGGGTGTTGGTCAATTAGGACAGCAGGACGGTAGTCATGGAAGTCGAAATCCGCTAAAGAGTGTGTAACAACTCACCTACCGAATCAACTAGCCCCAAAAATGGATGGCACTGAAGCGCGTGACCTATACTCGACTGTCGGGTCAAGTGCTAGGCCCCACTGAGTAGGAGGGCATGGCGGTTGTCGTAAAACCCAAGGCGCGAGCCCGGGCGAAGCGGCCGTCGGTGCAGATCTTGGTGGTAGTAGCAAATATTCAAATGTGAACTTTGAAGGTCGAAGAGGGGAACGGTTCCATGTGAACAGCACTTGCACGTGGGTTAGTCGATCCTAAGAGACGGGGGAAGCCCATCTGAGAGCGTCGTGGCATGAGCTTCAAAAGGGAGTCGGGTTAAAATTCCCGAACTGGGACGCGGCGGCTAACGGCAATGTTAGGGAGTCCGGAGACGTCGGCGGGGGCCTCGGGAAAGAGTTATCTTTTCTGCTTAACAGCCCACCCACCCTGGAAACGGCTCAGCTAGAGGTAGGGTCTAGCAGCCGGAAGAGCACTGCACATCGCGCAATGTCTGGTACGCCCCCGTCGACCCTTGAAAATTCAAAGGACCGAGTGCCGCCCGCGCCTGGTTGTACTCATAACCACATCAGGTCTCCGAGGTGAACAGCCTCTAGTCGATGGAACAATGTAGGCAAGGGAAGTCAGCAAAACGGATCCGTAACTTCGTGAAAAAGGATTGGCTCTGAGGGCTGGGCACGAGGGTCCCAGCCCCAAACCCGTCGGCTATCTATGGACTGCTCAGGCTGCTCCCATGGCGAGAGCGGGTCACTGCATGCCGGCTGGGGGACGGACAGGGAACAGCCCCCTTGGGGGCCTTCCCCGGGCGTCAAACAGTTGACTCAGAACTGGTACGGACAAGGGGAATCTGACTGTTTAGTTAAAACAAAGCATTGTGATGGTCCCAGTGGATGCTCACGCAATGTGATTTCTGCCCAGTGGTCTGAATATCAAAGTAAAGAAATTCAACCAAGCGTGGGTAAACGGCGGGAGTAACTATGACTCTCTTAAGGTAGCCAAATGCCTCGTCATCAAATTAGTGACACGCATGAATGGAATAACGAGATTCCCATTGTCCCTATCTACTATCCAATGAAACCACAGCCAAGGGAACGGGCTTGGCAGAATCAGCGGGGAAAGAAGATCTTGTTGAGCTTGACTCTTGTCCGACTTTGTGAAATGACTTGAGAGGTGTAGTATAAGTGGGAACTGGAGATGGCGAAGGTGAAATACCACTACTTTTAACATTATTTTACTTATTCTGTGAATTGGAAGCGGGGCAATTCAGACATCGCAAATGCCCGATTTTCAAGCTAGGCTCTTCCCGGTTCGCTTGCTTGAAGCTCAACAATCCTGAAGCAAAGCTTAGGGGACATAAATCTAAGAAACGAACTCAAGAATCAAATGGGACTGCAAGTTAGGAGACGTCTTAGTAGACGTGCTGACCCCTAAGGTGTAGAAAAGTTGGGACAAGAAATCGGGGCACCGACATGAATGCACCCAACACCAAAGTCCCACCAACGGGGACGTTCTCGTCACTCCCAAAAGATCTTCCCATGCACTACTGACCACAGCCGATGCCCCTTCCACGCCCGCAGGGACATACTAGCAGCTCCCGGAAGTCCATCCTGCACACTGCCCAACGTGTGAGGAGTGTGCAGTACAAACTTCTGAGACCGACAGGAACATCCTTGCGGGTGCAATAATGGCATTGGCCACATTCAGCAATGCATGGGACAAACTTCCATGAGTGACCAGAACATCCCTGAGGGCATGGCAAAGGCATTGGGTGCATTTAGCAGTGCACGGGACAAACTTTTAGGGGCGACCGAAACATCCTCATCGGCGAGGCACAGGTATCAAGCGTGATCTTCAGTACACAAGATGAACTTATGGGAGAGAACAAAACATCACCGCTCACACGGCAGCAGCATTGGGCGAATTCAGCAGTGTGCAGGATGAACTTCTAGGAGTGACCAAAACATCCTCGATGGTGTCAGGCGCGTTCGTCAGTGTGTGGGATGAACTTCTGAGGGCTACTGGAATGTCCTCACCAACATGGCAGAAGCTTCAATTGCATTTGGCAGTGCACGGGATGAACTTCTAAGAGTGACCAAAACATCCCCTCAGGCATGGCAGTGGCATTGGCCGCCTTTAGCAGTGCGCTGGACAAACTTCCGAGAGTGACCCAAACATCCCTTTAGGCATGGGAAAGGCATCAAGCACCTTTGGCATTGCACTTGACGAACTTCAGGGAGCAACTGGAACATCCCCGCAGGCACAGCAGAGGCTTCAAGCGCATAGAGCAGTGCACGAAATGAACTTTTGGGAGCAACCGGAAGATCCCTGTGGGCGCAGCAGAGGCGTAAGCCACATTTGGTAGTTTACAGGACAACCTTCAAAGAGCAACCAAAAGATCCCCACAGGTGCAACGGCAGTGTCAAACGCGTTCATCATTGTGTGAAATGAACTTCTGGGAGCGACCGGAACATCCCTCTGGGCTTGGCAAAGTTGTTGAACATGTTTGGTAGTGCACGGGACAAACTTCTGGCAGTAGTTTCATGCATGTTGGGCAGTGCACAGGATGAACTTACTGAAGTGGCTGGAACAGCCCCATGGGCATGGTAGAGGCATCGGGCACATTCGACAGTGCGCACACGAACTTCTGGGAGTGACAGCAACATCCCTACAGCCGCAGAAGAGGCATTCGGCACATTCAGTAGTATGCAGGATGAACTTCCACGAGCGACAGGAACATCCCTGTGGCTGTGGCAGCGGTGTCGGGCATGTTTGGTAGTGTGCAGGATGAACTTTTAGGAGTGACCAGAAAATCCTTATGGGCTGGGCAGAGGTGTCGGACACGTTCAGCAGTGCTTGGGATAAACTTTCAAGAGTGACCAAAAAATCCCTGCAGGTGCGACAGGACCATCGAACACATTCGGCAGTGCACGGTACAAGCTTTTGGGTGTGACCAAAACATCCCCTTGGGCATGGCAGGCACGTCAAAAATGTTCATCAGTGTGCAGGACAAACTTCCAGTAGCTACCGGAGCATCGCCACAGGTGTGGCAAGGCTTCGGGGTGGGTTGGGCAACGTGCACGATGAACTTGTGAGAACTTGTGGAACATCCCCATAGGTGTGGCAGAAGTTCCAGGCATGATTGACTGGAATGTCTCCATGGGTGTGGCAGTAGTGTCGGCTGTGTTGGGCAGTGTGTGGGATGAACTTCCAAAAGCAACTAGAACATCCCTACACATACAGCAACAGTGTGGGATGCATTCAACAATGTGCAGGACGAACTTCTAAGAGCATCTAGAACATCCATGCGGGTGCGGCAGAGGTATTGGACACATTTGGTAGTGCACGGGATGAGCTTCTGAGAGTAACAGGAAAAACCCCGCAGGCTTGGCAGAGGCTTGGGCATGTACAGTATATGCGAGACGAACTTCCAGGAGCGACTAGAACATCCCCATGGGCATGGCAGCAAAGTCTGACACGTTCAACAACGCACAGTATGAACTTTCGGGAGTGACTGGAACATCCCCGCGGATACAGCAGCAGCATTCAGCATGTTTGGCAGTGCGTGGGATGATCTTTTGGGAGCGTACAGAAAATACTTGCAGGCTCGGTAGAGGCCTCACACATGTTCGGTAGTACTCAGGATGAACTTCTGGGAGCGACCAGAACATCCTTGCGGACACGGCTGCTGCATTTGGTGCATTCAGCAATATGTGGGACAAACTTTCAGGAGAGACCAAAACATCCCTGCAGGCGCGGAATAGGCTTCAGGCGCATTTGGCAGTGCGCGGGATGAATTTTTGGCAGTGACTGGAACATTCCTGCGGGCATGGCAGAGGTGTTAGAAGTGTTCATCAATGTGCGGGATGAGCTTCTAAAAGTGACTGGACAAACCCCGTAGACTTGGCAGAGGCTTCGGGCATGTTCGGTATATGTGAGACGAACTTCCAGGAGCGACTAGAACATCCCCATGGGCATGGCAGCAAAGTCTGACACGTTCTACAGCGCACGGGATGAACTTTCGGGAGTGACTGGAACATCCCCGCGGATACAGCAGTGGCATTCAGCATTTTTGGCAGTGCGTGGGATGATCTTTTGGGAGCATACAGAAAATCCTTGCAGGCTCAGTAGAGGCATCCCACATGTTTGGCAGTACTCGGGATGAACTTCTGGGGGTGACCAGAACACCCCTGCAAGCACAGCTGCTGCATTTGGTCCGTTCAGCAGTATATGGGACAAACTTCCGGGAGAGACCAAAACATCCCTGCAGGTGCGGAATAGGCTTCAGGCGCGTTTGGCAGTGCGTGGGATGAATTTTTGGCAATGACTGGAACATTCCCGTGGGCATGGCAGAGGTGTTAGAAGTGTTCATCAGTGTGTGGGATGACCTTCCGGGAGCGACCGGAACATCCCCGTGGGAACAGCAATGGCATCGGGTGCATTCGACAGTGCATGGGACGAACTTCCGAGAGCAACTGAAACATCCTAGCTGGCACAGCAGAGTCTTTGGGTGCATTCAGCAGTACGCAGGACAAACTTTCGAAAGCAACCGGAACATCACTGCAAGAACAGCAGAGGCATCGGGCGCATTTCTGTTGAGGACCTTAGGAAGCAAAGAGAGCGTGAGAGAATGCGAGCAAGATGCCAGGCAGCAAGAGAAACAGCAACAGGCTAGCAAGTGTACACAACAGGCCTGCATGCAGCATGCAATGAAACACAACCAGGATCTGACTCAGTCCTAAGTGATTGTGGAAAGCCAAGCCAGGAAGAAGACCAGCATTGGTAGGACACGCATGAAGCAATCCGAGCAGGAGAAGGAGAGTGACGATGTGCAGAACTCCAGCAGCAGCAGAACATCTTGGCAGGTTACTTCAGCAAGAGAACAATGCCAAAGAGAAGTCTTGGATAGGAAAGACGCCGCAGCCTTAGCCTATACTTCCAGATCATTAGCTCATGGCACAGGTTTCAGCATTGACAACGCCAAGAATGAGACGAGGCCCTCAACTCCGCGGCTAAAATGCTCAATTTTGCAACATTTGGGGTGCTGGGGGTAGGGGCCGCCGGAGAGGCAACCCAAAATGGTGGTCGTTCACCTGAGAATTGAGGGTCTCGTGCCATGCTTTGTCCACCCACCCATCGAGGGCCAACAAGGTGTGTGGACGAGGAGCCATGCATGGCTAGGCAACTTTGGCCCCTACCCGAGTCAGTTGCCCCTGCCCCCATAAAGAGGGTTTTGAGACATTTCCTAAGTGGTAGGAGGAGACATACCCCATGTCTGAGCTGTCACACCCCCTCTAAAATCAAAAATACTAGGTATTTTGCACTGAAATTTTGCAAAGGGGTTGAGAAAAATGAGACGGAGGTGTGGGAAGAGTCCTTGCAATTTTTCTGACCCCAGAGTAATTTTTACGATTTTTTGGAGGCCAAAAATGGCAAAAATCAGGAAAATTACGAAGTGGGGTCAGAACAAGGAGAAACCAGAGAGATAGAATTCTAAAATGTTGAACTAATTTATCACGTCATTTAATTGAAAATGGCACGGGGAAAAATGAAAAAGGTACGGCAGAAACTTCTAGGAGTGAGTGGAACACTAGTCGGCCCAGCAGAGGTGTCAGACAAGTTCGACAATGCTTCCGACGAGCTTCTGAGAGTGACCAGAACATCCCTGCAGGTGCAGCAAACGCATCAGGTGCGTTTGGCCGTGCACAGGGAGAAACTTCCAAAAGTGACTGGAAAATGCCAGCGGGCTTGGCAGAGGCGTTGGACAAGTTCAGCAGTGCTCGAGATGAACTTTCAAGATCAACCAGAACATCCCAATAGGAGCGACAGCGGCATTGGGTGCACTTAGTGCACAGAACAAACTTCCAAGAGTGACCAAAACATCTCTGCAGGCATGGCCATGGCATCAAACACGTTTGGCAATGCACAGGACGAACTTCTGAGAGCGACTAGAACACCCCCGCAAGCATGGCAAAGGCTTCAGGAACATTGTTCAGTGCACAGGATAAATTTTGGGGAGTAATTGGAGCATCACCACAAGCGCAATAAGGACATGGGGTGTATTCTGCAGTGCACGGAACGAACTTCTAGGACCGACCAAAACATTCCTGCAGGTGTGGTAGCATCAGATAGGTTTAGTAGTGTGCGAGACAAACTTCTTGTAGTGACTAAAACATCCCCACAGGCATGGAAGAGGCTATGGGCACGTTGGGTAGTCTAGGGGATAAACTTCCAGGAGCAACCGGAACATCCCCACAGGTGCAATGGAGGCATCACTCGTATTCGGTAGTGCGTGGACGACTATTGAGGAGTGACCAGAACATCCTTGTGGGAGGGGAAGCAGCATAGGGCTTGCTCGGCAGTGCGTGGGACGAACTACTGAGAGCAACAAAAAAAATCCCCAAAGGTGTGGCAGAGGCGTTGGGTGTGTTCGGCAGTGTGCAGGATGAACTTCTGAGAGTGACCAGAAAATCCCCGCTGGCACGGCGGAAGCATCAGTCAAATTCATCAGCGGGCGGTACAAACTTTGGCCGCCGACCGGAACATCCTCGCGGGAGCAAAAGCAGCATTGGATGTGTTTGGCAATGTGTGGGATGAACTTCCAAGAACAACTGAAAAAATCCTCGCAGGCATGACAGAGACATCGAGCGTGTTTGGCAGTGCTCAGGATGAACTTTTGGTGTGACCAGAACATCCCTACGGGCATGTTTGATTTGTGTGGGACAAACTTTTGGGAGTGACAGGAGCATCACCTCAGGTAAGTCTAAGGCTTCGAGCACATTAGGCTGTGCATGGGATGAATTTTTGAAAGTGACTACAACATCTCCAAGGGCATATCAGAGGCTTCAAGCATGTTGGAAAGTGCTCAAGATGAACTTTCGGTAGCAACCGGGACATCCTTGAGGGTGTGGCAGTGGTGTCGGGCGCATTTGGCAGTACGCATGATGAACTTTCAGGAGTGACCAGAATGTCCCCGCTAGCGTAGCAGAGACATCGGGTGCATTCGACAGTTCTTGGGACGAACTTGTGGGAGTGACTGGAAAAACCACACGAACATGGCAGTGGCATGGGGTGCATTCTGCAATGCATGGGACGAACTTCTGAGAGTGACTGCAAAATCCCTGCAGGCTCGGCAGAGGCATCTAATGCATTCAACAGTGCTAAAGACAAACATCCAGGAGCGACTAGAAAATCCTTACAGGTGTGGAAAAAGCAGTGGGCACGTTCAAGAGTGCTTGGGAGGAACTTCCAAGAGCGACTGGAACAACCCCGCAAGTGCGGCAGAGCCGTCGAGCATGTAGGTGTTGAGAACCTAAGTATGCAGGAAAGGCAATGGGCTGAAAATGGGGCAGCAAAGGAGAGCATGGGCTAGAAAATGTGCACAACAAGCTTGGCAGTGAGGCCTAGGCGCTCTTAATCAATAAAGGACATTCATACCAACAAGAGTTCCAACAGAAGAAGGATATTTGCATCAAGAAGAACTCCAGCAGCAGTAAGATGTTTATGCTAAACAGAGTTCTAGCAGCAGTAGGACATCCACGCTAAGTAGAGCTCCAGTAGTACTAAGACATCCATACCAATAAGAGTTCTATTAGCAGTAGGACACTCATGATGAGTTCCAGTAGCAATAGGATAGTCGTGACAAGAAGAATTCTAAGGGCAGAAGGATATGCATTCAGAGTCCTAGTCCTAGAAGGATTAGGCAAGAGGAAGTGCAGCTGTTGTAAAATACAAGATAAAATAGGAATTCTAGTCTAGGTAGAAAATAAAAAGAAAGACCAAGAATCCTAGTAGAATTAGGAAACATTTGGATAAGGTCTATCTTGATAATGTTTTAGTTTGACTTAGAAAAGCTTGTTGACTTAGGAAAATATATCCTAAGTGGATAAGGAACCTAAGTACTAGTTAAATTAGGATAAGGTTGTCTTAGGACTATAAATACAGCCCATTATTTGTGAGGAGCTCATAAGCTACAATTTTGTTATTTTCTCATTCATTATCAAGACTCAAAGGTAAGCATTCTTGCTTCCATTCTTGTTTATATTTCGGTTATCTTTTAAGAGTTGTCTTGAGATAACTTGGGCTTAAGTTAAGGTTAAGAGTTGTCTTCCTTGCTTAAGAGCTAAGGTTGAAGTTAAGAGTTGTCTTCTTCAACCAAGGCAAGTTGTGATAGGTTTAAGAGTTGTCTTGCCTATCCAACATATATTTATATATATTAGTTAACCCAAAGGACAGCTTAGGGGATATAAAATAAAAAAAGAACTCAAGAATCAAACGGGACAGCAAGTTAGGAAGGATTCCTGTAGGCGTGCTGACCCCTAAGGTGTAGAAAAGTTGGGAAAAAAAATTGGGACCCCAACAGTAGGGCACTACACGGGACAAACTTCCAGGAGCGACCGGAACATTTCTGCGAGCACCACAGAGGCTTAAGGCGCATTAGGCAATGTATGGGATGAACTTCTAGCAGCAACCAGAACATCCCAAAGGGCGCAGCAGAGGTGCCAGGCACGTTCGGCAGTGTGCGGGATGAACTTACAGGAGCAACCGAAACATCCTCGCTGGCATAGCAGAGGCATCGCGCGCATTTGTCTGTGAGCAGGACGAACTTCCGGGAGTAACTGGAAAATGGCAGCGGGCTTGGTAGAGGCGTAGGACACATTCAGCAGTGTTTCAGATGAAATTCCAAGAGCAACTGGGACATCCTAGTAGCGACAGAGGCGTTAGACACGTTCGGCAGTGTATGGGACAAACATCCAAGCGCAGCGGGAACATCACTGCATGCATGGCACCGGCGTCGGACACGTTCGGCAGTACATGGGACAAACTTCCAAGCTTGTACGGGTAATGGCAAAGGTTGTAGCAATTCCTTGGTCTTGCCATCTTTTAGTTTTATCTATGGGCAAATGTCACAATTGCTGTCTTTCTTCTTGACTTCTGCCTTGAATCCTTCCAACCAAAAAAATAGCTTGATCCACATGTAAGCACGGAACCATTATGAATGTCCTCCTTCCTGTGAGTTGTGGAAGTGATTCAAGATCTTTCCCTGCAGTCCTGGTATGTTTGACACATACACTTGTTGGTTGTGCCAAATATATCCATTCTTTAGGGTAAATTTACTACCTTAGGGTCGAAATTCTTGATCTTCTCCATGAGCTCTTGGCTTTGAGGGTCAATTTCTATTGCCTCCTTGATTTTCATCCATACATTCCACTCCGCTCTACTAATGGCAGTGAGGCATGCGTCATTAGGCTCACATGCTGTCCACAATGCTTGACCTCCATTGCTTTTGGACAATGCGTCTGCCACTTGTTTTCCTTGCCAGGCTTGTAGATTATTTCATACTCGTAACCTAGTAACTTGACAAGGAACTTTTGCTGCTCTGGGGTGGTAATTTTCTGCTCCATGAGGCTTCTCAAGGGTTGTTGATCTATAATGATCAGGAATTTCCTCCCAAGAAGGTAAGGTCACCATACCTTGACTACATGGATGATGGCCAACATCTCCTTGGCATATACTGACCATTCCTTCTTCATGGGCCCTAAGACTCTGCTCATGTATGCAATAGGTCTTCCGCTTGACTCAGGACAGCACCTATTCCATCTTGACATGCGTCAATGTGAAGCTCAAAGGTTTGGTTGAAGTCGGGCAGTGCTAACACTGGGGTCTCACACATAGCTTGCTTCAACAACTTGAATGCATCTTCACTCTTCTCTGTCCATAGGAATCCATCCTTCTTTAGCAAGTCCATTAATGGTTTTGCTATGGTGCCTATTTGCGAACAAATCAGCAGTAGTAGCCTGTCAAGCCTAGAAATCCTCTAAGTTCTGTGACATTCTTAGGAGTTGGTCATGTTTGCATGGCTCCTATTTTTCGTTGGTCTACCTTCACTCCATCTTCAGATATGATGTGACCGAGGTATTCAAGCTCCTCTTGCATGAATGTGCACTTGGATGGCTTGATGACGAAATGATTTCTTCTTAACACTTCTAGCACTTTTGCTAAGTGTTCTATGTGATCATCATGGTTCCTAGAATAGACCAAAATGTCATCAAAGAAGACTATGACAAACCTATGCAAATAAGGTTTGAAGATGTCGTTCATGGGCTGCTTGAAAGGTGGAGGGTGCGTTGCATAATCCGAAGGGCATGACTAGGTACTCGTAGTGTCCATTATGAGTTCGAAATGTTGTCTTCTACGCGTCCTCTTCTTTCATGCGTATTTGATGATATCCAGCCTTGAGATCCAGCTTGGTGAACAGCTTTTGCTCCATGTAACTCGTCCAGCATGGGACATACTTCCGTGAGTGGCTGGAACATCCCGGCACAGAAGACCAACTTCTGGGAACAACCGGAACATCTCTGCGGGCATGGCAAGGCTTCAGATGCATTCAGTAGTGTGCGGGATGAGCTTTCGAGAGCCAATACAACATCCTCACTAGTGCAGCAGTGGCATTGGACTCGTTCGGAAGTGTGCGAGATGAACTTCCGGGACTGACCGGAACATCCCCGTGGGCGAAGCCAAGATTTCGGACGGGTTGGGCAGTGTGCAAGATAAACTTCCAAGAGCTACTGGAACATGCCTGCAGGTGTGGCTGAGGTGTCGAGTGCTTTTGGCAGTTTGCGGGACAGACTTCCGAGAGCGACCGGAACATCCCTACAGGCACGGCACAGGTGTCGGGAGCATTTGGCAATGTATAGAACGAACTTTTGAGAGCAACCGAAATATCCCTGCGAGCACAACAGTGGCATCAAGTGCGCTCGGCAGGGCACAGGACAAAATCTTGGGGCAGTCGAAACATCCCTGCTGGCACAACAAAGGCTTTAGGCGTATTAGGCTGTGCATAGGACGAACGTCTGGGAGCACCAAAACATCCCCACAGGCATGGCAAAGGTGTCAGGTGCATTTGGCAGTGTACGGGATGAACTTTTGGGAGCAATCGGAATATCCCCACTGGCGCCACAGCATCGTTGGGCACGTTTGGTAGTACACGGTGCAAACTTTCGGGAGTGATCGGAACATTCACATGGACAAGGCAGAGGTGTCGGTCACGTTCGGCAGTACGTGGGATGAACATCCAGGAGTGACCAAAACATCCGCGCAAGTGCGACAAAGGCATCGGGCACGTTTGTCAATGTGTGGGGCAAACTTATGGGAGTGAACAGAATATCCCTGCAAGCATGGCAGAGTCTTCGGGCAAGTTGGGAAGTGTGTGGGACATACTTTCGAGAGTGACCAGAACGTCCCCTCGGGCATGCCAGAGGCGTCAAGCGCATTCGTCGATGTGCAGGACAAGCTTTGGTGAGTGACCAGAACATCCTTGCAGGCGCAGCAGAGTTGTCAGCCGCGCTCAGCAATGTGCGGGACAAACTTCGAGGTCTGACCAGAACATCACCGCGAGTGCGGCAGCAGTGTTGGGCACATTTGGCAGTGCACAGGATGAACTTTCGGGACCGACCGTAACATCCACGCGCGTGCGACAGCAGCATCAGGTGCGCTGAGCAGTGCATGGGATGAACTTCCAGGAGTGACCGAAATATCAACGTGGGCACGGCAGCGACATTGGACAAGTTTGGTAGTGCGCAGGACAAACTTCTAAGAGTGTCCAGAACATCCCCATTGGAACGCCCGCGGCATCAAATGCGTTCAGCGGTGCCTGGGACAAATTTTGAAAGCAACAAGGACATCCAAGCGGGCATGGGAGAGGCACCGGGTGTGTTCAGTAGTTCACGGGATGAACTTTCGAGAGTGAAGAGAAGATCCCTGCAGGCACGGCAGCAGCATCGGACATATTCGACAGTGTGTGGGATGAACTTTCGGGAGTAACCGGAGCATCCCTATGGGCATGTCTAAGGCTTCAGATGCGTTGGACAGTGACCAGACGAACTTCTGGAACAGACTAGAACATCCCCGCGGGCATGGAAGAGGTGTCGGGTTAATAGGCTTAAGAGTTGTCTTGCCTATCTAACACCAACCTTCCAAACAAACTATAACTGATTTAATAAGCTATTCACAGTTTCACAGTCTGAATTACTTCATACTTACACATGCATGGCTTAATCTTTGAGACAAGCATATGACCACGCCAACACTCGCACAAATCCACCATATGGGAATGAGATGGGCACGACTATCATTTGCACTGAGGGACACAAGTCAAGATCAAGCAAAAAAGGGCCAAGGCCCCACGCCCGCACATCTCATTCCGCATCTGAGAGAACGGGCAGATACTCCGCGTGCCAAAGAGGCCTCCCAATAGAGAGCGAGGCACACCAAGAACGTGGAGAACACCTCGAGTCCCCCGAGGGAGACAGGTAGATAGGGGAACCAAATCCAACAAATACCATCTTCCAAGCAAGTAACACAGGATACTGGACACACCCACAAGTGCACATCTACGGTTAGAGGCAAAATGAAGGGGACGAGGGGATAACAGTTCGACACACGAGCACCGAGCCTGACAACCATGCCTGCCAATCACCACTCACGCACTTGCTGCGCACACTCGATATGACCGGGCCAAATGAACCGCAACCCCAAGCCTGCAGACGTTGGGACCGAGGAAACATCGGGTAAGGCCAAGCAAGCATCGTCGGATGTGAAGGTCTAATGAAGGATTCTCAAAAGGGATAAGACACAGTATCTCGCTGGATACGCAATCACGGGGGGAGCCACAACATGCCCTAGGTAGTGCTTTATGCAGACCTTGTACTACGATTTATGAATGCGCTGTGCACAAGAGAAGCATCAACACGCCCGAACACGAGATTAGCCTATGCAATCACGGCCTGCCAGGAAGTGAGGGAATCGTACCTTACTCAGGTAAGCTTTCTGCAGACCTTGCACCACAACTTATGGAATAAGATGCACACGAGGTCCGCACCGGATTGCCCAAGCATGGGGTGGGGGGGTCAGTCCCCGCACAATCATGGCCTGACAGGCAGCGAGGGCATCGCACCATACTTGGGTAAGCTTTCTGCAGGCCTTGTACTACGACTTATGGAATGCGCCGCGCATAAGGTCCGCACCGGATCACCCAAGAATGGTGGGTCAGTCCCCACACAATCATGGTCAGCCATGAAGTGAGGGCATCACACCATACCGGGGTAAGGTTTTTGAAGACCTTACACTGCTACTTATGAGATGTGCTGCGCACAAGGTCCGCATCAACAGTGTTGCCTCAAAAGAGGGCCTCACACCGTGCAAGGTGTGCCGCAGCCTTAACCTATACTTCCAGATCATTAGCTCATGGCACAAGTTTCAGAATTGGAAACATCGAGAACAGGACTAGGTCCTCAACTCCACGGCTAAAATGCTTAATTTTGCAACATTTGCAGTGCTAGGGGAGGGGTTACCAAAGAGGCAACTCAAAACGGTGGCCGTTCGCCTAAGAATTGAGGGTCTCGTGCCATGCTTTGCCCACCCACCCACCGAGGGCCAACAAGGTGTGAACCTTTCACCTTTTCCCTTGTGTGAACCTTGTCCAACCTATCCTTCTACCTTCTTGGCCATAGGTGGCCTTAAGCCAATGCCACCATTGGTTGGCTCTCCCACATAGGTGATAGGATGCAAACTCAACCCTTTCACCTCTTTCAACACCTTGTTTTTCAAAGAAAAATTCAGCCTTGGAGATCCATTCAGTTGGATCTCCCTTCTCAAAGGTAGGGAACTCGATTTTTACCTTAGGCCATGTGTAGATGGCTTGGGCTGTCATAGTGCCAATCTTCCCTCCTTGTGGTGTGCCATGGTTCTGCCTCAGGGTGATTTCGTACCCTTCTTGGTTGCCATATGCAGGCCTTCTGTCCAGCACCTCCTCATTGTCGCTATAATCATTGTAGTGATCGTGGGGCAGGTGTTTGTTTGGTGAAGTCTCCCTCCTACTTCCCAAACTTATGTGCCTTTTCCCCCTTTCTTGAGAGGGAAGCTAATCCTCGTCAAAATCTTCCTCATGCACTTGGTGCCATGTGATTTCTGATTGAAGCCTCCTAGACGTTTGTGGTAGGTGGCTGTTTCTGCCTGCTCGGTTTTGGACTTGTTTTCCGGCCATTCGAGGTGTGTCTCTTTTCAATTGTTCAAGAGAATGAATGATAGAAGACAATTGATGTTTGATATCATTTACTGGTCATTAAGTAAGCGTCGATTCCTCTCTAAGGTCAGAATTCTTCCAAAGTCCTCCTTAGTTCGCTGTTGTAGTGAGGTGAATGCTGCCTTGATGACATGGTGACCTTATGTGTCCTCTCAACTGGATGGTGTTGTGCTGATCTCTCAATGAAAGCACCAATTTGTTGGGGTCCCGATTTTTTCCCCAACTTTTCTACACCTTAGGGGTCAGCACGCCTACTCGAATCCTTCTTAACTTGCTGTCCCGTTTGATTCTTGAGTTCTTTTCTTATTTTATATCCCCTAAGCTGTCCTTCGGGTTAACTAATATATATAAAGATATGTTGGATAGGCAAGATAACTCTTAAACCTATCACAACTTGCCTTGGTTGAAGAAGACAACTCTTAACTTCAACCTTAGCTCTTAAGCAAGGAAGACAACTCTTAACCTTGACTTAAGCCCAAGTTATCTCAAGACAACTCTTAAAAGATAACCGAAATATAAACAAGAATGTGAGCAAGAATGCTTACCTTTGATTCTTGATTAATGAATGAGAAAATAACAAAATTCGTAGCTTATGCCTCCTCACAAATAATGGGCTGTATTTATAGTCCTAAGACAGCCTTATCCTAATTTAACTAGTACTTAGGTTCCTTATCCACTTAGGATATGTTTTCCTAAGTCAACAAGCTTTTCTAAGTCAAATAAAACATTATCAAGATAGACCTTATCCCATTGTGTCCTAATCCTACTAGGATTCTTGGTCTTTCTTGAATTCCTACTTAGACTAGAATTCCTACTTTATCTTGTTTTCTACAGCAGCTGGACTTCCTCTTGCTTATCCTTCTAGGACTAGGACTCTCAATGCATATCCTTCTGCCCTTAGAATTCTTCTTGTCGCGACTATCCTATTGCTACTGGAATTCATCATGCGTGTCCTGCTGCTGATGAGAATTCTCCTTGGCATGGATGTCCTGCTGCTGCTGGAATTCTCCTTGGCATGGATGTCTCTGCTGCTACTGGAACTCTGCTTGGCTGTAGATGTCCTTCATTAATTAGGATTAAGTCAAATACTGGTTGGGCCTCACTGCTAGGCTGCACACTTGCTGTTGCCATGCTTGTTGTGCACATTTTCTGGCCCATGCTCTCCTTTGCTGCCCCATTTTCTGCCCATTGCCTTTCCTGCATACTTAGGTTCTCAACAATCCCCCTTTCTTGAAGACTCACCTTGTCCTCAAGGTGAAAGTTGGAAAACTGCTGCTGGATGTCATTATAGTCTTCCCAAACTTGTATGGGTAATGGCAAAGGTTGTAGCAATCCTTTGGTCTTGCCATCTTCTAGTTTTATCCATGGGCAAATGTCACAACTGCTGTTTTTCTTCTTACCTTTTGCCTTGAATCCTTCCAACCAAAAGTATAGCTTGATCCGCATGTAATGTCGCTCCTTCCTCTGAGTTTTGGAAGTGATTCAATATCTTTCCTCTCAGTCCTGGTATGTTTGGTACATATAGCTGCTGGTTGTGCCAAATATATCCATTCTTTAAGGGTGAATTTACTAACCTTAGGGTCAAAATTCTTGACCTTCTCATGAGCTCTTGGCTTTGAGGGTCAATTTCTAGTGCCTCCTTGATTTCTGTCCATACATTCCACTCCGCTCATTTTCTAATGAAACCATGTTAGGGTAACACATTTACTACTTTATTTCTAGACATTTTACTACTTTGTCCTTTTTCTAAATTATTCTGCATTATTCTAATATTTTCTATTAAACTATCCATTTTTATTCTTTGTTTTTGTAAAATATTCAAATAAGACTTAAATATACAAGATCTTCTTTGGCCTCTGCTCTCACTTCTCAATCAGTTTATCCTTTAAAAGAAAAAATAAATTTTTTAAAAAAGATAGTGAGTGAAAAAATGAGAAAATAAAAGAGCTTGAACAAAAAATATTCCTAATCCCCAACGTCGTCGATCCTATTCCGGTGGTTGGTTTCTTTTAAACAACTCTGGTAAATTTAGTATTCTGTAAATATTAATTGTGTATAGTAGTTGTTAGTATGTTAGGTAAACAACTATTCATCAGAAATAGTGCTAGGTTGTAGGATTCAGATGAGTGAAAAAATTTTAAAAATATATATATACCCCTCTCTCCTCTTCCTCTCTCTCCTCCAGAAAAGCTTCCAATAACCCCTCTGTGCATCCCTGCACTTTGAAGGTTATTCTGCGGCTCTTCTGATTCTCGTACCTCTCCCCCCAAATTGAAATACTTTAGAAAAGCTACTAACTATAGAAAAGGAATACCTAGAAAAAATCATGTCAGTAGATTTAAAAATAAGAAACCACCCATTAAAAAGTGTAAATGTTTTATATGTGGTCAATTCGGTCATTACGCAAAAGAATGTAGAAATAAAAGAGGAGATTTAGAGAGAATGGCAGTTTATAGAGAGTTAGAATTAGAAGATGAATTTGATATAATCAGTATAAATGTAGTGAAAATAGTAATGATAGTGACGTACTAAGTATTTGTGATAATAATGAAGAAATAGAAAATCATGATAATTTTGAAAACCAATTGAAATTATTATCTCTGTAAAGTGCATATAGAAATGTAATTTCATGTAGAAAGCTAAAAGTAGAAATTAATTTGCATTCATGCATGGTTGGCATTCATGCATGGTGGCATTGTACAAAATTCAATTTTGTTGTGGATACTGACGTAAGTTAGGAGCCCACTAAGCCCACTAACATAACTGTTCATGCATATGTAGAAATATAGAGAGAGAAGAGAGAGAGAGGGGGTTTTTTTTTAATATTTTTTTATATTTTTTCACTTATCTGAATCCTACAACCTATCACTATTCTGATGAATAGTATTTACCCTAACATACTAACAACTACTCATGGTGAAATAAGACCATGGTTTGTAAAAAGAAACTATGGTTACAAAAAGTAATTAAAAGACAATATAAATAAAAGAATCTTGTCTGCAGTTTGTCTGGCGGCTTGTCGGGGCATCTTTTAATCATCCAAGTCAATTAAATCATCATCAGAAGATATCCCATCCATTTCTGTCATTATCTGGAAATCTCCAAAGCTCTTAATTTCCAGATGGGCTCTGATGGAATGAAAATGATCTTCTATGCTTGGATCTTCATGGATTTGGCCCAAGTAAGGTGTGTATAGGCTGAAACTTCTATACTTTGTGAACACCTTCATACTACTATCTTCCATATGCATAGGATAGTCATGGGTCCATGTTCTGGCTTTCTGAGCCGAAAGAAGTAGATTTCTAACATTGATTATGTTCACATTACTGATGAATCAGATGCTTCAATCCACTCTTTCCATAGATGATATTTAATATTTAGTGATAATATACACAGCATATATATCATTTAAAAAGATTTTTTGACATTTGTGAAAAAGAAGGATTAATATTATCTAAGACAAAATTAAAATTAGGACAACCTAGAATAGAATTTTTAGATTAGAAATAGAAAAGGAATAATAAATTTGCAGCCTCATATAATTAAAAAGGTATAGATTATAATGAAGAAATTAATACTAAAAAAGAATTAGAAAGTTTTTTAGGATTATTAAATTACACTAGAAATTATGTTCCTAATCTAGGAAAATAACAGGCCCCTTTTATAATAAATTAGAGATAATAAATGAAGAAGAAAAAATAGAAATATTAGCTAGTAATACAGTAAGACCTGCTACTATGATTAATAATTTATTAAATTGTCAAGTAGCCATAGAAATAAATAATAAACAATATAATTTAAATGTTATTATAGATACAGGAGCTAGTAAATGTGCTATAGATGATAAAGCTTTACCTAGGGAATGTTTTGAAAAATTACCTTCACCAATAAGAATAGCAGGCTTCTGCCTAGTACTTCGGCTTACCTCTATAAGAGTTTTTTCAACCTAATCAAGTGTTCAGGATGATTTGCTTAATCATAAAGGCTTAATACTTATACCTAAATCTATTTTACCATGACTCTTTCTTCTTAAGTTATTAGACTCTCTGGATTTTCAACTTACACCTAGGTCTTATCAACACTCAAGCTTCTGCCTAGTACTTCGGTTGTACATCCTTTAAGTCTTTTAACTAAATAACAAGAGTTTCTAGTAAATGTTTTTGTTTCTTTATCTTTTTCTCTAACTCTTTCCTCTTAAGTTATTAGACTCTCTGGATTTAAGCTTACACCTAGGTCTTATCA
>BNST01002950.1:0-31882 GCA_019650275.1 Xylocarpus granatum
ATGAATGGATTTTGTAAATTAATTTATTCCTTCATTATTGTTGAATAAGAAATCGATAATTAGTAAAGTATGGTTAAAAATGGAAATTGATATTATCACATTAAATGCATTCACTGCCAATGACGTCAATGCGGTGGCGCATTCTTTTGTAGGAATTTGCTGTGCTATATGCGATATAAAGTTGATTAATGTATACAAAATTTTGAAACAGATGAAAATTTAATTTAATTTTTTATTTATTTATTTTAATTTACATATAAAAATATTTTAAATTTTACATAAAAATCATTGATATACTAGACATTCAATGTATTATATATAAATTTTTGGTTGTATGTGAGGGTCGTGATATTTATTAAGTTTATTAATTAATATATTTTTTATTATTAATTTTAATTATTTTGTTATAAATTTAATAATTTATTAAATTATAATAAAAAATTTAAAAAATTAAGAAATTTTTTATTAATTAAAAATTATTGTTACATTAATAATCACGTAATGCTACCGTATCAGCTGAGAACTGTCCTTACACGCAATAACGGACGCACCCACCCACCGACTGACTAGAGTGTTCTAATGCGCCACGTGGCATTGTCGTTGGCATTAGCCAAGCCCAAGCCCAAGCCCAAGCCCACCATATCACATGCGAAAGCCAAGCCACTTCGTTTCTTTTTTCAGAAAAAGGCAAGGGCAAGACTTATTTATTTATTTATTTATACCCCCGCTGCTAGCACCTCTCTCTGTCTCTCTCACTCTTAATCCTTCATTTCATAAGTTCATTTAAGTCTCGTACTTCGTCTGCTCTGTCCTGCTGCCTCATCTCCAACAAATAGTTACGGCATTTTTTTTCTTTGTTTACCCATGGCTGCAGCTGCAAGACTTGCTTTCCTTTTGATTCTAACAATCCTGTACACGGGTAACTGTGACCATCACGCGCCGGCTCCGTCACCGGCGGGGGTGGACTGTTCGAGTTTGATCTTGAATATGGCGGATTGTCTATCATTTGTATCAGCTGGCAGCACAGTAACAAAACCAGAAGCTACTTGCTGCTCGGGACTTGAGACTGTTTTAAAGGCTGATGCCGACTGCCTTTGTGAGGCTTTTAAAAGCAGTGCTTCCCTCGGTGTTACTTTGAATGTTACGAAAGCCCTTACTCTTCCTTCTGTTTGCAAAGTCTCTGCTCCTTCTGCAGCGAACTGCGCTTGTCAGTACTCGCTACTCTAATCTATTCTTATTTCATCAGTAAATCCAATCTTCTTTTTAATTTTTTTTTATTTATGTTTAAAATCTAATCTAATCTAAAGCCGAATTTTGTTGTTTTGTAGTGTCTCTCTCTCCTGCTGGTGCACCTGGTATGTTGTGATCCTTAATTTTCTTTTTTGTTTATTTCCCCTCTCTTTTATTTTTACTGTTATTTATAATATGTTGTTTATTTATTTGAATTTTTCATGAACTTGGTTGTTCTGCATATTTGGATTGATTGAGATGTTATGGTTTTCCAATTTGCCGTTGCTGTGGAGTGCAGTGTGTGGAATCACTTGCTAACAATAATAGTTTTAGATCAGTTGATTGGGTAGCTGTTGAATAAAAGTAATTTACCACAAAGCACAAATCATATAAAGTACTTCATTCTTTTTGGTAATAGACCAAGGATGTATGTGAAATATGTAAGCAGATTTGGATTTTACAGAAGCACACAAGGATCTTGTTTGATTTGAAATTTGTTTACTGAATATTTGAAATCTCTCTTAATTACAATTTGAGAAAAAGAAATAATAAACTTCATAATTCTGAGTCCAATGTGAAATGTACTAACTCGATTACCATGCCACTGCAGGCATGTCACCAACTGGTGCCGCTGATTCACCAACTATGAGTGCAGGAGCAAATGAGCAGGCTCCGGCACCAGCTCCTGGGATCTCAAGTTCTTCTATGCTCTCCATTTCAGTTGGATTGCTGCTTATTGGCCTAGCAGGTTCATGCTTCTCTAGTTTTTGATCTGAGGGTAGTGCCATTTTGATACATTGTGAGAGAGACTCTTTTGACTGGTGCTAGTGCTGTTCTTTTGGGTTTTGACTCAAGAAGATTAGAATAATTCCATTCTGCGACTTGTTGTTTATGCTTTGATTCTATATCGTTGCTCATGAGAATGCGATGTTGCTGAATTGAATGTTTGATTTTTTCTTGATTTGAATTTTATCTGATGTCTAGATGAAATCATAATATGTGATCATCATTCAGTTGTGAAAAGTATAGAACTCTTGGCTATTAGGGAGAATGAAGCAATGATTTTATTTGTTAAAAGCGGAGCTCCAGTTGCTTTTCATAAACCAGGTATTCGGTGGAATGGGATAGTAAGAATAATTTCTACATCCATGGGCTTCAAGCTGCTTTTTATTAGATGCTCAATTCACGTTTGACCAGAATTAAAGAATTCAGCAATTTTTACCAACCTCAGGCAGCATCATTTTAGCAGTGATAGGTTTGAAAGTTATTCGTAGAAAGATTCAGTTATCTTCGATGACCTTTATACTTGTAGTACAGTCCTCAGTTCTTCATCTCGAACCAGCCCTGATATTAGATAACTTCCTTGACCCAAGGAATACTCTTTCATGTATAAGTGGAATCGCTCGTTGATTTATAATTTATACAAAATTAGCGATTGAAAAGGCGGATTACGAATGATACCTAAAAATTATTCCAGGAGAGCTCGGTTGAAGGACATACATTTCTGAAGTTCATTCTCTATACCTTCCGGCTTAGGCGGTTAGGAAAGTAAAGGGTATTATTGATAAAAAAAATTGATTACAGGGCATAGTGGTAAATTCAGTTCGCCACGGCATCATTTTGTTTCGAGTAATATAAAAAGTAGTGGACTGGTCGGGTCCATGAAACTTGAATCAGAGGTCGTGGTGTGAATAGTTTGGATTAAACACTGATGGTGTCCAGTTAAAGGATCGAACTCGAATTTTTTTTTATGAAAAAAGATTTATTTTATTTTTTAATGTAATTACTAAACTAGTGAAAAGAAAATATAAATCCATACTTTAATCCCAAGATTAACTCAATCCATATTATTATACTATTTTAATTAGTGCTTATGGTTTTGCAGTTATATCCATGTGTTGACATATAAAAATTAATTATTCTAGAGATAAAGAATAAATTCGGTTCGCCATGACCAGAAGTGGCAAACGCATCGATGCCCTGTCGGCCTCATCCATCCATAAAACTGAAGTTTATACATAAATTGTGTCTTGTGTAATTTTTAAATTCATTTAATTCGTGCTGTGCTGTGTCAGATTATAAAGGTAATTTTTCTTTTAAATGTTTTTATTTTTATAAATTTTAATTAATTAAAAATATGAAAATAGAACTAAATTTGACTTTTATTATACAACCATTACTGCTAATTCTTGAATTCTGTTTAAATGATTTAATTAATTTTTAGCGTTGGCCCGCATGTTAACTCATGCCGAAAATGCAAACTCAGCCCAAGCCATGTGAATAGACGTGTGACATGACTCGCTATTTTTCATGCAATATCGTGCTAATTTAATTCATCTGCCACCTCTGAGCCATGACGTTGTTCTACTGTTATACCATTAGTATACTCGTGTCACTATTTAAAATTAGAATTGTGGGTCATGGTGTTGAAGGTCCACAGGAGGTCCAGTTGCGTAACCCACTGAAGAAAGATTGACCCGAAAGTAAATTTTTTTATGTATTGTATTTGGATTACTGAAGAAGAAATGAATGCCCAACCTTTGTCCGAAGGTTAATTCAATTTTATGGTTATAGTCTAATTTTATCTAAAATATTCTTTTTTCTTTTTTTTATTGATGTCTATTATTTCAGGAGAAATTTTATTCTTTATTAAAATATGAAATGGATAGTCTTTTTTTTTCACTTAAAACCTTGCTTTTAATTAAATTCCTTTAATTTATTCAATAAAAGTTTTTAAACTGTAATATAACTACTTTTACCTATTTAATAAGGTTATAATGCATAAATTAACTTGATCTCAAAATTATTACTTCAATGAAGAAAAGAAGTCATTTTTTATTTGACTACGTAAGGATCAAAATTTGAGTTTGGTTGAACATCAACCATCATTACTTATAAAAAATTTTGCACACATAAAAAGGAATTAGAGAGCTTCATAACACACAATGTACATCATTCATTAAGCATTTTAGTGATATTTTTTTTATTACTTTTTCCAAGGCTTGACTCACTCTTGCATGCTAACATAATTCTTTATAAAGACCATTTAGATTTTCAATAGCATGCTTATTATTATTAGGGTTAGAGACTTTTAGAAGACTTTTTTGTCTGATTCATGATCTTAAAAATCAGGGGATGTCAACTGTTAGTTCAGACATTAAAAAGAATCCATAGCAAATATGATTAAGCATGCCACCTTAACATTTTCTAGTATTCAATTTGAATATGCCACGTAACAACTAAGTTTTTTACTCGCTCAATATTTTAGTGACTCCACTAAAAATTTTGCTTTAACTATTATAAGGACTAAAACTACATCATATTGGGGTGACCTTGAAGGTTAGGATGAATTCATGATAGTGGCGGGGATGTGATTTCCTCAAATATGCATGCAAAAAAATATGCTAAAGATCCTAGAAACAATGTTCAAGTTACACATGCCTTGCATCTCAAAGAAGTAGCTTAGTTGTTTGCAGTTCAAGCAAAGGTGGTCACAACTAAAATTAATAAGTGCATTATTGGAATGTTGAGCAAGAACAACGCTTGGTATGGTGTAGAGGTAAAAAGTACAAAATTTAGAGAGCTAGTGTAGAAAATATGACACAATACAAGTAAGAATTTTTGTGTTTTCTAGAAAATATAACACAATACAAGTAAGAATTTTTGTGTTTTCTAGAAAATATAACACCATACAAATTAGACTTTTTGTATTTTTCTTATCTTTGCTTCTCACATTCCTTTCCCTACATAATATTTGTTTATAAATATCCTTGTAATAGTAATAGTCGAAATGTATTCAAAAAATTCAACCAACATAATACAAGCTTTATATGGCTTTAGTTAGAGCTTATTTGTTCTATGCAAACTCAAGTTTTATTAGACTGAATTGATCAACACTAACAAAATGAAAGACAAGATTTATACAAGCTGCAGAATGCTTCAGAGTAATATGGAAAAATGCTAACAAAAATGTATATTTACTCCCTATAAATTTACACTTCAGCTAACTACAAATCTAACTAACAAATTAACACAACCTAACTAACTTCATTCCTGCTCATCAACTTCACACGTGCATGCTTCAATCCAGCTCATCTAGCTCATTTGCTTCATTGCTTAACTTGTACATTCTTTATTCTAGCTTGTGTGCTTCACCCAAAAACTACACTCTATCATCCCCCCATAAGCTGAAGTACTGGAACATGATGAATGAAGTTTAAGTTTGTTTCAAAAATAAGAAAACTAAGAGTATGTCAATGGCTTTATGAAAATATCAGTGATTTTCTAATCAGAAGGAACATATATAACTTCAAGTTAATTATGAATAATTTTATCTTTAATGTAATGAATATCAAGTTTAATGTGCTTAGTGCGACCATGAAAAAAGGATTTTTAGCTAATGAAGTTGTACTCTGATTATCATACCAGATAATTAGAGTTGCAGACACCTGAATATGAAGCTTAGTTAATAAAGACATAAGCCATGAAATTTCAAAACAGGCTATTGCCAATGTCCTATATTCAAACTTAGTACCAAAATTGGAGACAACACTTTGTTTCTTTGAAGACCAAGAAACAAGATTCCCAGCAAAGTAGACATTATAAGCCTTGATATATTTACGATCATCTAAATCACATGCCCAATCAGAGTATGAAAAAGCAATAATATCATGGCTAACACCAGGAGTAAACTAAAGACCATAGGAAGGAGTAGCCTAAAGATATCAAAGTAGTCTCTTACATGCTTGCCAATGTTTAATAGTAGGTGAAGCAAGGAATTGACTAAGCTTGTTAACTAAAAAGCAAATCTTAGGCCTTATTAAGGTAACATATTGAAGACCACTAATAATACTATGATATAAATAGATATCAATAAATAGATTTCCATTATCGTTAGTTAGCTTGGTTTCAAAAGATATTGTTGTTGGACAACCTTTAGAATTGACCATGTTAGCTCTAGATAATAATTGTTGAATATATCTAGTTTGAGATAAATGAATATAGCCAACATTGAAATTCACTTCTGTGCCAAGATAGAAACCAAAAAAGCCAAGATCTTTAAGTGCAAATGTATTATTAAGTTGTAGAATGAATGCTTCAGCTACTGCAATGTTAGAACAAACAACTAAAATATCATTACATAAATTAAAACTGGAAGAATTGCAATAGAGATGCATTTGACAAACAAGGAAGAATCTGCAACTAGATTAAAGAAGCCCCACTACTATAAAGTAGACTTGAATTTAGTGTACCATGCTCTAAGAGGTTGTTTAGGACTATAAAGGGCTTTATTCAACTTGCAAAGATGAGTTGGATATTGAGGATCAATGAAACCCTTTGGTTGTTCCATGTAGACAATCTCAGATAAACTGCCATTAAGGAAAGTATTATTGATATCAATTTGTCTAATACACCAACCATGAGTAATTATAAGACTAGTGATTACTCTTATTGTTGAAGCCTTAACAATAGGATTAAAGAAATCAATACCTGATGTTTGATTAAAGTCTTTTGCAACCAATCTAGCCTTATACTTAGAAACTAAACCACCAGGATTGTGTTTAATTCTAAATACCCACTTATTTCAATCAACTTAAGTGTAGAAGAATATAGTATAAGATCCCACGTTTTATTCCTTTGAAGAGCATCAAATTTTTCTTGCATAGCTACTTTTCAGACTAGAAAAAGTACAGCATCCTTAGCACTGGTTGGTTCTATTGGTATTTGATTAGTTAGATAAACTTTAGGCTTGAAGATAACATGTTTTGGTCTTGTGATCATGGGATGTGCATTGACTTGAGGTAGAGAAGAACTAAGTTGTGAGATAAACCTGAGGTATAGTGAATTGAAGAAGCTGATGATGCCTGAGAAGTTAAAGAAGGGAATGTAGATGCAGAAGAAGATAAAACTGAAGCATTTGCAGGAGTTAAAGCAGACATGAGTGACACAATAAGAATGGTATAGGATAAGAAATAACTTTCTATTGTGCATATGAAGATATAATAACATGATTTGCTATATAAATCTTTCCTGAAGGATGCAAACATCTATATCCAATGACAGACTATAGCCAATGAAGGTACACATGAAAGAATGAAATTTCAATTTATGCAGCTGATAATCTCTAAGTTATGGAAGACAGGCACAACCAAATACTCTCATCATAGCATAGTTTAGGGAAGAATGAAATTATTTTTCATAAGGTGAATTTTGATTTAACACTAGAGAAGGGATTCAATTAATGAGAAACATAGAAGTGTGAAATGAGTGCTACCAAAAAGAAAAGGAAGAAAAGCTTCAGCTAAAAGAGTAAGCCTCATATCTACAATAGTTCTATGCTTTCTCTCCACCACACTATTTGATGATGTGTATATGAATATGATAGCCTATTTTGAATATCATTGTCTCTTAAAAATTCAAATAGTTTTATGAATTCTTAAACTCAAGAGTCTAATTCATGAAATCTTAAACTAAAATGTGTTTTCACCCTCCAAATATTGTTATACTATTTGTTATCTATTGTATCGGATTACTCTTAACAGATTTGCAACATAAATCCACTACAGAATTTAATCTAATCTAATCTTTTGATTCTTTAAATTTAATAGAACGTGTCAAATTGGCTTGATTTACTCGAATTGGATTGGATTCCACGCACCCTTATTCTCAAAATATGGTGGCACAATAAATTTTTTGATGTCATATTTGTACCCATGTTAACGCAAGTACTTCTACCAAATGTACGCATTGGAACACAAATGCTTTAATTTCTTTTTCTTTTTTAATGCATCCCGTAGTCTTTGCCTCACTCCAAAGCTAAAAATAAAAAATAGGAGGAAGAAGAGAAAAAAGAAAAAGACCAAACGTAGCAGGCCAGCCCTATTCGAATTCAAATACTGCTTCAATAGCCGTGTGTGTAACCTCCCATGTTGTAAGCATTGGGTTGTAGCTTTAGTAATCCAAGCTGCCCTTGCATCCCATCTCTAGCATATTGTTGCCACATCATCTGTTCTTCCATCAAAAGCTTCTGCTTTTTCTCAATATCCGTCATTTGCACGAATGACGGCGGTGCCACCGCGCACGATGCTGCAAATGGATCAACACTAGTTGTGGGAGTAGAGTCCGTATTTTGCGTTGTAGGTGGAGCTGGCAGTGCCAGCATTGCTGCAGGCCTTCCGGCCGACCCAAACGCGACACTACTAGCACTCCCACTCGCTCCGTTAGCTGTACTAGTCATTGAAACCTTTTCAATACCTTGTTGATACATCCCATCAAGTAACAACATATCGAAACCGCCCCCAAGTGTTACCTTCTGATGAGACAAATTACTTGCTGACTGAACTAAAGCCGTCTCCCAATCTTCGTTTTCATCTTTAAAGGCTTCCCAGGAATCAGTTCCTGCACTCGCTGCTGCATCTCCATCAAATAATGATAAAGCCATCGTGTCTGCATGCTCTTCACTTGTCACCTCTCCTAAATTCAGCAGATCAGCTTCTTGCTGTTTATTTTCGATTTTTTTCTCCTCTTCTTTATTTACAAATTCTTTCTTTTCCTCTTCAGCTGGGGCCTCGCTGAAATCCTCGGGTGGTGGTAGCGCTTTTATATCATTCGGATCTTCTTCAGTTGTTTCTGGCTCTTTGGCTTCTTCCTCTTCGGGTTCATTCTTCAATACAAGGTTCGTAGTTTTCTTGCTTTGTGCTAATGCAGACTTGTCCCGTATAATCTCGTCCATGATTTCAAGCTTTTTCTGTGTTATTTTTTCGACTTCTGGGTACTCAGAAGAACGTGCGATGCCAACAGTTTTGCACCAGCCGTAGAACATGTCTAGCTCATCATATTGCTTCGAGACACGACAGAAGACCTCATAAACCTTGACGGAGTCAGGAACCTCAAGCTCCATGAATTGTTCAATTAAGATACCCAATATCTCTGTTACGTCATAGTACATTTGGAAACTTTCTTTCACTACAGGGTAGAGAGCTACAATCACGATCCTGTTGCTCTTTGCTGAACCTGTAGGTTCAATACAAAATGATAGACAGCCTTAGCCTTCCTTCTTCTAAGATTAATTCAAGATTCACTATCATAATAACTACACAATGAAATCAATCAAGCATTATTTGTTGGGATTTGTCCTCTTAGCGTTATTTTGCTATATTGCCTCATCTCCTTGATATTATAAATATTATTGCAAACCTAATTCTCTCGTGCCCTTGGTCGTTGGATGCACTCCATGGGTGAGAGCACGTAAACAACAAAAACAAAAACTAAAAAACAGGAAAAGGAAGAAGTTAGTCATAAGCACAAGACGGAAAAGATGGGACAACAGGCAAAACCTTAATTTCTTTCATTTGTCTCTCTCTCTTGAATCACACTCCTCTTTCTCTTCTTACAATCATTTCTTTCTTTGAAGAGAGAGTAATAAATGGAAGAAAAGAGGCAAGAAGCTTCGAGAGAGACTCTTAAACGGAGAAAGAAATTAATGTTGCAGGCTGTACCATCTTTTAAGTTCTAGTTAGTGGTAATACAATCATACATATAAGATAGGAAAAATGAATTGATTATTTAAACAGTAGTGAGATATCATGACCATTTATAATAATACAACACCGGATCGAAATCGAATTGATGGATTCAGTTTTTCTAACCATCCTTACAATTCCTTATTGGGTGGCCACTATATTTGTTTGCTGAATGCTATTACCAAAAAGAAAGTATTTATGAATTATTGAAAAAAAATTATATAATTTTTAATAAGTTATTTAAAAAAATTGTAAAAAGATTAAAGGGAAAGAAATATTGGATAAAAGTATTAAATAACATTAGGAATATAAATATTATTTTGAATATGACTATTATATATAATGTTTATTTTATGTTCTCAGATTTTTTCAACTGTCAGGGTTATAAAATGGCTACTTGTTTATAGAAGAAATGTAATGGTAAGTGTGGTTGGGATAATAGAAAATCAATGAAATATATAAATATTTTAAAAAATAAAAAAGGCCAGCCAACAGTTTTTTAACATTAATGATAAAGGCAAATGTTTGACATATCTGCATTCTTAATCCCATTTTTTAAGCATTAATTAGAGAAGGATACATTAATTTTTTTAAAATTTTTAAAAGTATGCGATTTCATTTATTGAAATTAAATACAATCTATATAATTAATACATTAATCTAGATTAATACATATATGAATTACAATTTCAACTTTTTAAATAAGATCAATTTAACATTATATACAAAAAGGGAAGAAATTTTTTTTTAAAAAAAATTGTCACACTTTTTAATTTTTTTTCCAAAACAAATAGAGAATAGGAAAATCTAATATTTTTATATGCAGTAAACTCATTGGTAAAATTGAGATATCAGATCTCATTTAGTTAAGTTTGAGAGCCAAAGACCTAACACACACAAACTCATTTATATTTTATATTAAATCTATAATTTTAAATTATTAAATAATTAAAATTTACGAGTTAGTTTAGTTTAAATTTAAGTTGGACACAGTTTGCGTGGGAACAAATTTGTAAACCATGTGATACTTTTTTTTCTTAGACGAAGCAAATTTGACTTGACCCACCAGTTCTCACGAACCCCTTTTCGTGGACCGCTCTGTTGCAAACATGGGAAGACAAAATAAAAAAAATAATTGATGCAGTGCAAAAGAGAGAGATGACGTACGAACCTGTGGGCCTGCAAGCCAAAAAGCGCTCAAGCACCTGCTGCAAATGTTGTATCCTTGAAAATAAATGGTCAGCTTTCATGTCACGTACCGGTGTGGCTCTAGGACAGGATGGGCTGGCCTCCTCTTCATCTTCGTCAATTCCAAACATGCTACGCTTCCCCCGGCGGCCTTGCATCCTAAACTCCAGCCGTTCATCAAGATACAGTGCATAAGTGCGGACAAATGCGGAGTAATCCCATGCATTAGAACGCGATTTGTCTCGAAAATCTGACATGTTGAGAAGGCGAGTGCCTCGCCTAGTTGCGAAAAATATCTCTTGCTCATACGCTGGATCACCCTCGCAGAGCAGCCGCTGGACCAACATAAGTGTCTTTAATGCCACCGTCCAATTTTTGGTCTTGTTGAGACGTTTCGAGATTATGTTTACACACGCACTGATATAGGCACGGGAGTAGGAAGTTAGGCTAAGTATTTCTCGAATGTGCCTTTCCTCAGCGGGATATTCCTCATGTCTGGTTGCCTTCACAATCGCTACTTCAAGATCAGAAAGTGAGTTACTGCTGGCAACTTTCGCTAGGCCAATGCTTGTCTTGTCCTTCACTGCCCCAATGGCTTTCTTGAGCTTGCTTTGAGACATGGATAATATTCAGAGAGAACCACTCGCTGCCGGCCTGGATGGTAATCTTATTTTTCAGAAGACTCTCTAAATAGCGGGAAAAAAATACCTTTAAGAAAATGAGAAATCTTTAGCAACGAAATGCAGATAGTACAAAATTTTATGGGATTTGAAGAATTTCAAGACCTCCTATATAAGATTCAACCTGATCTTCGAAAGGAGAGCTCTGATCAAATTTCGGTTCCAAATGATGTGGTTGTAGAGTACATGATTTTGCAGGAAGGGAAAGGAGAAAACAAAGGAAAACAAAAATAAAACTTTCTTTTCAGTCTAATTATCTTCTTCCTTCTTGTGCATCCTTTCCTCTCCTGGGTTCCTTTTCTTTTCTTTCCTTCCTTTCTCTCTAGTTTTCTCTATACCGGTAAACCAAGAGATACAACCTCGATCCTCTCAATCAAGCCATGCATTTACCGCTATTGTAGCACGAAATGAGGAAATTAAATGGGTTGTAGTGAGCCACTTGGCAATATGCTTTAGCTACTACACATATGATATGTATGTATATTTCATTTTTTTTTCTTTTTTCATTTAAGCTGCTTTCTTTGGGTAAAAATTAAAGATTGATTGAGCTTTGAAATTCCGTTTAGCATATTTTGACCCTTTCAAAGGCACGGGGACCTGTAGAAGACGCTTAATTTAGTTAATTGCTTCGCTCGGTTAAATGCAGACGGTCAACAATAGAAGAAGTTGCATTTTTTATTTTGCAGATATATTGCTCTAATTACAAAATAAAAAATCCAACATGATATTTTAGGAATGTCTTATTTTAAGAATCAAAGAGCATCATTTTCAAAATGCCATATTTCTGCAATTCCGTGTTCTTGTATAAAAGTTGCCCACTCAAACCAAGAATAAAAAATCGTACACTATGAGGCTCGCACTATAAATTAGGAGTACCAATATTATGGACCAAAGTCTCGACTTTATACAATAGAACCTGAATTGCGTGATGTAGACTGGAAGTCCAAGTAACGTCTAATTATATCAGTTTTGTTAGAGTTGTCCCTAAAACATCTAACGGTACTATTATACATATTTTTATTATTTTTTTGTTACAACATAAGATTAGAGTTTTGAATAGTAATAGTTATTCAAGAGAATCGTACTCCCTATTAAGAGACATGACTAAAGTAAACTTCATAATAACTATATTTCAAATATGACTAAAGTAAATTTTCACATATACTATACAACCATTGTTTATTCAATATGTGATTTATATATTAGTAAACTTTCTTCATTATATTATATGCATATTATATATAAAAATTTCTAAATTCTTTTTCTCTTTGATGAATGGATCTAAAGAGTATAGATGTAGTCTTCTTACTCTTAAATTGTAAATCTCATTACTCACAATATAATGAGATTGACAATTTAAAAATAGTAAACAAAAAATAGTGTAAAGTAAAATTAATTTTATTAATTAATATCAATGATGTGGTAAGATTATTCAATTAAAAAGTAAAGAGAAAAAATTATCAATTAGTAAGAAATAAAAGAGTCAATAAGAGAAAATAAATGGGATGACAAAATTTTTCTTAATATATATTTCTCTTCTCGTTAATGGATAGTCTTATCAAGTTATTATGCTGATATGATAAACTGAAGGAAAGATTTATAGTATTACATGCATCAAGCACCAAACATAAACTGTTCATGTATTTTGACAAATACTTGGCATGCCAACATTACATACATCACACCTATATAAAATATTAACAAAGGTTGAGTTTATTTTTTACTAGTTTGACTAGGTGATGAAGAGAATATCCTTAAAAGTATGAAGGCAAGGGATAAGCTTGGCCGAACACAAGGGAAAGAAGCTAAGGTTTTTTTTTCCCCAACTTACGAAAAATTGGTAAAATAAGCCTTTTTATACTTAAACATATCCATGTTTTTACAAAATCATCCTCACATTTAATAAAGGATAAATATCTACCATGACAAAATAGTAATTATCCAATAATTGCTATTTTATGCATTTTAGTTCGTATACTTAAATGCAAGATATTCATTTAACTATTAGGTAAATTTAATTTAATATAACTTTAAGGGCTTAAGTGTAATTATTTAATAATTACACATTTGTAAATAATTTATATTATCTATCAAACTATGTAATTTACATTAAATTATTATAATGCAAAGTTAAGAATATTTTTTAAACACTTTAAAAAATTTATAAATATATATATAACATTTATATATATTTATTTTGACCTATATATTATCTTGAAGGTGATAACCTTCTTATTAATAATAGTTTCTCTCTCTTAGATATATTTTATTACCTTTGGTTATTATGTGATCATATGGATTTATTGTAGAATAGTTGTGACCTTATTATGAACTTTTGGGTTTTGAACTATTTAAAAGTTCAATTATAATAGTTAATATCTAGTAATACGCCATAACCCTTAAACAACAATGAAGTAATATTTTATCGAACCTTGTCCTAATTGTATATATTGTGTGAGTAAAATCTTTCTATCTTTTAATCTTAATCGAATAAGGGTTTATAATATGTCAAAACTTTATACCTATATTAATATGAACCATCGATCAATATACATTGAACTTATTATAATGAACTCTTTCATATGATATTTAATTACTCTAACTAAAGATTTATTATTTTAGTTATTAATGGATGTTTATTAAGGAACTTGAATTCGGATTAAGTTAGCAAAAACTTTGATCATATATATATCAAGCCAATAGATCTTGTCTTGACAATTATTCATTTCTAAATGTAAATAGCACATGACTAAACCAACTTTATTACACAGGAAATAATGAGTCTCATACTAATACACCATATGAACCATGTGTATCTACATCAAATTCGACTATAATGTTTTAAGTTAAAAGATAACATCATACACTAGTACAATTATAAGATAAATTATTTAATACATGCATTAGCATGTGATTTATTATTGTGTGGTTACGTTCGAAAAAATATTTTTTTAATTATTTAATCCACACTAATGTTCTAATAATGTGACTTTCACTTGTGTATGGTCATCTTATGACATTTGCCAAAAATATTCAATATGTTTATTATACGTTATCGTTACCTACTCAATATCACTTTCATTGGAAATGATTTTAATAATCTCATTTAACTATTAAATGATTGTTTTGAATAATTCACATACTTTATTTATATGCATAGCTAAATAAAGAAAATAGTTTATATTTTTAAATAAAGAACTTTTTCTTTTATTAATGAATAAATGTATATACAAGATAAAATATTCCTTAAGTTGAAAACATGAATGACTTTTAAGACATACATTATCCTACCCAATATTCTTTGTAGTAAGAAAATTTACAACCATGCTCCATAGATTATTTAAGTAATTTGATATTTCGTTGTGGCTTTGAATATAAAGATTAAGTCTGCAAGCTCCATTCAATATTTCAATATGCTTTTCAATAGAATATGCAAAATTGTTATTTGCAAACTCAACAAGTTTCATATTTTAAAGAGTTTGGCATTCTTTGATTAGTGATAAAATATATTTTTCATCAAGTATAGATATCTTTAAAATTTAAACCTTTGGTGAAACTCAAAAATTAAAAATATTTGAGTCCATTTTTACTTAATAATAATGATAAACCAAGTTTTGATTAGCTTAAATTAGTGTCTTGACAATAACAATGAAATTAAAAAGATCACTTGAATTATTGCTTGCACTTGGTCATCAACTCGATGATCTTATCCTTTTAATTTCATGAACTTGTTTTCACAATGTAGAACTTACATATTGAAGAACCAACGAGATTGAAAAGCAATGTTATAAAAATATTCATATGCATTTAGTTATCATTAAAATTAAAGAAAACAAAGGATTTAGGTAATTTTTCAATAATAAGATTGACAATATGAGGATAGTAATGAATAAAAAAGAGCACATGTAAACACAAACATACTCAAAACCCGAAACTTATGACAATCTCCGTATCTATTTTCCATACCTAGTGGGTATACGTACGAAATTTCTAAATACAGGGTACTTTCCCATGCCCATTAATAATAATTTAGTATCAATGAAGGTTAGAAAATAACCTTTCCTTAGTGAGTATGCGACAAACATTAATCTTCGTTGAAAATGAAGATGTCTGGGAAACACAGCTGTAGTTAATGACCATAAATTATTTCTTTCTGTGTATATGAATTTTTTAATGTAAATCAAGGTGATAATTAAAGTAATTACAATTTGTGTTTTGATTTAAAAACATCTAACTGCAATAAATTTTGAAAGGTCTCTCCCATAAACGTAGTAATTTTTGTTAAATGTATCATTTATATGACTAAAAAATGTTGAAGAGTTGTTGAGTTGAATTATGGTGCCTTGTTAGATTTTGAACGGAAAAACAATCCAAGATTGCTTTCTCAATGTAGACAAATCAAAAACATACAAAACAAAGAAAAAATTACTCAGATGCAAACAATCAAATGCATAACAACATGCTTATGTGATTCTGCGGGATTCCTACATCCACGGCGATCAACACAAGCAAAACACCTTATTTATATTATAGACAACATTGGAGACTATAAACATATAGAGGGAGGGATTCTCAGCTTTCTATAATCGTCGAACGCACGAATACCATGACTAGAGCCAAATATGCACAGAAACCAGCTTGTAAATATTTATCGACTAACCCCGAAACTGACTTTTAAGCTTAACTAAAGACTTGTGGTTGCCGCGTCATAAATCTTCTAAGTGCACCCAGATGAATCTGAAAACACCCAACAATAGGCCTTTGTTCTACTAGGAAAGAAACGCGGAGTTGGAACATGACAAAGTACATGCATTCTTTTCGACACATTGCGTTTCCATCCATAAAGGAGTCAGTTTACAAACTGCCGAGCTGCATTACCGGTCCATAGCATTCTATATATTTTTATAGAAGTACCACACTCACTTTATTGTCTGGCTTCGTCTTCAATTTCTTCTTCTTTTTCTTCTTCCTGCAGGGCATCAAACATGCAATCAATGGTGCTTTATTCTATGTTGTTTACGATTTTAATCGGCTTTTCTGAGGGGCAGCTCAAATTGGGTTTCTATTCTGAAACATGCCCAGAAGCCGAGTCTATTGTAAGTGGCGTTATTCGGGATGCTGTTCTTTCAGACCCAAACATGGCTGCCGTCTTGCTGAGGCTCCATTTCCATGATTGTTTTGTTGAGGTGATCTCCCCTAAGTTCTGTCAGATCTCATTAATTAAAATAAATGGGTTTTCATTTCTATCTGTTGTTTATTGTTAGGGCTGCGATGGCTCAATTCTAATAGACAATAACAACAGTCCAAGTGCTGAGAAACATGCATTTGGCCACCAAGGTGTTGGAGGGTTTGACGTAATAGAGAAAGCCAAGGCCCGTTTGGAGGATGTATGCCAAGGAGTTGTGTCTTGTGCAGATGTTGTGGCCTTAGCAGCTCGAGATGCTATAGCCTTGGTGATTGTTAATTATTATACACAAATTGCACTTCCAATTTTTGCTGCTTCACTTGGTTGTTGTGATTGTGTGTGTTTGATGATGGATGCAGTCAAATGGACCAACGTATCAGGTTCCAACTGGACGCAGAGATGGTCATGTTTCGAATATCACGCAGGCAGATGACATGCCTGATGTTAGTGATTCAATTCAGCAACTCAAGACTAAGTTTTTGCAAAAAGGATTATCAGAGAAAGACCTTGTGCTTTTAAGTGGTACCTCTCTCTCTCTCTCTCTCATGCAAGTGCGGTGAAGTTAAGGTTGGTAGAAACTCAATAGACGTGTGTACAAATACACACATATAGCACATGATTTTTTTATTATTAAAAAACAGTAAAAAAGAAAACTGTATGTTATTTTGGTATTATTCCACTGGACTTTTTATTAATAATTGATCAACAATTGAGCACCTTCTTGTTGCTCAATTGTTGAAACTAATCTCACCATCCAATAAATATCTAAAAGTTTTGAAGTCATTAAAATGTATCAATTTATAAGAACTAGTAAATGAGGGGTTTGATTGCATCTTTCGAAACATTAACAACAAAATGTTAATTTGAGTATAATTGTTTGTGAATAGTTTCTTTTTGTTATGCTTAATTTTTTTTTGTAATTTTTAAGTCAAAAAATTTCAAGTTTACTATTGATTTACACTTTTCTTATTCCATTAATGATTATTTATATTAAAACAGAAAAAATAGATATTTTTTATTATACAATTTCCAAATTACCTCAATTCTTTCTTGTTATCAGACAAACTAAATGTAAGAATGGGCTTACTTATGGTTTTTTTTTATTTTTTCTAAAAGGCTTTAACTCACTTGCGCAGACATGTAGATTAACCCAAATTAATTATTGGCGCCAAAGCAAGAGAAATCAAGAAAAGTGCCGCACATACACCTACGCCATTTTCTATTCTCTGCCTTTATAGACAATCTTAACTTTGAATTGGGCAAAATCTGTGAGGTTCAGGATTTTCGAACTCAGGAGGCGAACCCAATGTGTCATGACTGCCTTGAGTTCTCTTGCTAAAGCTTGAAGTTACACTTTATTGACAAAATTCTCTTTTTGTTTTCGATTTGATTTACTTTTGTGATTAAAATTATATTAATGTCTGTTTCAGCCGCGCATACCATTGGAACCACAGCTTGCTTCTTCGTGACCAAGCGGCTATACAATTTTTTCCCCGGTGGCGGATCTGATCCAGAAATCAATCCTAGGTTCCTGCCGGAGCTGAAAGCAACTTGCTCCCTAAATGGAGATGTTAATGTACGAGTACCAATTGATCGTGGAAGTGAAAGGACATTTGACAAGCAGATTTTGCACAACATTAAGAGCGGGTTTGCTGTGCTACTGTCTGATTCCAGGCTTAACGATGACTCAATAACTAAGGCCATAATTGACTCCTATTTATCGTTTCTTAACCCAGTATTTGGTCCATCTTTTGAGGCTGATTTTGTTGAATCAATCATAAGGATGGGCCAGATTGGTGTCAAAACTGGACTCCAGGGTGAGATCAGGCGTGTTTGTGCAGCGTTTAACTGAGTTACATGAAAATAAATGTCAACTATTATTATTTAAAAAATATAATATAAAGAGAAAATAAGTATATGAACTGACGAAGAAAGTAAAGATCTTCATTCAACGTCCATTTCTATCAATATTTACTATCAGAAAATTTGTGAAAATGTAAATCCATAGCTAAGATATTTCTTTGTAGAAGAAAAGTCAATCATATATTCACTTTGGTTACTCCCAAAAAGATGGCTATTTCTATTACACATTAGAATGAGAAATTATCAAATTGAACTAATATAATGATAGAAAATAATGATTATATCTTGGTGTAAAGAATTTGATCTAGAAAGAAAAATTTGTTGTAAATTATTAGATACTACTCTTAGACTACAAATCATGACACACCGTCCACTGCTAGAAAAATTACATTTTATTGATAGCAAATAGACATCAAAAGAGAATTTCTTAACGCCATGTGTACTATTAAGGACGGAAAATGGGTTCATGAATTATGAAGTACTATTAATAATTTTTTATGAGAGTATTATCAGATATTTTTACTAAAATTTATTATAATTTTATTTCGTGATAAATTTTATAATATAACACACTTACCTCTCCTCGATCATAAATTGAACAATTGAAAATTAAATATATTCTTCATTTGTTTATCTTTTGTAAATAAAATTTTAATTTACTTATTTTTATTTAACTTTTATTCTATTTTACTTACGAAGGAGTAAATTTAAATTTTATATTAGGCACTTATTTATGTTCTAAATTTTAATTAATTTAAAATAAATATTATTAATATATTATTATATTATTTAAAAATATAATTTATATTAAATTTTTAAAATTTTACAATATAACTATTTGTGTATAAAAATGTTCTAAATAATAAAAATTATGACTTTAAAAATATTATTATCAATTAATATTTGAGTAGTTACATATCTTTTAATATAAATTATAAATCTTATGTGAAGTAACAATTAATTCTAAATTAATATTTTAATGAATTAACACATTTGTGTAATACATTGAAACTTATTAACCATGGATAAAGAAAAACCGATTCAATATCAAAAACAACAAAAACTAGAGTAAGTATATAATCCTAGATTCAAAGTTGTAAACGAGCATCACTCATTGGTTTAATACTTGAGTCATAACTAGAAAGTTTCTCAAACCCTTTGTTAATTGAGGCTAAAATTGTAAAAATTAGAAATGCCAAAATAGGAATAATGCTTGATATTATTAACAATGCCCAAAATATATCATATTTATAATGCAAAATCATAAACAAACTCTTATGAATGGAGAAAATATATCAAATTCATTGATTTGGATTTGAATTCGTTGTTAAGTCACCGATAATTAGTTAGTCAAAGCAATAATTCATTTGGATTGAACCACATAGTTTCTTGTGTTGTGATATCTTGATTTAAGATTTCTCAATTGTAATTTGAGTTTCATTACACTATCTTTGATTTCATTTTAATATAAAATAAGAATAACAAAAGCTCTTTTATGTTCACCTCTCTTTTGACTTGTTTAAATAAAAGAAATTCAAAATGCATTTTTATTTGTATTTCAAATTTTAATATTTGAATTCAAAATTCAATATGTTTTGATTGTATTCTATAATCTATTTGATTTTATGTTTATGAAAAGATATTCATTTTTCAAACTTTGATGTGTCAACAACAACTTATTTTTGTATCCATGTGACTTGTTATTCCATTTGAGTTAAGTTACACTACAATTTTTAACTAAATTCATGTCATTATTTGAACTTTACAAATTAAAAGTAGATAAGTACACCAAAGAAAAGAGGTATTAATAATTCTTTGATTGTGAACAATAAAATAGACAAATTCCCATGTAATTCACATATTGGAAGCTATTCTGGAGGAGAGAGAGGAGATAGAGAGAAGAGGGGGGTGTGTTTTTTGTTTCTAAACTATATTCTAAAGCTATCAATTTTTTATTAATTTCTAATAATAAAGAAATTATAGTATTATTCTGTCTAATTATAGTTTTATATGGTACTCCTGCGACAGATCCAAAGTGGGCTTGTTTATTCAACATTTAAAAAAAAAGTGATTAAATTCATTGAAAAGTGCTTTTCTTTTTCAGTTTTATGTTTTGCTCTAAACAAGTCCCTAAGAGCTAGTTTATGGGAATGATTTGATTTTAATGAACCAAGTAGTCTCGGGCGGTTGGTTATAATAACTCTTTGATTGTAAACAATAAAAGAGGAAAATTCTTATGTAATTCACATACAAGGATTATTATTATTTATTACTAAAGAAAAGTGGGTTTCTTAATTTGAGACTTTGAAAAATGATAATCATTAAAATGTGCTTTTATTTTTGTTTTATGTTTTATTTGGAAGGAACCCCCTACAAGCAAGCTTATGGAAATGATGTGATTTCAATCAACCAAGCAGCCTCAAATAGTTAAAAATAAAAAGAAATATAATAATGAGGAAATAAAAACTATAAAACTTTTTATATTTCTTCAAATTTGGTTTTATTATTTAGAGTGATATAGATTCAAACCATAGACCTTTTTAATAAAAACGATCGAACTAATTCTTATCAAAATACTTCAAAATCTTTCAAAGACCCAACAAGGATTTGTAATTCACATACAAGGATTTGTGTTCGTGGTTTGGTAAAATCATATAATTGAGGCATCTATGCATTAATTGTGTTGAATTATATACATATGATAATATTAAAATTTATCGTATGAATTTTTTGTATTTTTCGCTGTATATGTATAATAGTTTGCTTACACTTATTTAGTTCCCTTCTTTTCAAAAATTATTTTTATTTGTACATCTATTTTGTCCTCTGAGGTTCTTTCAATTTTTTTAATGAAATTGGGTGACAGTATTATACCTAAATAGTAAATACAAGTAATAAATAAGTGAATAATAAAAATTCAAATCATAGAATTTTTTAAGTCTAACGTAAGCATAATGTATTTAAATCAAACAAATACATTACACCTAATAGACTTCTTTTGTTGTCGCCAAATCAATAAGAATAATATTGTTGTATTTCCTATCGGATGATAATTTTTTGTTGTTCTTTTCTTTTATTCTTCATCTCAATTAGGTGTATTTGTCTCCTAGATCAAACCTTCTAAAATACACATAATTCATGAAATATAAAGTGTATCCATCAATTATAAAATAAATGATCTTTTAATAAATCTCTTCATCTAATGATAACAAAAAAATTATTTAAAATTTCTACTTTCATTAATCAAATTTCAGTAATTTACTTTCTAAAAATAACAAGACCAAATCAATTTTAGTGTACTCTTACTTTCTTTTCTGAATGAACTCTTCAATTAAAAGCTTACAATTAATTTTATTTTTAATTTGTAAAATTTATTTTCTTCTTCAAAAGTATTAAAATATTTTCAATACATTGTACTTGCAAATTCTATTAAATCTCTAATTCAAATTATTTTTAATACATTACTTGAATTTTTAAAATTTTATCTTTGTAAAATAATAAAAATATTAGTAGTTATTTCATTTTTTGTTTGTTTGTTTGTTTTGTAATGGTGAAGTTAAAACTCAATCAAAGGAAAGTTGTCCTTAATCAAACTTTGGCTAAATTTGTTTTAGTTAGATCACTTGATTGTTTGTATCGCAATTTGCAGGTTTGACTTTAGCTCTCAAACCACCTCTGCTAGAGAAGTGGACACTTATTGGAAGATAAACTTTATTTTTCTCACATTCTGGCCAACCTTCCTTTATTGAGAAGTAGAAATCTTCTGCTCTGCTCTGATTATAAATATTTAGACAGCATCATAACTATCCTTAAGAGAACTTTTGACAGGGGAACTTAGAATTATTTGGTATGACTTTTTTACTAGTTAAAATAATAATAATAATAATAATAATATATATATTTTTTTAATGACTAAAACTCTTCTTAATTTTTTTTGGGTGAAGATTAAAACAGTTGTTTTACTTGAAAAGAAGCACAGATTTCAATTTTGTGGGTGGTGGGGTGGGTGGGGGGTTATAAATTTTAAATTATTTTGAAAGATTAAATTATTTTAAATACTTTTATACTAAATTTATCCAAAAATATATACTTAAAAAGTAAAATAATATTAAGTTAAGGTCAAACTTGTAAAATTATATCGTATTTTACATAATTTATTTTGTATTTTTGAGAATTTTCATTTACCCCCGTATATATACAACAGATGGCGGCATCACTGTGTTTACTACGATGACAACAATGGTGTTTGATTTTTGTTTATTTGTACTTGCCGCTCTTCCGCCAAAGTACAAAATGCTGGCCAATACCTATTCTCTAACGTGATGCGGAGGCGGAAGAGCGCAGTATCGTGTTCGATTTGGACAGAAACAAATGCTAAACTGACGAAGCCTTCAACAATTGGATCGGCGCGCCGCGATAAGAGCTGGCGCCCGTGCCAACTCAGCAGATTCTAAATTAATTCTCTTGTCTTCTTGTTTTTTCGAGGACGTCACCACAACCCCGCCTTGCCCACCTGCTTCTGCACTCACTTCAATAACGACGTCAGGAATGCAATTTTTATATAAGCAAGCTATTGAATGACCAGAACACCATTTTACATCCATTTCATTTTCAAATAAAATTTGGGTAAATATGACTTTTCCATCTTTGTCGTTTTCAATCTAAAGTTCTGAGAACCAATTGTTAAAATCAGTTGTTGTGTGCGTCTGTGTCTGTGTCTGTGTCTGTGTCGTGTGATAATCTGGCCATTTTCGGTATTTGAGAAGAAGAGAAAGCCTAGTTGGTATCTTTTCCTTGTTCTCTCTGACAAAAACACTCGGTTCTTCAATTCTGTCTAATTCTCTCTCTCTCTCTCTCTCTCAACGATTAAGATGCCTATAGCCGCTTCTCAGATCAGTAGGGTTGCCCGAAATTTCTTCTAAAATTATCATCACGGTATTTCAGCTATTTTTAAAGTTTAATTTATTTTATTTTCATGGAATAATTATCTTGCTGATGCTTGGAATAGAGAATTACTATACTTTAATTTGTTTGCTAAATCAATATTGTTTCTTGATTTTAAGAAAGTTTATAAATTCTGTGAACTTTATTGGGTCAGTTGACTTTATACGCCATGTTTTCGTTCAGTTACTCTTTCTTGCAATTGATTGATATATAGTTCTTGATGCCAAACCCAAAACTGGTGTTTGAAATTTACCTACTTTTGGATCTACTACTTTTTAAAACTATGTTTGCTCATATAGGAACTTTGATATAAGTTTTAACAACTATGACTCATATATTTGGTCAGATTTATGATTAGCTACTCTTTGAAGAACCCACTTTAGCGAATGATCTTTGAAATAAAAAATTTTAACATAAGCAGATAATCTGGCTGTAAAGATGCATAAGCAGGTGATGTTTGGTGGTCGTTCTTTACTTTCAAGTAAGAAACAAGATTGTTCTCATTGATTTTGATGCACAAATATGTGCAAGAGACAATTCTTGAAGTGTTCTTTGTTCTTAGTATTTTTATCTGTTCATGTGTAGAGGTTTAGAACTTTGTTTTTTAATTGCTGATTCTGATGTTAAAATTGTGATTTTGATGTTTTAGGTCTGTTATTTGTCTGAAGACATTGTTTTATTATTGTTCATTTTTAGATCGTGAATTTTCTTCACAACTTATTTTGAAGGTTTGCTTGACTTAACGGTGGTTTTAGATACTGGAATTTTTCTTTGTTGTGCTCTTTCATTGTACGCTGGGAATTTGCATTATAGTATTTGGTGACAAATATTGCTATAACAACTTGTTAATGTAATAGAGAGGGAATCCAATACTACAAGCATCATCATCATTTGGCACTACGACAACCATTTGCCAAAAAACCCCAATATTACATGCATTGACGCCACTGACACCTTGTACTATGCACTATACCATCGCTATGTAATGAGCACTATTATCATGGTTATTGTAAATCAGCTCCAAACCATTATTCTATTTTTCTTTTTACTGATTCATACTATTGTTACCATCAGTTCATGATGTCATTACTGCTTTATCAACACCAACACTTTTCCGCTGCTGCTACTTTGATGCTCTTACTACCATGCCTATCATTACTGCCACTTACTTTCATTTTGCCATAAAAATCATAGTTACTGTCACATATTTTCTAAGTCTCTTTCTTTTTTCCCCTCTTTTGATGGTATGGGAAATTATTTTGTTTGCTTTTCTGTTCATCCAAACAGTAAGTTAACATATATGGATCAAAAACCTATTTGTTTGTAAAGTTCTGTGAAAATAATCATTTCTTCATTCAAATACACCTTGGGGCTTTCTGTGGTGAAATTTCCCTTATTCGGCCAAGTGTCATGCAATTTTTTTTTAAATTTTAAATTTGTCCAAAATTCAGATCAGAATCCTAGTTAATTTTGGAACCATGTTCCTCTGAATTACACTATGTTATGTATGCTACATAAATATATTCATCGAATAGATGGATTTATTTTTGGACTCTTTTCTCTTTCTATGATTCCGCGTTATTTTTTCCAGCAATGTGTGTTTGCTCATTCAAATTTGGTGACGATCATTTAATAAATACCCATTGTGATTTGTTGGAGATTGGTTATGATAATCACTCGAATGTTTTGCATATTCCTTCTTCAATAATTATTGTAATATTTGACTCTGGCAATGTCATTTTTGTATTCATCTAGTTTTGTTTTTGAATATTAAAGTTACTTTCTGCTTAATTACATGCAACTTGGCATCTTTTATTTTATACTTATAAACAACTTGGGCATGATCTTATTGCAACTAATGTCTGATATTTTTTGAATCCATGAACAGAGCACCATTGTCCTTTGTTTTGATTTGCTGGTCATATGAAAGTTGAACTGATTCTTTTATTATTATTATTGTTATTTTAATTCTTTGTTAGGGTTAATGAAGCTTTGCAGTCTGTCAATAAGGGGCAAAGGACGCTCCAAAGATCACTGCACATCAACATTGTGTGCTCTCATTAAGGGGTTTTATCCCAGAAATGTTATAAGATATTCTACGAGTTATGTGCTTGCATAATTAGATCATGTGCTGTTGCTGCTGATAGTTGATAAGATGGACAGGTCAGACACATCGGGCTTTGTGAGTGGTGGATGTAGATTATTAGTATCTTCTGCTGATTCATTTGGTTCTGATATATATAACTGCTAGTTTCATATGCTAAAACTGTTCTGCTAGCTGGGTGCCCTCTTCCTTTTGTTCTATTGTCCGCAGCATTTAGAAAATGGATCTAAACAAGAATGGTGTTCAGATTTCTCAAATTAGTGAACTAAAAAGAAATGAAAACTTTGGAGATACCACTTTGCGTTTGAACTGTCTTGGCTATGGAGGAGGTACTACCACTGGACTCAGAAGTAAAAGCAATCTTCAGATTGATTTTTCCACTTCTCTTGATGATAGTTGTAGGTTGGTCCTTGGATTGGGTCCAACCCCAAGCACGTATGGTGATGATCTTTACAAGTCTGGTGTTGATAAGATAAAAGGACCAGCTGCAGAATTACCACAGGGGTTGTTATCTGAAGGTGATTCTATGCTAAAGCTTGGCCCTTCTGGTAGTACAAAGGCAGATATGAGGGGTCTTGAATGTCCATTGTCGGCAGAGACTGACATTAATATGCCTTTTCTTAACCAACTTTCAGCTGATGGGAATAGATTTTTGATTCCTGTTACTGATGAGGGTTCTACATCAGCAAAGAAATCTGGTGGCTATATGCCATCACTCCTTTTGGCTCCAAGAATGGATGGTGGAAAAGTTCCAGTGCAGACACAAGAACTTCTACAATTTAGGACCAAATACTGTTGTCATCAATCACAACCAAGCCATGAACCATCTTCTCACACAGATTACTCGGGCACTGTTTCTGAGCAAACAACTACCCTGACATCTTCAGAACGTAGAACCAGCATAACTAAGAGATGTGAGTTTCCTTGTTGTACAAAGGGAGCTCGAGGGGCATCTGGTCTTTGTATCGGTCATGGGGGTGGACAAAGATGTCAAAAACCAGGATGTAGCAAGGGTGCTGAGAGCCGAACTGCCTTCTGTAAGGCTCACGGTGGTGGGAAGAGATGCCTGCATTTGGGTTGCACTAAGAGTGCTGAGGGCAAGACAGAGTTTTGCATAGCTCATGGTGGTGGGAGACGATGCCAATTTCCAGGAGGTTGTGCAAAGGCTGCTCGAGGCAAGACAGGGCTGTGCATAAGACATGGTGGGGGGAAGAGGTGTAAGATGGAAGGCTGCACCCGTAGTGCTGAAGGACAGGCCGGTTTGTGCATTTCTCATGGGGGTGGCCGCCGTTGCCAATACCAGGGATGTACTAAGGGTGCCCAGGGGAGCACCATGTACTGCAAGGCACATGGTGGTGGAAAGCGCTGTATATTTGCTGGGTGCACCAAAGGTGCTGAAGGGAGCACACCATTGTGCAAAGGGCATGGTGGGGGAAAGCGCTGTCTCTTTGATGGTGGTGGGATATGTCCAAAAAGTGTGCATGGAGGCACAAATTTTTGTGTTGCCCATGGTGGAGGAAAGAGATGCGTTGTGCCAGACTGTACAAAGAGTGCACGAGGCCGAACTGATTGTTGTGTTAGACATGGTGGTGGAAAACGTTGTAAGTTTGAAAACTGTGGCAAAAGTGCTCAGGGTAGCACAGACTTTTGCAAAGCTCATGGTGGGGGAAAACGATGCTCTTGGGGAGAACAAAAATGCGAGAAATTTGCTAGGGGTAAGAGTGGGCTATGTGCTGCACACGGCAGCATGGTGCAGGAGCGGGAGATGAATAAGGGAGGTCTTATTGGACCTGGACTGTTCCGTGGGCTGGTATCTGGTGCTTCGACAGCAACTGGAAGCAGTTATGAAACCAATTATACATCGTCAGGGGTTAGTGCATTATCTGATTGCATTGAGTCACTCGAAAAGCCGGCAAAAAGAAGGCAACTACTAATACCTCCACAGGTATTAGTTCCTCGATCGATGAAGAAGTCCTCATCGACTTACTCAAGTTTATTACCGAGCAGGGAGGAGGAAGGAAGAAACAGGTTGGGAATTGGTGTTGGTAACTTGGACTTGATGATGATTCCTGAAGGAAGGGTCCATGGTGGGGCTCTCATGTCATTTCTTGGTGGGAGCCTGAAGGATCCTATCAACGGAAATTGAAGTAAACGACTTCAGTACCCATTCTTCATCTTGTAGAATGTATATTATTTTGTATGGGATTTTATTTAGTATACTTTTGGACTAAAGAATTGTGCATAAGGTTTGATATTATCAATTCTGTGGATTGAAACAAGTGGTACAAAATTTCTGTATGAATATATTATGTGATATGATTAAATAGTGGTGTGGGAGTATTTTAGTATCTTAGATTGTTTTGTATTTTGCATACTATTTGAAGAAGTATTGATATTGAGACCGATGAGGCCTTAATAAAAGCCAAATAATTGAGCGTTGAACTTCTTTTTGTTCAAAAAAATAAATTCTTTTACGGGGAAGTTGAGAAATAGAGTGCACAGATAGATAGTTTCTCATCTCATAATATTTTATTTATTAGGACACAGCACGATTCAAATTCATTCCCTCCGCCACCGGACTAATGGCACGGTGGCCTAATGCGTGTTTTTGTACTCGTGTTCCGAGAATGTATACGGGGGTTTTTGAGCTTTTCACATGCCCATATTCGAATCGGGTGCGTATGCTTGTGAATTTTTTTTATGGAAGAGAATTTTCCCATACAGATTATCATACCCATTTGTTTAATATTAAAACTTTATACCAAAAATCTAATAAAGACAAGGTATATTCCGTTAAGTAAATTTTTATGGAAAACTATTTTCCCATACAGATTATTATACCAAATTATTCAAGATCAAACTTTTTAGCCCTCAAAAGTTAGGCTACATACATTCATACTGTTACTATTTAAAATTTATCACTTAGAGTTTAGTAATTAAAATTAAAATTGAGGACAAAAGTCCTAGTCCAATTCTATGATTTCACAAATTTAAATTTAAAAAAAAATGTTAAGAGAAAAAATATTCAACTCATGAACATGGGTGATCAAATTCATACCATAAAAATTAAGTAAAAGAAATTTAATAACTTTTAATTCTCTAATGATGTAAAAACAGTTAATGATATTAACACTATAATACAAATGAAAAAGATAAAATAAAAATAATAATATTTTATAATAAGTGAGAATGAATATTAATAAGATATTAATTTATTTTATTTATTTTTGTTATGTTGAAATTTCTTAAATATGAACAATTTTTTTAATTTAGGTTCATAAACTATAATTGCATAATTTTGAAATTATTTTAAGAAAAAAAAACAAATGTAAAAAAGATGGGGTATGAAAAACATATTAATCTCGTAATAATTCAATACGTGCTTTGGGTATATTTTCCTTTCCCTACTCGACCCATCACTTGTTAAATATTTTCCTTCCACACTCTACTAGTACGAATATTAACAAGTGTCTATATCTATAAAAAAAATTATTATTATTTTATTATAAATAATCATCTTTTTAATAGAGAGAAAAACTTATTTTTGTAAAAATTTTAGATTGAGTTTCGCTCCAATTTCTTTTTTTTTGTTAAAACAAAAATATTATTATTTAATTAATTCTTTTTAATTAAAACAAACTCATAAAAGCATTGTTTTTAAAGGATAATAACATCTAAAAAAATTAAAAGTAATTGAATCTTTTTTAAATTTTAAATAAAATTTATACAAAGGCTACCTTTTTGCCTAGTAATAGATATGCAAGTCATACATTACAGGATCATGCACATATGGCTCAAAAAGCCGCTTTGTACAAGGGGATGAGGTTGTGGCAGACTCAGCGAAGTTGGTACTGGCAACTCAAATGAACTCGTCTACTAAACAGGATCACGAAACGAAGGGCAGCCCTGTTAACACTCCCACTGCTTTGGATTCTGACATAATCAGCAACACTAGCAGTATCAGTATCACCAGCAAGAAAAACTGGTCACCGGAAGATGATGGAATCGATGTTACTTTGCCTACCAAGCCTGGCGAACCAGCATCCAGGGAAGAAGTTGATGAATACATTGACAGTGTGCCCCACTGCTGCTAGGAGAAGGTTGCCACCTTTTCCTGAGATTTGCGAGCCCTGAATACTAATTTCATATTCTCTTGCTGGGCCTGTTGTGGCAGAACCATGCCAAGCTTGGTTTAGTTTCTTGTGGCATCACTGAATTGTGTTCCATCTAAATCAGTTCAAAAGACTTCATATGAAATATGGACAGGTAAGCATCATAGTCTTGTGTTTACATGAAGATTAGTTGGAACAGTGTTGCCTTCCAAGTATTGTATGTAAATGACATACTACTTGTTGGGAATGATATCTTAACTTTATAATTTGTAAAAATATGGTTGGCAAAAACACTTTTGAATGAAGGACTTAAGTGAAGTTATACATATGTTAGGTATTAAGATCTATAAAGATAGATAAAGAAGTATTAAGATCTATAGAGATAGATCAAAAAGACTATTTGGCCTAAGTTAGAGGTTTGTTACCGATAACATTTTCTTTATAATTTAATTCTCTATCCTTTTAGTTTTATCTCTTATTCTATTGTTTGTCTCAATTCTAACATGAATATGCTTCCTCTTATATTTCATATTGTTTTTGAAATCTTTTCAAGAGTATAGAAGTTTCTTAATTAACAAACTAAAAATGAACGACTTTTGAAATTATATCTCTTCATTTTTTAAAATCATATATTAACAATGATAATCATGAATTTACAAAGAAACATCCTTATTACCCATGAGTTTAAAATCTAAAAGTTTTACTATAGTTTACTTATGAGATCTAATCATTGTTAAAGAAAATGACTTTCATTAAAATGATTTCAATGTTAGTGAAATCATACACTAACATTAGTTAAATGTGTTAAGAATGTTTGTGCTGGTTTAAGTGTTTATGGTGTCATCATTTACTATTAATACAATATTAATAAATTAATAATACTATTTCAACGTGATATATTGTCACAAAAATAGTGTTTAGAATTTTTTAGTGTGATATATTTAAGATTGTTAATTATCATGATAATTATTTGGTACTAAAAATATATTTATTGTTTTATAAATTGTATTTATTTATATATATATATGCTGATAAGATTTATTTTTTATTACATATTTTAACCAACAAAATGCATAATATATATTCCAAATTTGTTACACTTTCATTTTAACTGCATAGATCATATATATAAATTTTACTATAAATCATAAATTGTGCACAAATTAAAATTACAAAATTTTTCATTCAAATATATAAGTGTTATCTCTAAGAAATTATACAACAAAAAAAATAGCTCCTAGTCCTCAAAAATTCACATAAAAGTGATATGAATCAATAAACCTAACCCATAAACACTCAAATTCTAACCATGCATACTAAACCCATTAGCAATCCTCTTAACCTAACTCAAGACCAGCCTACAAATACTTTTAACTTGCTAAACCTAATTACATTTATACATCAACACCCAAGTTATTCTCTTAGTTTAACCATGATCACTTGGGCTAGTGATATCTTACTTGCTTGATTGTCATATCACTTACATGAAGTAAATTAAGAAAATATTTTATTTTATCATTTTATCTCTTCGATAATTACTTTAAAAAATTTTAGCAGTAAGCTCAAGTCATTTGCAAGGTTCAAGGATGCATTTATGAAAGATAAGAGGTTGATTACAAATATTGTGATATGTACTAACAAATTTGTCTCTATTTTTCATTTTGAGATTGTTTTATATGTTAAGTAATTATCATTTCTTTTATCTTAGAACATGTTTTAATATTATTTTAACTTATACTAGATCTTTATAAATGCATTGTATGAGGGAACTTTTTTAGATGGAAAAATAAAATTGAAATATTGAGTTTATTTTTTCAAGTTTGAACAATATCCTAAAATTTCTTATTACTAGAATTTAGGTGGTGATTTTTCTAGTTGGTGGCTTTGCCTTGGATCTATCTTGGCTATTTTGATTCTTTTCTCTTCATTTGATTTAGACTCTACTGCCTTGGTGGCATTGTTAGATTTTGTTCAAGATCTGTATCAAAAAGCTATGATGAGAGCATTATCAAGAACAATAAATTATGGTGACAATTATTTCTAAGAGTCTAAAG
>BNST01002951.1:0-343138 GCA_019650275.1 Xylocarpus granatum
AGCATATCATGCGATGATCGACTTATGTGAGTGTCATTTTATTTGTTTATTTATTCTAATTTCTTGTTTATGTTTTGTGAAGACAAAACTATATTTTTTCTATTTATCAAGTGACATATTAAAATAATGTTTTGTAAAGTTTCAAAATTTACTTTTAGAAATTTTATCACACCAAACTAAGGGTAAATTAGTTAATTATATGAATATAATAATAAAAAAAAAAAAAAAAAAAAAAAAAAAAAAAAAAAAAAAAAAAATAGTATAAAAAATAAATTTAATCCTTTTTAAGTATTGCCAATGTATTTTGAATTATCCAATTGATAGCCATTTAAGGGTTCGAAAGCAGCTTACCACATTCTAAGTGGTTAGATTGCGCATCGTGCAGAATGTATAATAAATGTGCTATTGTATAAAATTTCATAAGTTGAAGCTTCAGCGCTAGAACTTCGGATTCAAAGCCAGGACACCGATTCTAGGATTTGCACAGTAAACAAATAAGATATATGTATTTTTAACATAACAATTAAACTCTAAATTAGTCGTATAAGTACATATTTGAAAGCTTTTGAAGGATACTACAATTTTTTCTCTAAAGAATTTGCTTAAAAGTACTTTTACTTTTAGTAAAACCATGAAAACTATAAAGAAATCAAAATTTGCAAAAGTATGTTTTATTCCCTATCAACACCAAATTCAATCCAAATTAATAGTCTTTAAAACCAAATTTTAAATAAGCCTCAAATGCAACCCGTAAGCTTAAAATTAAGTCTCAAAATGCATCTTAATTTACAATTCAACTTAATATAAACAAAACCAGTAAAAATTGGTTTTAACACAAAAATTCTTGCCATTTTACCGATTTTCAGCTACAAAATCCCATGACAAGTTTTCCTCGTTGTCACACACCCCATTATCAATCTCTAGACATCATTATTAAGCCCAATCCTAAAACTAAATAATAATCCAAAATGCCCAAACACCTAATTTAGATAATGTATAATTCAAGCCAAAATTTCTCGAAACTACTTAAATACATTATACTTCCGTCGCTAGCATGTTTACAACATATCATGCATATAGAAACATTTATCGAGTGTATTTTATGTATTATTTATTTAATTTCTTGATTTTATTTTTAAAAAACTATAATTTTTTTTTAGTTTATACAGTGACAGTAATAAAAATGTTGTAAATTTCAAAATTATTTTAGAAGAATTTATCACCAAACTAAGGGCAAATTAGTAATTATATCAATAAAATAACTTTGAAACAAATTCAGGAATAACATATATGTCCAAATGATTATGATTGGTGGATAAAAAATAAATTAGACTTTTTAAGTATTCCAATTATTTTGAATTATTCAATTTGGTAGTCATTTGAGGGTTCGAAAGCGACTTACAAAATTGAGGGATAGATTGCTCATTGCTGGTCGAGATGTGAAGGATTTAGATCACATGGGTGCAAAAAAAAAAATGAAATGAGAAAAAAGTCCACGATCTCATCAAAACAAACAAGGAAGAGAATCTAACATGAAGGATCACTTTTTATATTCTGCCATTGCGAAGATATTTAACAGTTAGGCACATACCTTCACTTTTAACTCACAAAAGTTCTTTAGGGGTCGCGTCACATTGGTCCTACAATAAACTTAAATGTCTTCCTTAGGCTAAATATGTCAAATTATAGAATCTCGGAACGCTGTGTGTATACGCATTTACAGTTATGCACAGAAACAAACATAGTGGTATGATCACAGATATGTGGAATATAAAATAAAAAAAGTGAGAATACAACACTAACAGGAGGTGATCTCCCCCATAAGCAGATAATTGAGAACAAGTACATTAAGTTCCCTCGTTACTTGGCGACTGCATTATTGATACACAAATAACGAGGAGTTGATAGCGCCTTTTTAGGCAATCGTGTTGACAACACATAACCATGAAAAGTGCACACCTAATTTCACCAAAGAAGCTTGTTTTACCTGATTGAACAAAATATGAAAATGAAATATGTAGCATACTTCAATGAAACCGGCTAACTAAATGCACGGTAGAGGCGCGAGTCCAATGACTTCGAAGGTTTAAACATTGACAATCAAAAGTTCAGAACTATAAATCCAAAATTTATATTTCTCGAGAAAATAAACACTCACTCCGGTCTTGCCAGGAATGATTCACTCCCAGACCATCAAAATCACGGACCCGTCTTTCGCAGCTTTTGGTTTGGCCACAAAACCCTAAAATGGAAATCAAACACTCACTGTCAATTGTAGTGAAAATTTTGCTAGTGGACAGATCAAGTGAAAATAGTCGATACATTAGCTAGTTTAGTGAAAATGAATACACAGTTGCGCCGTGACACACAGTGGAAGGGGACTGATTCTTTGCGACCAGCGATTTTTGCTCACTCTAAAGTAAGACAGGCCTACACGCGCAATACTGCCCGACATGATGATCTAACAATATGCTGTGTCTCTAATGTCTATACAATCTTTCTTTACAGAAGAAAGAATTGTATGTGCTTTGCTTGGATATTGACTTCTTTATTTTCATAAGGGCGAACTCACACAACATCTGAAGGCTTCAGTTTGGACGAGGAGGAGGGAGAAGATATGCTCCGTCCTTACTGTCTTTTATTTATTATTATTTCACTACTTTTTCACCCTTTCTCTAATCGCTCACCGACATAAAATAATTTTTTTGCATTGCCTCCACAACATTATGATCAGATAACCGGCCATCGAATGTCAGATTGTCCGTTGGCCTCATTGATCACAGCTTGGCCTTGCAGATAATTGGCAAGTGAGCCTCAATGCATACCTCTTCTTCGTCAGTGCACCTATTTCTAGCAACTTAAGGGCGGTGCCATTAATGGCAAGGTATTTTTAGCGTCACTCTGATTTGACGAGACTCGAATCTCAACTATATTACCTAAATGAGCGAGGTAATGGGCGTTAAGCTCCGTACAAAATTGACGTGCGTTAGCACTTGTTCGTTTCCGTGTGGGCTATGCAGGCTTCAGTGGTTTAGCATTGCGTACGTCTTGTTCATCCTTTCAAGCACATGCCAGTTTATGGGCCTAAAATTCTTTTGGGCCTAAGCTGTAAGCCTGGTCCAATATTTAGCACAAACCAGAAAGAAAGGGATTGTACAAATTCTTAAAAAACTAGCGTTGGAATTACGGTATTATATTTGTATCGTATTATAAAAATTAATTAAAAAATTAATTAAATCCTTTAATTTAATTACTAATTATATTCTAAAAAATAATATTTTCTATATAATATAATTCATTAAATATATATATATATATATGGATTATTTATTTAATTTTTTTATTATATTAATATATTATTCAGATAATATTTAAAAACTATTTTTTCTCTTCGTTTTTATAAATATATTAAAATATTAATAAAAATTATAAAATAATTATTCAAACGTATAATGAGTATATTATTAAATCAATTATATTACAAATTAAATTAAAATTTGCCGCCATAATTCACTACTAGAGTTATATTATACAACTTATTCAATAATTATATTACTTATTTGATACTATAATTTCTAGTCTATAACAATTACGTTCTTTTAGTAATTCAAAACGTTGTAAACATTTTTTACAGCATTTATCGCATCACATTGACTGAGTATCTATCCATACCCATGAGGACAACTTTAGTTGAAGTTGCAAGTATTTTACCATACATGATCGCTAATGTTCCTTGTTAGTAGTCACTGATGTTTGATCAAGGTCTACTCTACACTTAGATTGCTATGCGGTCATTGAACTTGAAATGTTAATTTCAGAAACGAATTGGATTGTTGGGACACCAGTTGTCAGAGTCTAACGGATTCTCCAAGTTACCAATCACCAACAGAGTCGATGACAACTAGCTATGATTAGCAACAGAGAAAGTATCTTTTGGGTGGAGGATCCTCTGCCTCAGCCTACCGCACTGCTAGTGACGCATGCGCATGATTGATTCTGGGCATATCACACATGCTATGTCTCCACACACAACAAAATCCAAAGCTTTTGTTGAGCTTAAAAGCGTGGTATAAGACAGCAGAGAACTTGAGCTTTAGCTGCAACATTTCCATCTTACATCCAAGACAAGCTATGATGGTGAATAAAAACTCAAAAGAAGCACGAATACTAGATTGCATAGTTGCTTTGTGTTGACAAGCAGGGCCGGAGTGCATCATTATGCCGATGGAATCATATCTACTGTATGCATGAAACCTTGCCTGAGATTATGTTCAATGTACTTAAAAATGAGGGCACTGATTATCACAACTCTACATGGGATTGGATATTAAGATAGTCCAAAGTTAGTTGAATGACGGTGTTAATTATTCTGGTAAATAAAAAAGTGTTGCGCTTGTAGTTATTGGCTTGATTGTATGAAAGGGGACAGAAAGTAGGGGTGTTTGGGATAAAAAGTAAAGGGTTTGAGATCATTGTGTGTACGTAAGAGCGAGGCTGCAGCAGGTGTGATGCCAACGCTCCACATAGGTAGAAAAAGCATCAAGCAACAGCGAAGGGTTGGGGACTGGGAGAAGAATTACTTGTGTGGAATAACGAAAAGCACTTATGCGAGTGGCCTTCTGAACTTCTTAATATGTGAAATAAAAAAGGTATTGCTTTGGTTGAAATATGGATTAGTTTTCACCAATCATGTGGTTGTCTCGTGATCCAATGAGAATGCAATAGTTGTGTTTACAGTCCAGCCATTGCTACCAGGCATTTGGGTAGCCGAAAGCTGATTACTGATCTTTTTATTAGACAAAAAGCTGATTAGTGATCGATTTGCTTCGCCCAATCGTGAAAAGAGAGGATTAGCAAAATTATAAGGCAGGAAACATTGAGTTTTCATTTTCAATGCCATTGGCTTAATTAGTGCCGCTGGGAATTATAAACATAAAGCAAATAGAAGAACAGATAGGATTAGAAGAGGACCATAAGTATCATAACTATGTGTTCTTGTGATCACAAGTAGATAGAGGTGGAGAAAGCTCATAATGCACATCAATATGTGCTTCCAATATAGATAGATCAAGTACGATAATGCATCCCAATACATAGAGTTGAGCTTTCAGGCCATGGGAGACATCTAAAGTATTCAAAATGGCACATGCACTTGCATGCATACAAAAACCAAATATCAGTGGTCAGCAGAACTCATAAATCCATCATCATATCAAGGGTTTTATCATGTTATTTTGAAGCATTTTAGAGTTTGGTAAGATGTGAAGGATAAAATTCTGAAAATAAAGTGAACACGCCCTCTGCTATACCATCAGGCTAAAATTCTGAAAATAAAGTGAACAAGCCCTTTGCTAACCACCAGGCTACAACTAAGTACAATGTGACGAGAAAACCGATCTTCCATGAACAATTTACGCAGTGTGGTCTGAGGTTGCTTGGAGTGCATCCAAGCTAACGGTCACTATTGTGGGAAAATCCAATGAATGGAGATTTAGGTTGTGAAAACGAAACTTTGGTTTGGGATCTTTGCATCAGCTTTCTCTGTTTTCCCTCAATTCTTCCTTGTGAACGAAGCAGTCGGGGTAACTGCAGAAGGAGTTGGTTTCTGCAGTGCAGCAGTTTGCTTCACTTGCAATCTACCGCTAGCCTCGTGGCATTGTTGTTTGTTATTGTTAGACCTGTTACCATGGTTAATTCTTATTAGGAAATGTGTCCACATTCATATACCAGCACCTGGAAGTTGGGAAACGTTTGTCAAGATTTCGGTACTTCTACAATTGTAATCAACATCAGCAGTGTTAGTCTCTGCTTAAAAAGAATAGAAACATTGACAAGATGTTTCAGCTAAGGCCTACTTAAAAAGGTAAGGCACGCTCCATTATATGGTGGGGAAACCTTATCAAACCTTCTAACATCGCCCTGTTTTTATCGTTTTTATGCAACCGTGGCTACAGATCCCAGTAAAATTCGGTATATATCTAATGATTTGACCCTTGATTATGCTTAATAAACCAAATTAGCCTGCTTGCATTGCAATCCTGAAATCCTAATATCGCTGTCAAGGTTATGTAAGTGACAGTTTCATCTTTCGTGTAAGAGATACGCTGGCCCTATAAAGGGAAAAAAATGATAAAAAGTGTCAAGTGCCAAGTCCTGACCTTTAATTGCCATTGATGGTCTGGTTTATCTACCTCCCAACACCTGCTTTAATCCTCTTAACGACCCATTTATGCAACAACAACCTCTTAACGTTTATAGCCTTACCACCAAGTATACCATACCATAAGTCGGCCTCGGCATGGGATTTCACAACTGGCCTACCATATAATCCAACGCGTGCTAGTTCAATGTACAAATTGTAGAGAGGAACCAGTGGGTTATTGCTCTTTTTCAAGACTCATTAGAAAGTGCCTGTGATTCTAGTTGTTCAACTAATAAGAAGTACGGAAATTGAAACGTTATAATTGATTAAGATTAAAGTTTTTACTGAAGGGGCTTATTCTATTGGTTTGGTGTGCCATTGTACAAATGTGGGCAGCAATCAAAGGGGTTGTTTAATGATCAATTTAAAATGACAACAGAAATGTTTGGTCATGGTATATTGTGAATGAAGAACGAGATGAATGAGGTGCGTTGGCATGATCCTTGTAAAGTTGGAAAACAAGGAAGACGAATTTATGAATTGTTAGAAAATCAGCGAGTACACGGGGACCAGCTTCAGTCTGACCTGACCAACTTTCGGGGTCCAATCACGCTAAAAGACCATGTGAGGATGGGAGACCACCAGCTGGCTCTGTCTAATGTGTGGGTCTCTCTCCCTGCTTGCCTTGCCCCGCCTCTTCACTTCTAATACTGCCCCCCCGTCACTTTCTTCTTCACAGACTCAATTGATCACACCCCCGTATGTCAAATACACAGGTATAGACTTTCTTTTATATTATTATTATTATTATTATTTAAGGTTGGTCCACGATCACTGGTAATGGCTAATTAACATCCATTAAAACACAAGTAGTACCATTATTAACGTAACATTATCGAGGGTAGGTAATGAAAATTTTATTAAATAAAATAATTTTATTATATTAATATAAAAATATAATAAAATTATTTAATTAATAAACTAAAATAATTTTTTAAAATTTTTTTATATTAATTATTAATAAATAAATTTATTTTATTTTATTTGAATTTTTTTTTAATAAAATATTATTAACCGTGACAGTCAATTTCAGCTGCAAACTTTGGTTAGTAAAATCTTTTAATTAGTATTTAATTAAGTAATTTTAATTTAAAGACGGATTCCTTTATACACCAAGTCCTATTTAGCTTGGCACATGCAAGAATAAACATTGGTTGTACACGGAGTTCTCCTCAACAAAATCGTATATGATTCCACGTCACGTCGGCTTGTGTGCGGTGCCATCGCTTTTACTACCATATATCTAGGGACAATCATGACTCGCAAGCATCATAATACGGGGTTTTACCCCTGCCAGCACGGCACCCCCACACCCACAGAACCCTAAAGAAGGAAACCATTGCTTGTTTACACGCGGACTTGAGAGGGTAAAACCGTAAATATGGTCGGGAAAACGGGCACAGGAGCGTGGAGAGAGCTGTCGTGTAAGAAGAAGGGCAAAATGGGAAAGAGTGTTGTGAAAGTTTATTTTCCACACACACAACTGTCGAAGCTGTTGGTGCAGTGAAGACCAAGGAAAGTGATAGTGGTTGTGGTTCTCCATGCAGTTAACTGTTGCTACTTGTATGCCCTTCGTTCTCCGTTCTCTAATTCCCCAACTACCCTTCTATCTCTCTCTCTAAAGTCTCTGCACATTTTGTTTTCTTAACTCTCTCTCTCTCTCTCTCTCCAACACAGTGCCTGTCTTCTCCTGTTCTTTCGTTCATGTTGTTGCTGTATCGCTTTCCTTTTATGTAATTCTCCAAATCCGTGGACAATGAGAACGGTTTATTGCTAAGATTGATCTTTTGAGAGGCGTAGATACCGTTCATTCTCTTTGTTTTTACTGTTTCTGAAACTTTGATTTAAATATCTTCTTATCTTTAATTGCTTCATATGGAAAATGGCGGCGGCGGAGGCGGTGGAGGAGAGGATTGTTGTGTGAAGGTTGCCGTGCACGTAAGACCGCTAATCGGTGATGAGCGTGCTCAAGGTTGTAAAGACTGCGTCACTGTGGTTGCAGGAAAGCCTCAGGTATGGATACAGTAAGAATGTGAAAGTTACGTGTGTGTGAATTTAATGTTCAAAAGTCAGGAGTGACTGGGTCAGCCTAGTGCATTTCGGTTGATATTTCTTGTAGTTGATTGATAAATCTACAAAGATCTGGATCTTTAAACGTTGTTGTGAGAAATCTGAGAGTCTTGCATGTTTGACTAGAAAGAGCGTGTTCTCAAATTCCGCATTGGAAGAGAACTTGGTTGTTTCCACAATTGGATTAGTTTCATACTTGCTTCCCATAGTTACTGAGGAGAAAATTATGCAGAATTAGGTGATTTTTGGTGAATTTTCGGAAAATAATTTGATTATTCAGGGAGTCATGACTACAATAACTGTCATGATTCCAATTTTGAAATTCTTGGTCCATTGTCTTTCTTTTATTTTTTTATGGGAAGAGGTTAGAATACTCTTACTGGTCTATTTACTCTCTTATGAAAAGCGTTACAACGAATTTATTGGTGTAGATTATGAGCTCCAAGGGATGTGTATTCAGTTTTGTGCCAAAGTGGTCCTGAGAAAGTTTCAGAAAAAGGGGGAAAAAAACTGCAAATTCTTGTTGCCATTTGAATTCTAGTCTGCTGAGTGCATGGTTAGCTTCCATATTGGTTACTAATAAATTTCAGATATTGATTAAATACGCTATTTGTTGTCTACTGTGAGGTTAGCTAAAAACTTCTGTGACTTTCTGAACCACTTTTTTTTTGGGTCTAAAGTGTGGAAGGGGTACGAAATAAATTTGTGAAAATTTATGATTAACTGGATTTTGTATATGAAAGACCAAATAGTATACATTTCATTAGTGTTAATCTAAAGAATATTCATAGTGGTCCTCAACGCAAACATTATTCAGCATTTCATACTGACATACACAATGTGTGAAGTAATTAGTGATGACTGTGTAATATACTGGCTCAACAGGTTCCTTCGAGGTTCAGCTGTAATTAGACACGAATTGCAGTGAAAGGTCTTTGTTTGCTGTTGACATTATTTAGTCATTTACTAAATTCCTAAATGAGGTGCATTAGATACATATTAATCATATTGATTTTTTTGTGTATATTTAAGCAAGTGTCTGTTCTTAATTACATGCCTGGATTTCCTATACTATAGGTACAAATTGGGACACATTCCTTTACTTTTGATCATGTGTATGGGAGCACAGGGTCTCCTTCGTCTTCCATGTTTGAAGAATGTATAGCTCCCCTTGTCGATGGTTTGTTCCAAGGGTATAATGCTACTGTCCTTGCTTATGGTCAGGTAAAGACTATCTACCATGGAAAACTGCTTAAGTGAAGCAAAGCAATCTATGCTTGGATGATCACTTTTTTTGCAGTTGACATTTCAATATGTTGCAGACAGGATCGGGGAAAACATATACAATGGGCACCGGCTGCAAAGATGGATGCCAAACAGGAATAATACCTCAAGTTATGCATGTTCTGTTCAGTAAAATTGAAACTCTAAAGGATCAAACCGAATTCCAATTGCATGTTTCATTCATTGAGGTTTGTGCTAAAATTAATCATTTTGTGAATGATGTCTTTAACTTCCTGATTACTTTGATGAACAAGAAATCCATACAAGAGCTATGGTTTCACATTCCCATTGTGAATTGAAGAAAAATTTTCAAGCACTGATGCTGGATATTTTACCTAGTAGTAGTTCCTTGTCAAGAATTTACGTAATGTCAAAAGATGTCGATTACATTTCATTCAGCTTAGGTCCAAATCTATTTTGTTGCAAATAGTTTTCTAAGCTAGTTCAACTTCAAGATTTCTTAATATTATGTGTTCCTTACTATTATGCATTATTGTGGTAAATATCTAACTAAAAACGTGTTCTCAAAGATTCTGAAAGAAGAAGTACAAGATTTGCTGGACACTACTTGTTTGAACAAACCAGATACTGCAAATGGGCACACAGGAAAAGTAACTGTCCCTGGGAAACCACCCATACAAATCCGTGAAACATCAAATGGCGTTATCACACTGGCTGGATCTACTGAAGTCAGTGTTAGCTCACTAAAAGAAATGGTGGCTTGTCTAGATCATGGATCATTGAGCAGGGCAACGGGGAGTACAAACATGAACAATCAGTCAAGGTTAATAATGCTTCTTACTTTGCTGTTTTTAATTAATTACATTAATATTTAGGTAGCTTGTATTTCCTGCATTGCAGATTGATGCTAGTTGACGAGATCATTTTGACATATGGAAAAAGGTCTTTAAATTTCTAAATTTCATCCCTGAAATTCTTGGATAAAGTGGTTGTAATCTTTTGTCAGTCTTGGTACACTGTAACTCTTGAAAGAACTTTAGAACTAAATTCACAATTTCAGTTAGAAATAATGGCCTGCAAACTTGACGACAAAGTAGCTTCTTTTTAGCTTGAACTTCACGTGACAGAAACTTAAAGTTAGGTTTTACTATTGGACACGGTGAGTGTACATAGAATTTTATCCATTAAAAGTGTGGCCTATTTATGAAATTCCAATATTATGTTTGTCTAGAGTACCAGTTTTTAAACATTGCGTTCCTATGAAAGCACAATATTAATATGTTTATATTCTTGGTATGTATTCATACAGTCGTTCACATGCGATCTTCACAATCACCTTGGAGCAAATGCATAAGCTCAACCCAGTTTTTCCAGGTGATGGTAGTCCTAACGAGGGTATGAATGAAGAATATCTATGTGCCAAGTTACATCTGGTAGATCTTGCTGGATCAGAGAGGGCCAAAAGAACTGGTTCTGATGGTTTGCGTTTCAAGGAAGGTTGGTGAAAATGTTAATAATTTATATAGTCTTAATGTGCATTTTGGTCAAAACATTTGCATTTCTCAAACAGGAGTTCACATCAACAAGGGCCTTCTTGCACTTGGTAATGTTATCAGTGCACTTGGTGATGAAAAAAAGCGTAAAGAATGCGTACATGTTCCGTATCGTGACAGTAAACTTACGAGGCTTTTGCAGGTATGATATATTTGAGGAGTTGATTGTAAGTGATGGTTTATCTTTGTTTAATATAACATTGTAAAGTGTTAAGATGGAATTGTTAATGGAAGAGATACGTAATGAGATTTTTTTAGTTTATAAATTTCTCATCTTTCTAACTTTGTAATTAGACTAAATTAACATGCATTTTGGCAGGATTCACTCGGCGGTAACAGCAGAACTGTTATGATCGGTAACTTCTTCTTTCTTGAGTTTGATACTTGCATTTCTTGAATCTTCAATCATCCATTCTTATTTCCTTCCTACCCTTATTTGTGATTCACACCTGTCACATTCCTAACGTTACCAAAAATTTTCCTTCTTCAGCCTGTATTAGTCCTGCTGATATTAATGCAGAGGAAACACTCAACACTCTAAAATATGCAAATCGTGCCCGAAATATTCAAAATAAACCTGTTGTAAGTTTTCCAGAAACTTTTTCTCTATTTCACATTTTCCTTTTGGGTGAAGGGAGGCTTTCTTCATCAAAGTATGATCTTTGAATTTAATTTTCAATAGGTCAATAGAGATCCTATGTCCAGTGAGATGTTAAAGATGCGTCAGCAGCTGGAGTATTTGCAGGCAGAACTTTGTGCCCGTGGAGGAGGATCTTCATCTGATGAAGTACAGGTATCTGAGTTTTATGAAATTTAATCTTAATATCTTTGTAGGATCTACGTTTATTTTGTACAATTGCATAAGTTCTCTGGTCAAAATATTTGTCTAGGTTCTCAAGGAAAGGATTGCTTGGCTTGAAGCTGCTAATGAAGATCTTTGCCGAGAACTCCATGAATACCGCAATAGATGCATTGTTGTAGAGCAACAAGAGACAGATGCTCAAGTATGTGAGAATATCTAATGCTTTTTGAACCTTCCCATTTATTTTTGTTTGGTTAAACATGAATTTTAGATATCTTGGTTATTTGCTAATTTTTTCTGAATTTACTTTTTGTTCTTGATTATTGAACAACAATTAATGTCGGCTTGAATTCGAGTGACTCACTACATATTTGAATTTGATACTTTGTCCTTCACTTTCAGGATGTTAATCCTTGTCCTCTGAAAAGTGATGGGCTTAAAAGGAGCTTAAATAGCATTGAGCAAACTGATTATCAAATGTGTGAAACTGTAACAGGTATCCTGTGCCACTCCTCTGATTTAGTAACTAGATAATAGGTCCTTACTCATTGGTAAAACTAGGTCTTTTATAAGCTTTATGTTTCTGCATATATTTCATATAGGTCTTGTATAAGCTCTAAGGCATTTTGTTTTGTATAAATTCAAGTTTCCTTCTGTTAGAAATATGATATGTAGAATACAATGTCAAAATTGGGCAGGAGATTCCAGGGAAATTGACGAAGAAGTAGCCAAAGAGTGGGAGCACACACTTTTGCAGAATTCTATGGACAAGGAGTTGCATGAACTGAACAGACGTTTGGAGGAGAAAGAGGTAATTTTTTACTGTTAAAAAATTATTCATAATATTAATGCCCTGGAAGTAAATAATCTAAACTTAGAATTCTTTTTATCAAAATAAATATGAGTTTACACACACACACACACATATATATGTATGTATGCATATGGTATAATATATTGATCTCTTATCTTGGAATTTCTAGTTTAATTATTTCTTATTGGAATACTTCTGCATAGTGCAGCATGACTCAAGAAGAAAATATGCACTTCAATGCAATCTCATTATCCTATAATCTTCTACATGATTTTTCTGGCCAAACATGGCATTCCATGAAAAGATGCTTAGTGATTTTTCGTTCTTTTATTTTCTGGAATTTTAATCTGTTAAAAAGAAAATCATAGGAAGAATTAGCTGGTTTGTTACTTTGGAGTTTTTGCTAGTAAATTCTGAGGTTTCTTCTTTTATGTATCTTCAACATTTGCAAATTTGTTTTCTAAACTAAAGCAGTTATTAGTCCCCTTAATAATATATATCATATTTTTCATTTTTATCCTCACATCTGATGTCTGAGCAGTCAGAAATGAAACTTTTTGAGGGGTCTGACACTGTGGCACTCAAGCAACATTTTGGAAAGAAAATAGCAGAACTGGAGGATGAAAAACGAACTGTACAGGTAAAAAGAAATTTTTGGATTGTCATAACAGAATGTTTTTTTGGTACCATTCACCACACCCCATCCCCCCGTAAATTAAACTAGTACCTATCCATAGTTGGAGTGAGGGGATTTGTTGTCAGAGGCCAAACCAACCAAATTGTCCGTTTAGAACTAATCTTTGAAACAACTGATATTTCAACTGTGCATCTGTTTCTTTACTGCAGCAAGAAAGGGATCGTTTGTTAGCTGAAGTTGAAAATCTTGCTGCAAGTTCCGATGGGCAAACACAAAAGTTGCAAGATACCCACTCCCATAAATTAAAATCACTTGAGGCACAGGTGATACAAGCTTTAGTTAAAATTCCATGTGTTTTTGGATTAAAGAACATAGATTAATCAAGTGGTAAACAATCTTCATAATTTTCACACACCAGATTCTGGATCTCAAGAAAAAACAAGAGAATCAGGTTCAACTTTTAAAGCAGAAACAAAAGAGTGATGAAGCAGCAAAGCGCTTGCAGGATGAAATTCAATTTATAAAGGCTCAAAAGGTTAATTATTTTGGCTTTTAATATCTTCGGTTGTGTACAGTCTTTATCTACAATCTGTACTCTATGTGTAACTAATTTTCTTCTTTTTGTTTCTGTATTTCTGTGTAGGTTCAATTGCAACATAGGATAAAACAAGAGGCAGAACAATTTCGACAGTGGAAAGCCTCTCGAGAAAAGGAACTCTTGCAGGTGCATTATTTCATCCCTAATATAAGTAATTGGAAAAGATGTGAAGTCGCAGCAACTGATATGCTCTTGCCCTGTCCCTTTTGATTTCGCATAAGGAAACATTACCAACTGGATTTGACTCTCTGTTCACCCAGACATGTATTGTTCTTTATTTGCATACTGCTGCACTCCCTACAGTAATTTGGTGGGGTGAAGGTTTTGTGTTTGTGACGTTACTATTGAGATTCAATGTATGATTGTTGAGCTCTTAAACAACTGAACTTATTAGTTATTTTCTTTGCCTCTGACGTTGTAGTTGCAATTTTATTGTTTATGCTATGTTGTTGTTTTACACTTTACATCCTAGGAGTACTCGTGCATTTACAGATGGGGCAGATATACTGGCTTTTTATTTCCCTTTCATGTTTTTGAGCAAGCAACTGGCTGATTATGAGGTTACACAAATTTTCTGAGCCCAGAAATTAGGCAATGCATGCTCGAGTACCCTTGGATTCACCATTGAATTAACTGACCTGATAGTATGTTGTTCAGTTTGCTAATACTAATTGGCAAATTGTATTGTTATAATTTCCTTTTAATCCTTAGGGAGGTTAAATGAGAACATTTATGTATTGATTATATTTTAGTTGTCTGAATAAAGTATCACGCAAATGAAACAATTATATAAAATATGAATAGACAATACTTCGTTCTGAGTAAAAGCTTCAAACCTGTAAACTTTATTATATGTGTATATTTTGTCTTACCTACTTTATTTACATATTGACAAAAACAGTTACGGAAGGAAGGAAGAAGAAATGAGTATGAAAGGCATAAGCTGCAAGCCTTGAATCAACGCCAGAAATTGGTGAGCACTTTTCTTTTGTTTGCTTGTGCAATTAGTCTGTCTCACCAAGCGCATTTCAAGAAGAACGCGCTACTAACTGAGACAATTAGATAGTGACTGCAAGCCTAGTCCCATCCTGACTTTCTCATGAGATATGAATGTGGTGCCTATTGTTGATCATAGCAAAAAGGCTGACAAATATTACTTTCTAGCACAGGTTCCTGTTTTGATTATACTATGCTGCTTCTGTGAACTTCTTGTGTTAGCCAAATTCTTATCATGGGTTTCTGTTGCTGCTACCGTATTCAAGAATACTTTACTGTCAAAAGTTTGAAACCCATAGAATAATAGAAACTTGAAGCTCTATGCTGAATTGGCTAAAGGATAATCCTCAAAATTTGATATGTTTTGTTTCTGGAGTTGATATTTCAAATTTCAAGGAATTTATCAATCACAAGAAAGACAAAGAGGAATACTTTCTAGTTGAGTCAATTCCTAATATTCTCTATGCTTAGGTATTATGAAAAGGTCTCAAAAGTATTAATGTGATTTTGTCTCTCTGATTTTTAAGCGTGTCAGAGATATTATGCCACTATTTATTGGAGCATACTTTTCTCCTATAGGTTCTTCAAAGAAAGACAGAAGAAGCAGCGATGGCAACCAAGAGGCTAAAAGAGTTGCTGGAATCCCGTAAATCTTCTGTCCGTGAGAACTCAGGCAAGTTTGTTATTTCTGGTTTTACAGTCTTCGAGGATGCTGATGTGGAAAGTCCTTATCTTGAGTAAACCTGTAGCTCCTCGTGCATAAAGGTCCATAAAAAAGAAAATTCAACACCACTCTTTATCAGTGTACTCAGTTTGTGGTACTGTGGTGGAGGGGCTATTTGTTTACCAGATACATGGAATTTTTTGACCATGGGCTGTCCACCTTTGTACTACAATTTTCTAACTTCATTCAATCTTCCAGCAGTCGCAAATGGAAATTTAACAAATGGGCAGGTAATGATCTTTGCTTGTCTTTTTTGGACGAGTTTTATTTTATTTTTATTTCTCTCTTTTCCAGAAACATTTTAAATATTTTTTATCTTTGGACTTAATTGATATTTATAGAGCAATGAGAAATCCCTGCAACGTTGGCTTGATCACGAACTAGAAGTCATGGTGAATGTACAGGAAGTTCGTTTTGAATACGAGAAGCAGAGCCAAGTGTAAGTGTTAATTCATATGTTTGTAATTTTTCTGGTGCAAATAGACCATTATCCTAGGTTCCTTTGTTAATTACTGTGCAATCTACAGACGAGCTGCGCTAGCAGAAGAGTTGGCGGTGCTGAAGCAAGTGGATGAGTTTGCTTCAAAGGGACTTAGTCCTCCCCGGGGAAAGAATGGATTTGCTAGGTATAAGGCGTGAAAATGATTCATTCTAGTCACCCACAAGTTACTGCCTTTGTTTAGGGTCAATGAGAATAACTTGCACTTTTAATATGATTTTTTCTGATTATTCAGAGCATCCTCTATGTCACCAAATGCAAGAATGGCCAGAATATCTTCACTTGAGAACATGCTTAGTGTCTCATCTAATTCACTTGTCGCAATGGCTTCACAACTTTCAGAGGCAGAAGAGCGGGACCGTGCCTTCACTAACCGCGGACGCTGGAATCAGTTGCGTTCAATGGGAGACGCAAAGAACTTGCTTCAATATATGTTCAATTCTCTTGCAGATGCAAGGTGCTTTCTGTGACCTTATTGTGATCAAATCATTTTATCTTTGTTCCACCAAGAATTTCATTTAGGTGTATTGTTGCTGCCTTCAATCCCAAGTTTTGTATAAATATATTAGATTAATCTTGCTAGAAATGGATGGAAAGTTCATATAAATATGCAACTGTAAAGATAAACCCTTGTAAAGGACATGCTAAATGGGGAAGTCACCTTTCAACAATTGGAAATGAAAGAAAATTATCTAGAGGAAACAGAGCTCCATTAAGTTACCCAGTTAAACAACTTGGAGTTGTTTTAGGTGCTGCAGTAAAATGCTCAAAATGTTCTTGTTGTCTATCACTTTGTCTTATATTTTCTTTGCTGGAGCTTTAAAAGTTCAAAATGTTCCCAACTGGTCAAGAAATAAAAATATACATACACTTTGCAAAGGTGGTCAATTCTACGCACAAAGTAATTTTATTGATCAGCTACTGCCAAAATCACAAAAAAAGCACAAATTTTTTTATTCAATTCAAAGTCTCAACTCAATTATTTTTAATTTTATTTGCTTGTCATAAATATTTCACAAGCCCATTGTACATGTGATCAACAAAATCTTATGATTCACGTTATTGTTTTGCGCAGTCAAAATTCTAAACATGACACTTGCATATTTGCAACAGGTGCCAATTGTGGGAGAAAGATTTAGAGATCAAGGAAATGAAAGAGCAGCTTAAAGAACTTGTAGGTTTGTTGCGACAAAGTGAAGTGCGAAGAAAGGAAGTGGAGAAAGAGCTAAAATTGAGAGAGCAGGCTGTTGCAATAGCACTGGCTACATCAGCTTTGGTGAGTTATCTGTCACTTTTGAGTCCCGTGCTTGTGCATCATGTAGATGTTATAGAGCTTAATTAGAATATAAAACTAAAGACTATTCTGCCATAGGGAAGCACAAAGATGAGATGATTTTCTTCCAAATTTCTGAGACTTTGAGGTCCATCTACTGGTTTACTGATCTATTGTTGGTATTCATGGTTTTTGTAATGTTGAACTGATGTCATCATTTTTATTGTACTGTTGTTATTATTGTTACTTCTACATCTGATTCTTCATGCTGGCTGGACAGGGGAACTCACCCAATTCATTAAAACATTTTGATGATGATATTAGTGGTCCACACTCTCCAATTTCCGTGCCAGCACAAAAACAGCTGAAATACACACCAGGCATTGCTAATGGCTCAATTACAGAGTCGGCAGCATTTGTAGATCGGAACAGAAAGGTTAATCTCCTTTTCCATCCTTTACTATTGGATTCAAATCCACCTTCGTACTTTGGCTTAAGATAGGCACCTTTGTACAGATGGTCCCACTTGGGCAGCTGTCAATGAAAAAATTAGTAGCAGTAGCACAAGGTGGAAAACTATGGAGATGGAAGAGAAGTCATCGTCAGTGGCTTTTGCAATTTAAATGGAAGTGGCAGAAGCCATGGAGACTCTCAGAATGGATCAGGCACAGTGATGAAACAATGGTGCGGGCAAGGCCTCGTCCACATGCTCTACCACGTTCAGGGTGATATTCTTCATCTTGATCACAAGTTTACTGTTGCTATACTAATCTCTAGTCTGTGAGTATGATCCCGACCCACAGCCCATGGAAGAGCCTAGAAAGGATTGCAGGTAACATCTTTTGCCCTAGCATCTTTCATCATACCTTTTTTAAGTAGTCTACACTACTGGAAGCTGAGTATTTGTTCCTTTACTAATAATTATTGAACAGTTATTAAAGACTGACTGAAAAGCATCTGGCTACAATTATCTGTTATAGTGAAATATTATACTAGGTATTTTCTCTGGAAATAAGATCTAAAGCTAGTGAAAAATGTTTTGAAAGAACAATTACTTACAAAAATTTAGTTTTAGCTGTCAAGAACGTTAAATCAAATATCTGAACCCACACAAATATTGTGCTTCTGAAACCAGATATACTTCTGTTCTCGAGGAACAGGCCTCTCTTATGCAAACAGTAGGATCTTACACTTATGTTTTAATTGGATGCAGAGTGAAGTGCTGTTGAGATCTGCTCATAGCTGTGTTTGATGAGTTCATTCTGGAAACTTAGGTTTGTAATCTTGGAAATTTTGGCTGATTACTGGGATCAGGGTATCTTGTATAGTAGTATTCTTGCTTCCGACATCTAACCTGCGTACTTGCAAGGAGATGCCTGATACGTGGGATGGCATGAGTGTTGATACGCTGTTGAAAGAGTATCTCTCTAGCTGTTTCTGATGTCTTCATACATTGTGTCAATAACCACATTGAGGGAAGGATGAAGTTTTCCCACCACGTCGCATAAATCTGTATCAAAGGTGCAGTTTAGATCCTATATTTGTTTCTTCGTTTTGTTTTGCAGTCTAGTTGTGTTTTTGGATTTATTGTGTGTAAGCGCAATATTGATTTTCTTATGGGATTGAACTGTGTAGCTAACAATTACCCTTCTATTATAGCGAAAGAAAATCATTCTTGTGAAAAATTTTCATGTCATTTTCCATCCCCTTCACTAGTTCCTTGTTAATATGCTTATCTTGTTATAAACGAAGTATCTGATTCACAATATTACACGAGCTTTGCAAGCTTGAACAATTATAGTTTAAGATGCAAGTGGTGGGACGGGAGAGTTCTGCCGGATGAGACAGCATCTGCAGTGTTATTTTCTTATATATATACGACACCCATTTGCATACAGACTATGGTACTTAAAATCTATACCAGATGCAATCATCTATCAATACCTCCTGCTCTTCCACTCCGTCAATTCAAATCACAGAAAAAGTCTTCTCATTGGTTTCCAGTCAATATCCACTGACCAATCTACAATACGGCGTTTTAGAATTAGCAACAGACCACCACGCATACTTGCATCCAGAAATTCCAAAACTGACATACAACTGCAAAAACATTACCATTTACCAGGTGCAAGGCAATGGATATTCCATCACAATAGATTTCCCCTATGCTTGATTTGCCTTGCATCCACTGTGTTCTGTTTCAGTAGCATATCAGTGCCCATAGGTAAAACACAATTGCACTGATAAAAGGATCAAACATGATGCAAGGGAGTAACCTAATCAAATACCACTTTCTCATTCTTCAAGTAAATCATATACCAGATAATTGAATATCAGTGCCTACCAGTGCATACAGCGTGGAGAAAAAGAAAAAGGAAAAAAACACCAGAAAAATTGAATTACTGTTTAGTACAATATATGGAATATAATAGATTACTGATCATTTTACCATATTATTACTTGTGTTGTTCTGTAATGACAACATAATCTAATCACTACACGAGTGGAAGAATTTAAGTTACTCTTAAGGAGCACATATTTTCATCATTCACTCTCCTTCACATGGATGTATGTGATTTACAAATCCAGAATCCGGGATATGGTTTGTGTCCCAGTGACCCCATCCAGTGTAATTGACGATAGTGGGCATACTTAGACAACTATACAGCCAATTACAATACAAATTAGACAACAGCATAGTAACAATATTTATAGGAGAGTATCACATCAAGTATGAGCAAATATTGCTTCCATCTACCTCTGAATCAGAGTTTGCAACACCAGTATGCATAGTGCTCCTCTTTGCGATGGTTACTTACAAGACCACCACATCGTAAGCAGATAAAGCTGCTTCCCTCTGAGAATGCATCCAACACAATTTGCATTCTTCCAGTTTCCGCTAGTATAGAACTTCCGTCAGCTACCAGAGAAACTGATGGACAAGTAATCTCACGCTGTGATGACTCAACATTCAAAGGCCGAGCTTCGGCAATCACACACTCAGCAAATAAGGCAGCAAGCTGATCTACAGCAGTGTTTTGTTGCAGTCTATTTATGTACAATTCACGAGCACGGTGCAGAGATTCAAAAACAGCTTGCTCCCCACCTTTGGCTCTCAACGCCATGACCACCTGTTCCAACCATTAGATAAACTACGAGTACGAGATATTTGACAGGATATGATTAGAGTCTTTCTAGAAGTTGTATCTCCAGTTTTTCTCATTAAATTTCCATGGACCAAACATATGAATAATCATACAATACAATCAAATGCATGAACACAGGAAACATGCCTTCAAGAAAATCAATGTATTCAACTTTACTTGATGCTGATTTCTCAGCTTTAGCGTCTCATTGGATATCATAAAAAGCATAAAGAGAGAAATTTATCAGTGCAGCTAAGTTCTGGAGCGAATTTACATCTCGTATTATCTTGGAATCACTCATCGCGCAGATAAAATCTAACCTATGCTCACAAGCAACTTCTGTCAACAAAAGAAAAACTGGGATGGAAATAAGTCCTTATGTATTAGTAATAAGAAATCGAAGAACAGATAACCATTCATCAGAAGCTGAAACAAAAATGTTAAAAGAAACAGCATAGAAGAGGAATCTGGATTTCTTACCGCCTGCAGAGCCTGAGAAGGCTTCCCTTGATTGATCAGCTGGCCGGCAAATGCGAGCAGTTCTCGTACGGCGACGTCTTGGTCTTGCTGCTGCTGCTGCGTTGTTGTCTCGCTTTCAGTTTCCACCATCTCGGAGTCCGAACGAAGATCCATGTCATCTGTCATACGGTTTCTCTCTCTCTCTCTCTCTCTCTTCCAACAACAAACTTATAGCATTCTGCACAATTCTGAAATATCCGCGGCTACCCGAGACTTCGCTTTCGTTTCTCTCTCTCTCTCTATATATATATAGATATATATATATATATATATATATGCTGTTGGTTGCTAGACGATTCCAGCAAATTCTGCAGTGGCGCCCCACTCCTCTTTCTCTTCGTCCTATGTTTCACTGTCGTCTTCGGTTTGAACTTCTCATTGGGCCTATCTGGAATTTGTTGGGTCATCTTTTGATCTATTTCAGGCCCAATTTGTTCCCTCCTCCTCAGCCATATTTGGCCCAAAACAATGCTATCTGCTTATTTATTGAGCATTATCATCTAATCCATTTCTTTTGGCTGGAAGGAACGAAATTTATCTACTGGAAACTTAAAGACTTACTACTTTTCAATCCCATCTTGTGATGATTTTATGAATGGTATGCTGGAAGTTCATGGAAGAGGCTTGTCATGGCAGATTTTGTTGCGGTGCATAGATAATCTGTTATACATTTTGTTGGTTGGAGGTGAGTGGTAGCCAAGATAAATAAGCCAAAACAAATGGGTACCCACTGCAATTATGTAGAAACCAGGATAAAGAAAGAACACAAGTAATTAATATTGAAAGAAAAAGTAACTAAATTTATAGGATTCCATTCGTTTTCATCTACTTTTTATTTTCTCTGTGCATTAGCTAGCAATGGTGTTACTACAACAATAACTACGACATCCCAGAAGGTGGGTCCAATTCACCATCCTCCATTAATACAGCTTCTTTAATCTCCTGTAACATCTTCAAGACCTGCCACATAGTAGGCCTTTGTTCAGGCGAGGTCCAAATACAAGCAATTGCCACCTCAAGAAGCATACTTAACCTCTCGTCTTCCCCAGCATCGTCTTCCCTGCAGGATTTAACCCAATTCATCATTTCATCCGGCGACAAACATGGATGCTGTGATGGAGGCTTTCCTGTCAAAAGCTCCAGCAACAAAACCCCAAATGCATACACGTCGGATTTTGAGGTTGCCTGGTGAGATGCATTCCGAGTTTCCGGGGCTTTGTACGATAGGTTATCCTGGTCATCTTCCGGCGAGGAATCGGCCGAGAGTGCAGCGAGGCAGTAGTCGGCAAGACATGCCTCAAAATCAGGGCCGAGAAGGACATTGGTGGACTTGAGATTGCCATGGACTAGTCTCCATGCTTGGTGGATGTAAGACAGGCCTTGCGCTACATCCTCGGCTATTTTCGAGCACGAAGTCCAGTGAAGTGGCTTTGCTCTCGTTGATCTTGAGCCTGCACATGCAATTTTTAACGTAAAAATTTAAGAGATCCTGCTTTGAGACGCAACGTGCTTTAGCATTGGCCTCAGTCAGGTCAAGTATACGAGAAAGGGACCAAGAAATGAAAGGGTGTAGACTAGCGCCGAAGGGCGGCGGGGCCGTGTTGGACTCCTATCCACCGTATGATCTGCGGTGATTGAGTAGTAAGTAATCAGCGCATGACCCACCGTCGGTTCCTTCGATTGGTACATTTTTCTACATGATTACATTACTGAAAGTGTCTCTCCCCGCGCTCTATTTGGGTCGGACAAGTAATCGGCATAGGCTAACAAGCCTAGAAAAGCTAAGTGCTTTGTACTGTTAACTAAATAATTAACCCAAAAATCTCACCAATTCCCAAGGTCAGTCAGCAGCAAGATTCTCGCTGTTGTGGAAATCTGAGATACCACCAAATCTATCAGGATTTGGATGCCTGAGTCCACCCCTTAATCCACCGACAATGGAGTGAACAACCACGCAACACGGATTTTAAAAACAATTTAGTTCCGGGTTTAACGATTCCTAGATATTCTACGTGTTACACAGGTCAAAACTTGGTCAAACTGAGTCCAATTTCTTTCAGAAATTGACTCACTGAGTCATAGCTTAGCTGGGAAGTAGGAATGACTGATCCGAACCAACCCATACGCCCCCATTTTTAATAAGATTCCGGCTAAAAGCATACAAGTACTGTAATGCGCCTCTCCGTGGGTGTCTGGTAACCATGTATGGAAGGGTATAATCGGTGATTTGACAGCAAAAGCAATAAGAAATCCAATATAGAATATTATTTCCAGTGCCACGGGACAAATAACTGAACAAGCGAAGAATGACCTGGAGCTTACCGTGTACGAGCGAGAAGAGACTGCCATTTGGTTGGTAATCGTAGATAAGTAGTCTCTCTTCCTTGGCCTGGAAATAAGCCCTGAGTGGCACCAGATTTGGATGTCTGAGTCCGCCCACTGATTCCATGTGCCGCTCATAGTTTTCTTTACTTGTGCCTGCTAATTTGCTGGCATCAAGCCTCTTCACACAAACAATCAGACGGTTATCTAGCACTGCCTTGTACGTGGTCCCCATCTTACCTCTCCCTAGCAACTCGGCTGAAGCTCTCATCAGCTGGTCCAGCGTATACAACTGTGCCTCACCCGCACAGAATACTAAATTCCCACTCTTAGCTACTTGCATCCCTTGTACTCTCTTCACCTTCTCCTCCAACTCGTTCTCTTGCTCCATTTGAATTACAGCTAAAGCTTGAGCAGTTGCCGTTGCATCATCGGATGCAATCATGGCTTTTGATTCTTTATTGTTTCTCTGTTTCTGTTTCTTCACAGCCATTACAAAAAAGAAAAGTGAACAGATCAAAACAAATACACCGGATGAAAAACCAATGATCACTGCAGTTCTCGTGTGGTTCTTTGCACTACGTTGAGTCCACTCGACACCGTGTACTTGTGCACTTTGCCCCAGAACAATCACCGGTGGTGGAGCCGCCGCAGCCGTTGACGGACCAAAAAACGGTGGGCTGCGGTGGCATTCTTTGTGTATAATCTCGCCACATAAACAAGGGTTAAACAAAAACGAGGAGATATCAAAACGTGATAAAGTCGGTGTTACTGGTATGGCACCAGTGAGATTGTTACCCGAGACGTTGAATGTTTTGAGAATGGACTGGTTCAATGGAGGAATCGATCCGTTAAACCGGTTCACATCAAGACGCAGAGAATATAGCCGGTCTAGTGAGGTTAACCCTTTTGGTATTGTTCCAGTGAGATTGTTGTAAGATAAATCCAAGGTTTTAAGCCGATGAAGAGCCAATATTGAAGGAGGGAAAGTACCAGAGAAGAAGTTATGATCAAGAAAGAGAGATTTGAGATTAAACAGCCTCGAGAGGTCGGGAATCGGTCCCGTGAGTGAGTTGTTTTGCAGACTCAGGACTCGAAGCTGGTCGAGCCTAGTCAATGAGTTGGGAGCAAAAATGCCGCCAAGATCCAAGCCTTCGAGAACTAGGCGCACAACTTTTTGCTGATAACATATAACTCCTTGCCATTGACAAAAATGCAACCTTTTGTTCTGCGAAAATAAGAGATGGTTTGTCAAATCGGCCTTGGACTTGAATGCCAGAAGCGCTTGAGCATCAGACGGCAGTAACAAGCTCACTGCATGAGGAGAATGATTAGCAGAACAAAATGACGACACCAGAAGAGCATTTGATAGGAAAAGCAAGAACTTTTGAAGGGTTGGTTTTCTTCTCATCAACATGGTATTAGTTCAGGGTAAAGACCGCAAGAAGAAAAATGGTGAAACCGAAACAGGAAACCCTTCGCTCTCTCCTTCTTGGTCTTCTTCGTCTGAGTTTATTTGTTTACTGTAAAGCATAGATATGACTGGTCCATTTCAGGCCCCTGCTGGGGCAAAACCCCTAGAGAAATGAAAAGAGTAGAGGGAGATGAAGATGGCAGGTGCAAGTAAGTGACAAAGCGTGTAAGAGATGAGAAGCAAGCTGTCGGGGAACTGCAAACTCAGAATCACGTGAAGGTAAAGAGAACGGGCAAAAACTTAAGTCCCATCTAATATCTAAATCTAAATAATGTACGGTTACTATACTCTTTTTATGATTGGCAGCTGGTATCCCGCCAAGGCAAGAAATGGCCCCGCTTCTCCTCCCTGCGAGTCCCACTGTCTAGTGCTTTTCAATTCCCTGCTTTTCTTTTAATTTTCTTCTGTGTCACACATGTCCCTCTTGTGTTTCGGTGGGGTTAAACTTTATGACCTAGCTTATAGTTATGAACGGCGCCATGTGACTTCACAGTTGGGTAATTTTAGATGCTGCAAATGCAACGGTTTGGATGTGTTTGGACTTTAGAGAGAGCAAATCCCACCGAATTGAGTGGCCAGTGATCCTAGTCATTTGTGAATTATTGTTCCCAGCCCATGTCTCCAGAACCTTACCGGACAACGAAGAAAGGAACTTTTACAATCATCACGAGAAGCAACGAAGAACACTATGCTGTATGCCTTGTGACTTCGTATTTATTATCCTCTTTGTGCCTCTTTAGTTAATCAAGGCGAGGCACGTTGTGGTGTTAGGCAAAGGTGCAGGCAAAAGTGTGAATGTGGTTTGGTTTCTTCGATCATTTGTGCAAGCTTGAAGATGGGGTGTGCAGGCTGTAAAATGGGTCCATATTGTTTGGCCAGAGAGTTGAAGATAATATATGCATATGTATCATCAATTGTATTTCAATAATCATCCACGAAGCTCAAAGAAAAATCCCAATCACCCATTAATTATCCAATTCCCTATGGACTCATAAGATCTTCCGCAGAGTCTTAACTTTGCAATTAATGCATACTCTTATCAACAATCTCCATCTCTGGGATAAACATAGAACAAGAGAGCGATGGAGACCACCATTCAGCTGCCTTCCTCACTCGTGAGCATGTCAACTCATTATTTGACCTTACTTCAGTCATACCCGAGAAGGCTGCGGATATTTAGTGCCCTTTTTTAAGCATCGAAACAATTCATCCTGTCTCTGTTCAAAGATATTCCCGTAGCCAGATTGGTCCGAAGTTACCCCCTAATTGTGCCATAAATTCAATTCTTTGCGTTGCAGCCTTCGTATTACTGTTACAAAAAAGGTCATGAACGGATGGGAGTCGGCTGGGGCCGGATAAAACCTTAGTTATGTTACGTTCTTAGGTCGAACCAACGGGAAGATTCCAATACTTTAGCTCCTACTTAGCTGCCCCTCAATTCTTAAGGGGAGAACTAGCTAGCACCTTGTTTAACTACATTATGCACTGTGCAGAGACAACCCAACCCAACCCAACTTATAAAGTAACATTCTTCCTTTTTACGAAGAGTGGAAAGGAAACGAGGTTGCTGTTCAGAACATTGAACATGGTCTGAACTCCATGCAGTTGCTGGGGTATATATAGTATCTAAATTTGGTCATTTGGACCCATTTACCATTCCTTTGTTGGTCTTCTACTGTCAGATCTCTCAACTCCTTAAGGAGGAATCCCTCTATAACATCCTTACCAGAGTCCCTGTTAACGAAAAGACTGGGCTCAAAACGGTCCCTCCCCGAGATGAAACCCAGATCTGTCTCAATCCCTGCGTAGTTTACCATAAGTGCAACGCCTTGCAAATCACTCGTACTAAAGAGGTTTCATCGTCGATCCACAAACGAATTCTATATTTCGGCAGGAGCTTCCCTTCGATCATGCTTCCTTCAAAGACGTTTCGTTCGCTTTCCATTCACTTGACATTTATTTTAGGCCATGTTTAGGTCATGTTGAGTCCTAATCACCAGGCACTAAATCACGTGTTTTATGCAAGTGAGTTCCTGATACGAGCACTCGTGTAGTATAATATTTTTTCTTTCATTTTCACGGTACCATGTGATGCATCTGCCTCTGTAATATAATGGCTCTTGGATTTAATCTGAATACATAAGAAGTATGGATTATCAAATCAGTTTCTTGAAAACAACCGGTGAAGATAACATTAGGTGATAAAAGACCAGTAAGAGTGGATGTGAGTAGGCCGTGTAGTCAAAAGGCTGAAGCTTACAGGAATCATAACGATAAGCGTCAGCACTCCGGCCGCCTGCTCCAATATTGAATCCGAAGATCCCCATTAACATTTAAAACTCAGGAAAACCAGAAGCAGTGACCAGTGACAAGGTTATGGGATATAAATAAATTACATTTTCTATTATTATCATTATTATTATTATTTTAAAATGTAATATTTTATTGCCACTTTGCAGCAAGAGATGTAATTCAGTGGGTTAGTTGAGTATTCTTCATGTAAGTTAGCTGAGGTAAGGTAGAGTTCTAGAAAAGCAACAAGCGAGGCTGTGCATGTGAGAAAATCTCAAGTTGAATGGAAAGACAAATATTTTTAAGTTATATAAGTACAAATTTTGTACACTCTATTAAATATATTTTTTAAAAATAAGATAATAATTTAATTTATAATAAATAATATTAAAATTTAAATAATTTTAATATTTTAATCAAAAATATTTCACCGAACATCACAAAATTAGATAAAAAGAATGTAATGTAATTTCGTATTAAATAAAAAAATATTTCGTTATTAGATATATGTTTTTTTGGACGAAAGATAATGATTCAACTCGTAACAAACATGCATTAGGCTATGAATTGATATTGGGTGAGAGGGAATATGTCCGATATCTAAATTAAGAACGACACCCTACTTATTAGGTGGGAGAGAATGCGCCCACGAAGATATCATTGGGTGGGAATGAATGCTTCCATGAAGATGCCAAGAAGAAAGAAGGGCACCATACTTATTGGGTAGAAAAAAATGCGTCTACCAAGGTTGAACTTCATTGTAATGAGGGGTCACAGATTGAGTAAGAGAGAATGTAACTAAATTCACTTCATTTATATTATCCGGAGAACTGATTGCTCATCAGTTTGTGTTTGGTCATTAGGCAGCGGGGCAATTTTACTGGCAACTTTCTCCATGTCCAATAAATTTCCTAGTGCAACATGGTATTTTGAAGAAATGAACTTTCAAACTGGGGTGTGCACAGATTGGCTGAGATGATATGATTATTACAAGAGAAATAGTATTTCATTGCAGAGAATGAAGTGAAAAAAAAATGATTGATCATCCACATAACCATCCTCGGAAATTGTAAACGCAAATACAAGAAATCAAGAGCACTGCATTGTGCAAGCAGATTAAGAAGGTCTAGGTGAAGAAGCTATTTCCGGAATGTAAGGTTTACAAGGAATGTAAGTGCAAGACCACATATGAGGACAGAATCTTGGGCGAGCAAAAGATTGTGCAATGCAGTTGCTTCTAACATCAAGCACTCCTTTCATAGTCAAAAATCTGCAGAAAGGTCCTACATGCGTGAAATAATTATTGGACAATGAGAAGTTCACCAAGTTACCAGACTCACATAACACCTCTGGCACCATACCAAACAAAAGGTTGTTAGCAAAGTTGAGCTGCTCCACCTTCTGTAGACAAGCCAATGAGAAAGGTAATGGACCTGTTAATTGATTGTTGCAACATCAAACACTGTGGCCTCTTTTAGAAACCCAATCTCATAAGGTAAACAACCTGTTAGCTGGTTGTTTAACAGTAGAACCTCGGTTAATGCGGAGAAAGCTTTGAAAATGTTTCTTGGAAGTGGACCAATGAACTTGTTGTTGGCCAGAGTAAGAAAAAGAAGATGAGTGCTGCCTATGTTATCGGGCAGCTTCGTCAAGAAATAATTGTTGTTGATAAAGAGGAAATCAAGATTTTGGGCAAATATTTGAGGAGGAACTGAACCAGTGAAGTAGTTGTCGAGGAATTCCAGGTTATCCATGCCAAGAACAGCTGTCGGAAATGGACCTGAAAATTGGTTGTTGCTTATGTCAAGCTCGTAGAGATAGGGAAGCTTGGCAATACTTGGCGAGATAGTACCAGTAAAGTTGTTGGAATTTGCATGAAAGAGCGCAATATCTGGTAGCTGGTCAAGAAAACCATCAAGAGTAGAAGCACCAAGATGGAATCCATTAAAATCAATGGACGCAACAGCTATAGCAGACTTGTTGTCCGGCGGGCTTTTGCAATAGAACCCCTTGTAACTGCAGATATCTGAGCCCACCCAAGTTTTGGTGATGCCAAGAGGATCTGACGTGATTATAGACTTGAATTTTTGGATTACAGGATACACCACAGCAAGCCTTTGGTCAGCAAATTGCAAAAGTTCTTGTACAAGAGGCAAGGGTGGTAAAGCTAGAGAAGTTCTTGGCTTTAGACACGGTGGTGTAACAGATATATTTTGATTTTTATGGTTGCAGCTTTTGCTTAATCCTCTACTTTTGCCACCAATGACAAATTCTACTGTTTCTCTGTTCGTATTCTGTGCTACGGTGCTGACAATGAGACAAACCAGAAGGATGTGAATTTTAGTGGAGATGTTTCTCATTGTCTCAATGTCAGTGGTGATTGTTTTCCTGAAGGGTAGCAAGAGTTGGCCAACAAGAACAAGTGATAGGAGAAACTTATTGGAGAAAAAGAAGAATATTAAACAGAGTGTGCCGCACTCAGAATCATCAGAAATTGTCCTGTGGGTATACGTTTCCCTTTTCTAAGTTTTTCTTTTAGCTCCACTTACTGTATACTCATTGCCTCCGACCAAAACAAATCGTAGTTTTCAATATCACAAGCACAAAATAATACCTGCCCTGTCTGTTTTAGACTGAAATATACAAACCTAAAGCTAAATGGTCAGTGATTCCATCACAAGTTTAATGTTAAGCCTTCTCCAATGAAAAAGAAAAAAGAAAACAGAAGAGAGGGCAATACTTGAGTAAGAAAACCAACCCATAATTGTTTTTTTCCCATTAATTATCGATAGCTTAGAGGGAAGTTCAGTGGAAGTCCAATATCCAGCAAGCATCATGATTCGTTGTCCCGTCGCTTTCATTCAATTCTGTGGTTACAATTCTTCAATACGAAGTCCCTTTCTTCCTGCAATTTTTTATAGGAAAATTTTTAAAATAATTTTATTTTTATTAATTTTTATAATTTTAACCGATTCTAATTCGTTCTTACCAAAATAATTATTTTGAACGATTTCACTCTCAAACCCTAATTTTATACTATAAATAAATATAAATCTTATTTTCCTATACTTTTCTTTTGTTTAAATCTTTTCTTTTTAAACAATTCAGACAACAATGAAAAATACGTATTTTAATTTTTAATTACGAATTTTAAAAAAAATAAATTTTTAAATTTTAAATTTTTATAATTAATATTTAATTTAAAGTGTAAAAATATTATTATAAAATAATTAAGTGATGTTATTAAATATAAAAATTTACATATCGAGAACTTAAGGCTGTAATGGTATCTTGGATTTACAGTCCAACTCAGTGTCTTAGAACAAACTACAACCCTGAGTTGGACAGCCAACATAGGGCTATAATAGTGCTATGGGTTGGCAGCCAACCCAGAGCTGTAATAGTAATCTAGATTGACAGCCAACTTTGGTAACGTGTTTCCTTAGATTATTTTATATATATATATATATATTATGATAATTAATAATTTTTTTAAAATTATAATTTAATAATTAAATTTTTTCTTATTAATTATATTAGAATTATTTTTGTATATTATAAATATTTTTTTATATTATAAAAATTATAAATATTAATTAATTTTTTGTATTAATAAATATATAATTTTTAAAAATATTTTAAGTATATGGTTGAAATTGTAGATGGTGTTAAACGGTGAACCTTCCCTTGATCCTCGGCTTCAGGCCTGTATGGCGCCCTGGGTCAGCGAACCCAAAGCTTATCATGCCGATAGCTTCTTAAAGAGACATTGGTCTAAGCAAAGAATTTAAATTAAAAAATAAATAATTTTAATTTTTAAAATTAATAGGTGCTCTGACGGGGCTATAGCGCCTTCTGTTCCGGAACCTACAAGAAAAGAAATTGCCCTAGGTTCTCGAACCCAAGGGAGTTTTGGTGCCTTAGGTCCACGAACCCAGGGGAAAAAAAATTACCCTGGGTCCAACAAACCTATGGGAGTTTTGGTGTTCTGGGTTCGGGGACTCAAGAAATGTATTTGTCCTGGATCCACGAATGCAAGGTTTACTGGGCCCTCTGATGGCCGACTCAAGGCCTATTGGGCTCTAGATCGAGAGACCTAAGACACATGTACTCCTTGAGTTCTTAGCCTCAAGAACCTTTTTTTGATTTAGGGGAGTTTTGGTCGAACCAAAGTTAACGATATTTTACCTATTTCAATATATAATTCTAAACCCAATGCACAGATCTAAAAATATCAACTACAATTTGCAAAAAAATAAATTCTGCCATTCATAAAAACACATTATACAATTTGCCAATTCATAAAACAATAAAACTTAGGCAAAGTCACTCACAACACACCCGGATACACAACGACAACACACAACAAAAATCACGAACAAAATCTAAAAATACATAACAATGAATTAATTGACATAAACAATTAATGTATAATATCAATGTATTTGTCCTACGGAGACGAAACTCACAATTTATCAGTAACTCAACGGTGAAAAAATTTGAAGAAAATGAACAGAGTGTGAAAGGTCAAAAAAAAGGTTAATTTTTACTTTTTAATTATTCTGAGGATAAAAATAAAATTGTGTCACAGTTTACGAACAAAATCGTTCAAAGTATTTATTTTGATGAGAATGAATTAAAGTTGGTTAAAATTATAAAAAAGAGTAAAAATAAGATTATTTTCTAAAATTCTTCTTTTTGATAACACTGTAGACATGCTCAGCAGGTAAATTACCATCAGGAATTCCATATAACTCAGCTGGTAAATTATGTTCTGCAGCATGTAACCTCAGTTGAAGACAGGAAAAAAGTTTTAGGTAAAACACCCAACAAGTTTATTAAGATAGCATTAGTTTCCCTGCACTAGTTTCATTATTGATTTTGTATTGGGCTGCAGTTCATGAATGGGCTGCAAATAGAATGATGAGCATTGGTGTCTTCATTGGAGCCCAGTCCGTAACCTACCCCACCCTTACAGGTTTACAACTACAAATAATTTTTGTATCAAGGCTTGAGCAAATTTCATACAGAGAGAAGGGAATTTTAAGTAAAATAATATTATTTTATTAATATAATAAAATTATTAAATCTATTAATTAATAATTAAAATTTTATTTTTTATTTATTTTATTGTAATTTTTTTTACTAAGACGTAATTATTAATTAATAAAAATAAAAAATTATAATTAAATAATTTTACTACGTAATAAGGTGATAAAATTATACTGTATAACTGAACACTGAAAACATGCAATTATGGGTAATTGTAGATAGTGTCAGAATGATTGACACATCTGCACTCGGGCAGGCAATACTTCGTATAAATACTGACAAATGGCATCCCAGACACGACCGTGGTTCAAGTTACAAAATATGCCATGACAATTGCCACGTTGTACAACTGTGGGCTGGCTTTTTGTATATTGCAGGGGGACAACCCATCACATTGACCCCTCCAAATTTGTCTTCTACTGATATGTCGAGACTAGAACATGAGGACAAAAAAGAAACCCAGATCCGATTTTATCCAAGATTTTGCCGGAAAAACTTCGGAAGCACCAATTTGTCAACTCCAATTTGTTCAGGATGATTGATGAATCAAGCCATAGAATGACAAAGTAAATGGGATTACAATCCTTGGAGCAAAATACGAAGACGAAGAGTATGGAGTGGATAGCAATAAGCAAATAGTGGGCGTTCTAACCAGTGTAACATCAAAAGGAGTGGGGAGCAAATTATCATTCAACCGAACCGCCCACTTTGACTTTGCAAGTATTCTCCATAATGTGGTGGGTCACAGTCACAGATGCTCTTTCACAAAGTCATCGATACCCACGTTGTCATATTATTCTCAATCACATCCAAATCTGCCCACAAGCCATAATTTCAATTTCTAAATCGTCAATTTTCCAATTTTAAAACACTACCCACCACCGAATAAACTATTTGCAACTTTACAGCACCACCACCACCACCACCAACTTTGTCGTTATTAGAATGTGCATCAAGGGACGGAGTCAACTGTCCCATAAACGACACATCCTGCTCTATATAAACATTCTTCCGTGGCTATTGAATGCAACCCATTTGCCCATATAAGATAGCACGTAACTTGAGTGGGAAATTGGAATAAAATCAAGTGAGCATCCTGGAAAGATCCACCGCCATGTACACAGATATATATATATATATATATATATATGTATGTATTTATGTATATGTTTAAAAAGGAACTCCATTTGAGTTTTAAGCACATCAAGAAATAAGAAAATCTTAAAGAAAAGAAGAGCCCACTACTTTGGACAGTTTCTACGCTTTACCATTTCTTTTTTAAACAGAAGTCTTGAACGATAACAAAGAGAAACCAAAAACAAAGGAATCCTATATTGGTTTTTAAACAGCACTACGTTGACTAGATTAAAACGTTCCTGATTGCTTTGATCTTTCTTCCTTACTTTTCCCAATCTTGGACGGGTGTGATTTTCTTTCGGAAGAAGTTTTTTTTTGTTTTTTTTTCTGGCCGGAATTGGGATTCGAGTTAAGATGATTCAAGAACCACAGCACCGGGTGCGTCGTGAACGGCTAAGGCATGATTGTGGTCACCTTCGTATGTGACAATCAGCATCATTGGATCGTCAAGAGCACGCTCTACGTGTTTGCGCGCAGGACAACCTCTTACGCTACTGCATTTGTAATATCCCCTGCATCGAAGAAACAATTCAGAAACTCAGTTCTGATTTATCGGGATCGTTTTCACATTTTTGAGTCAACTCGACCATTATTAAACGGGAACAAAAGTCAAATCTACCAGCCCCACGGAAAGGACTATGAAAATTGGTTTTAGACAAAAACAATTAATGAGCAGTGCCATTACTAGAAGTTGGATGTTTTAGTCAAACGAAACGAGTTACATGCCCAATTAAATCTTAGAATTAATGTGATAGAAGACTGCAAAACGCAACCAGACACATACCTTGGATGAGGAGAACCCTTGATGGGTTTCTGGCCATACTTTCTCCAAGAATAATCATCAGGCGGAATATCGGCCATCTTAGAGCTAATCGCCGGAACTCTGGTCACTCTCTTAACCCTTGATTTTCTGCTCAAATTAAAAATTATAGATATTAAAATTCAAATCAATCACCAATCAATGGAAGATCCAAACAAAATTAAACAAATAATACATTTTGATGATGTCATAAAGAAATTACGACGACCGACCTCTTCTTGGAGCAATGGCAGCGGCCAGAAGAGGAACCGCACTTAAGAGCAGCGTCATCCATGGAATTGCACTTCCTTTTCAGGGAAGATGATGATAGAGGCGGTTTACCAGCTGATGAAACATGTGACGGAGTGGTAAACTGAAACCCAGATGAGAAAGAAGGCTGAATGCTATCAGTATCCCCTGTCAGCGAGGAAATGAAAGAATTGGTAGCAGAAATCAGTGGAGAAGCTGAAAAATTGATAGTACTTGGCCCATCATTTCTCTCTGTAAACCCAGACTTCGTCGCTACCATAGAAGGAGTCTTATGAACTTGGTGGGGATGATGATTGTGTGGCAAAGGAGGGAGACGATGAACAGGCGTAGGACAATAAACCTTAAAAGCAGAAGCTTGTTCCTTTGACCGAGGATTTGCAGATTGAATGGATGGCCCGGGTTCTTGGACATGTTTTTGTTCTTTCTGAGGAATAACAGAAGGTGGAGGACTCACAGGGGCTCTTCTGAATCTAGCATGTCCAGTTCTTGGTCTACCCAGTAAAGAAATAACCTTCTTGAAATTGTTCACGGCCACTTCAGCAGCATCCTTGATTTCCTTGTCAGGTTCAAGATTTGCCGAAGAAGATGTGTTTTCTTGGTACTGTGGTTGCTGTTCGGGTACTTGACTTCGAGATAACAATCGGATGAACTCGCCAATACTTTGCATACCCGCAGATGCAGCTTCCTGTACAGCATTTTCTTCCATTTGTGCAAAACTATCACTGCAACCATAACCCATCATCAGCTCCACAGCCATTTCTCTTAACACCAGGCACCAATAAGAGCAATTGGGTATTTAAATCTTGACAGATAGCTATGGTTATAGATAGACACAACTTGTTGTACAAGGCGAGGAAAAATGATGACAAAGGAAAGGAAAAGAGGAGGTAAAAATAAAGAAAAGCAAAGGAACAACGTTAAAGACAGATAATAAAAGGAGCTTGTTATGGATTCGAGTCAAACCGATGCCCTCTAGCAATTGCAAGGGCGTGAAATGGGTGACCTGTCGCTTGTGTACCTATTTCCGTCAAACTTAATTGCCAGTAATATCAATCCACGTGTCGAATTTTGTCGGGATGTTGACCACCTCTTCTTTGTAGGTCCAGTTGGATACCGTGTAAAATGATGAGAGAGAGAGCGATACGGTCAAAAGGTTGCGATGACCCGTTGGATCGATGACTCCGAAAAATCGGAGAGAGAAGAGAAAAATTAAGAAGTTTAGTTGGCGACAGTAAGGTAGAGTTGACCTTTAACAGCTTTTAATGCAAAAGTCAATTGAGTGCAGAGGTGGGGCTGCGGGACCTTTAGTTCCTCTTTAACCGGACGCCGGAAGCAGCGTCAAAGTCTCACCCCACAAGTCACATGGGATTCTTTCTTCATCGATGGCCCAGTTAGTCTCCCCGTCTTTCAAAAATTTTCACTACCAGCATGACCCCACCACCGTTGGATTGATTTAAAGATCCGTTTCGCACCGTTGATATCACTGTTCATCAATTGAAAATTTCAATCCGGCTATTTGTAGTCACACCATGCAAAGACCTACGGCCGAATGCTGCCGATTGGGCGTTGAAAAAGAGGTCTATGATGCAAATCAAATGCCCAACTATGTTGACATTAATATAGTTTTGCTCTCTTTGAATAGTTGGGCATTTGATTTGCATGTTTATCGTAGTCTCTCTTTGAATCAAATCTTTGGCAAACCAAATATTCACTCACTCACACACATAAACATGCGCCCGGATGAAGACTGCATTGCGTGGAGAAAGCAAAAGAGGAAAAGGGCAAAACTTCAAACGGCAAGAAGATGCTGCTCGCCGTTATGATTCAACTACTTTTCAATCTTTTAATAATTTTAAGTTGTCTTGACATGATCGGCCTTTTTCTTCTTTCAATCACTGCAGGATTCGAATTACCAGAAGGTGAGTTTCACCACTCGGATTCGGATGGCAAATGGGGGAAGGTCCGACCTAAGATTGGGTTACATTTCAGGAAAAACCCCCTCATTGACATGCAGGCTCCAATCCAATGTTAATGGCTTGACATTGAGAACAGAGAAAGATGAGAGGCGTTACGACATAAATTTATGACCCAATTTATGCCGTCTGTGTTGACTTAATAAATAATCCATCCTCCAATCCCTTGATTTTTGGCGAACAGACTAGCTAAAATAGCATACTTCATCAACCTGTAATCCACCCTTAGCAAGCAAGCAGCAGTATTTCCTTTTCTATTCACATTTAACTTTCTTCCATTGTTGACTATTCCACCATTGTTTTCGCTTGTTGATAAGGTTTTGCTCTTAAAAGAGCAACGTAAATTCCAAACACTGTTGAAGTAAAACTTGTCTACGAAGAAATACTAATTCTCTCTTGGCTACATAAATGCACTCTTCGTGCAACGCAAGATACATGCCATATAATTTGTGCATATTCCTGGAGTTTGCCGCAGAGTGATTATGGGTTTTTGCTACAATACGGTATAGGAAGTCTGTGCCTAACAACTACGTAGAAATTTCAGGCAAAGGGAAACAAAATAGCCACTGATGTTAGTTAGGACATTATTAATTTGAAAGGAAGGAGTTTTAGTCGCGCACTCCAACCCAATTTCCAGGCCAAACCACTGTGCTTGTGACAAAATTGTTAACAAAATTCTATTATCGGTAAAGACTGTTCAGTGTGCCAACAATCAAATTTTTGTTCTCAATTCTTTGCTATTTTTGTCGCATTTGAAACAAAACAAGCATGTGGAGTGATAGCGTGTGGCCGACAATCAATTTTCGAGACTTAAAATTAGTAATAATTAATCGAACGAACCAACGATTATGGACACACTGTTTTAAAAAAGAAACTTCCGTTGAAAGAATGAATTTGGAGTGCTTTTGGCAGCATGGCGGCCTTCTTTTCACTTGCCTTGCCTGTGAATTCACACTTTCTTTATACAAGAGTCTGGCTATGCGAATTCTATGAAGCCATTTCATAATAACTTTGGTTACTTGTACGAGTGGACAACTACACATGTTCATGTATCGTCCATGATAGTTCGTAGTAATGTGAAAAAAATTGGAACGTTTTAACAGTCGCTGCTAAGTTTTCTGAGTTTCAGGTACATCAACAATGAAATTGCCATCCATGCTTAGTTATAAAATTCGTACCAGATGATTTCAGGAATCACGTCATGGCATAAAAGCTTCCAATAACTAGTACAATTTGTGAAACACAAAGACAAAACAGAATTGGATGTGTACCTGCTCGGGCTCAAATGCGTAAACCTCAAATCTCCATGCACAACCGCGGCCCGCATGCTTTCTTTTGTGAACAGCACCCAGCTTTTGGCCCATCTTGTAAAGCGTAGTGACTGAACCTGTAGGCTTCAGCAAACTCTTGTTCAGGGTCTGATTATGCGACATCGGGCTTTTGCCTGCCTTGTTCAATACGAAGGCTTCCCCTCATGACTAAGTGTTTGACTATGTTATTGGTTGAATTGAAATTTGAGAACTGAAACGGTCGATAAATCCTAAGATAATACGTAAGCCTTCAACACCACACACCAGCGGACAAGAAGTGAACAAGTCGACATCCAATCTCCGCCGTATAAAACAGAAAACAGTAGTCTCTGCAATGTTATTAACACGACGCTGCCCCTATGACCAATCCGCAAGAGCCAGGGAAAACAGTGGTCCCTGCAAGGTTATTAATATGACGCTGACCCTATAACCAATCCGCAAGAGCCAGGGAAAACAGTGGTCCCTGCAAGGTTATTAATATGACGCTGACCCTATAACCAATCCGCAAGAGCCAGGGAAAACAGTAGTCCCTGCAATGTTATTAATATGACGCTGCCCCTGTGAACAATCCGCGAGAGCCAGGGAATGCAAGGTCAAAAATATAACATAACATTTGCCGATAGTTACGGGCTTCTACAATTATGCTTCCCCAATCAAACAGCTGGTGTTCCTTGATTGTTCTTGTCTGGTAGTCATGCCAATTTGATCAACGGTCGATCCGATCTTAAAGTGCCATTATCAGGTGGGTCATATTGTCACCAACGATAAACGTGTAAGTGGACCCAATACAGTAACAAGAGCATCAAGTACCCAAAAACGGTTCCCAATATTCACATTCCCACACTCTTCCAGCGTAGAAGAAAACAAGTCGAACTGATGGAGAGAGAGAGAGGGAGACGCAGGAATTAATGAGTTTGGAGGCTTGCTTGTTATTATGGCGAGTGATCAGAGTCCCGTCCGCGCGCGCAAGTGCACGAGATCATTTAAATTATTTTTCACAATCTTTTATTACATGAGAGTTATGATAACAAAATACGATAATTGAATATATAATATTTAGTTGAATTCATTTGGGACTTTAAGAATAGATTAAGATACATCTTGTTAAATACGAATATAATTTATTTAAATATTTATTATTTACGTGGATTAAAATATATAATTATTAAATAAGTTAATCTTTATTTAATATAATACAAGTACGATTGGACACAGATTAGACAAGATAATTGAAATAGTTGTTGCCAAAATCTTTTAATACGGCGACGTTTTACTAGGCATGTACAAGAAAAAAAAATTGGGAAGGGAGCACGAATTTAGCAATGCGGCCACTGCATGCTTGGAATCCGTCTCCATTCACTGTACAATCCCCGTGTCACATAAGAAAAAGAAATGCCCTACAAACAAGGGGTTAGTCCGTTTTGATAAATATCTTCGAGCAAAATATCTTGGTTTATTTTGAGATACGTCATATAACATATATTTACAGTTCTTTTATTTAATAAAATGTTGTTATCGGCTCGAACTCGACCTTATCACTTACGTGGCGGCATCAGGTCTTTGTACCTTTATAAATTAATACCATGGAACGAAGATTCAATAAGATTCCTATTCATGGGCCGGGCCCATTGCGACTGGTCAAATTCTCTAGGAGCACCTCATCACTGATTAAGGAAAGCGAAACTTGGGGGTAGTGCGTAAATTCTTGGACTGAAAAGCCCTTGGAAATTGGCCGATATTTTCCTTAATTTAATTAATTAATTATTTTGTTTGGGTTGATTTAAAATACAAGTTGGTAAGCCGACAGGAATGTGTGTTAGAAAGTTAGCCGAACCAAAAAAACAATACAATTAGAAAAGGGATCGCAGATTAAATCCTCACCGTTGATTAAACTGATTGGTCTGAGAATTTTATTTATTTAAAAAAGGGAAAAGAAAGAAAGGGTACCGCGAAATTATTGATGCATGCCCTGAAGCTTCCCAAGCTTTTCAGTGGGTCCTACTTACAAAGGACAAAGGGGCAGTCACGGTCTCTGGTTCGCCTAAGACAACAAAGTCCTAATACGTAAACTATTAATTTAAAATTTTATAAATAAAATTATTTTATTATTTTAATTGCACCTCACTGCAGCCAATCGCGTCTCATCCTCGGGGGTCTTATTTCCAAGATAAAATTGTTTTAAACCCTTCGTTTCTACCTTCCTTAGCTCTCGTTACTCCTTCGTCTTCCTCTTTAAAAGCCAGGCCACAACCTACTTCGTGTTCACAATCCATCGACTCTAAAACAACACAGAAAAAGGGAAAATGGGTTTGCGTGGATCGTCTTCTCGGTCGTCACAAACCATGGCCATGTTCTTGTTACTGTTGTTCACTTTATCGTCAGCCTTGGACATGTCGATCGTATCTTACGATAAAACCCACGAGTCAAAATCTAGCTGGAGGACCGATGATGAGGTTATGGCGATATACGAGGCCTGGCTTGTAAAGCATGGCAAAGTATACAACGCTTTAGGCGAAAAAGAAAAGAGGTTTGAGATTTTCAAGGATAATCTCAGATTTATTGATGAACATAACTCGGAGAACCGGACCTACAAGGTGGGGTTGAACCGTTTCGCTGACTTGACCAACGATGAGTACCGATCTATGTACCTGGGTGCTAAAAAGAGTTCCTCGAGGGCAAAAAGAAGCGATCGTTATAAGCCACGAGTCGGCGAGGCGTTGCCGGAGTCTGTTGATTGGAGAGAGAAAGGAGCTGTAGTTGGAGTTAAAGATCAAGGAAGTTGTGGTAAGTTTTCTTTTTCGTGGTTACTTAATTCTATAATTATTCGCTCTAGTCTTTGTTCGTTAAACTGTCTGCGGAGTAATAAAGTAAAGGGTAATTTTGGTATTTAAGGACATGTAAGACTATAGCATCTACACAGAGTTGCCTCTTGGCTACGCCAAGGAGCAGCGGTGGAAGTCGACTTCGACGGCGGCTGAGCGATTGTTGATTTGCTGGTGTTCTGTTAAGAGTTTCCTGTAACTGTCTTTGTTACTATCAACTGTTCGGGGTATTCTGGCTGCACTAGAGATACTTGGGAGTCGGGACAGATTTTAGATAACGTCCCGAATCGGGTTTACATTCCTAGACTTGGATTACAAAAACAAATCACAAGAAATCAGGAGGCGCGATAAAGAAGAAGATATTTTCTGACAACAGGCGAAAGATATTTTCCCGGCAGAGTGAAGTTGAACTAACAAGTAACAAGCCCATACCAAAAGAATTGAAAAAAATATAAAACTTGACGAGAATCCAATTGTCTGACGTACTGCAAAATGACTCCAGTTGTACAAAATTTACAACTCGGGGGAAGGATGGTACAAGCTATCATTTCTAACTAGATTTTGGGAAACAAAAATGAATTGATATGATTCTGAACAAATTCGGACATTAAATTCTTTCGGTAAATAACTTGGTTACGAAATTGTTAAGCAGAATTTCTGATGTTTTCTTTGGTACATGGCATGTTAACAATGTGATCCTGTCTTGTTGAAATGAAGGAAGTTGCTGGGCATTCTCAACAATTGCAGCCGTGGAAGGTATTAACAAGATAGTTACCAATGAACTGATCTCATTATCAGAGCAGGAGCTGGTGGACTGTGATACGGCATATAACGAAGGATGTAATGGCGGTTTGATGGACTATGCCTTTGAATTCATCATAAAAAATGGAGGCATTGACACTGAAGAAGATTATCCATACCGTGCTGTTAATGGCATGTGTGACCCATACAGGGTAGGTATCTTCTTTTAAGGAGGAAATGCAATATGATGGACAATTGTTCTTACCTGTGGTTCTTGGCTTTGTGTAGAAAAATGCCAAGGTTGTCACAATTGATTCTTATGAAGATGTTCCTTTAAATGATGAGAGAGCTCTGCAAACGGCTGTTGCAAATCAACCAGTGAGCGTTGCCATTGAAGCTGGTGGCAGGGCATTCCAGCTCTATGAATCGGTATCTTCATCTTTTTGTTATGCTTGCAACATTTAGAGTAGGGATTTTGCTCTTATTAAAGTTTCTAAATTTGAAAAGGTTTGGTGGAGACGACATTGGATTCTGTTTGAACAATAACAAGGAACCTATTCTAATGGCTTTTAAGCTAGATCAGGAAACTATGGTCTTTGCTGTGTGTTCTTTTTATAAGAGTCTAAAGTGTATTGTTCTGTTTTCTCAAATTTTCAGGGTGTATTTACTGGAACATGTGGGACAGATCTTGACCATGGTGTTACCGCTGTTGGATATGGCATAGAAAATGGAATGGATTACTGGATTGTGAAGAATTCATGGGGCACAAGCTGGGGAGAGTCTGGCTATGTTAAGATGGAGCGTAATTTGGCAGCCACTGCAACAGGCAAGTGTGGCATTGCCATGGAAGCCTCTTATCCCATTAAGGAAGGACAAAATCCCCCAAACCCTGGACCGTCTCCCCCATCTCCAATAAAGCCCCCAACTGTCTGTGACAGTTATTACACCTGCCCAGAGAGCAACACCTGCTGCTGTGTATATCAGTACGGCAACTATTGCTTTGCTTGGGGATGCTGCCCACTTGAGGCTGCCACCTGCTGCGATGACCATTATAGCTGCTGCCCACATGACTATCCCATCTGCAACGTTCAAGCAGGGACTTGCTTGATGGTAAGAACTACTAAATTTTGCTAATATTCATAGCTATTTAGGGGCATAGCATCACACTAAGAGGTAAATGTTCACTGTTCATGTTTTCATCTGAAGCTTTTGTGTTGTATTTGCACAATCGTTTAAGACTAATGTTTTTCCTTAAACCATTAAGGTTTATATTTGATGGTCTCACTTGTTTTGCTTCCCCACAAAAATATGATCTGTCTTATCTGTTTTGTAACAGAGCAAGGACAACCCATTGGGAATGAAGGCAATGAGGCGCACTCCTGCTACCCCTTACTGGGCTCATGGAAGTGAAGGCAAACATAGCAGTGCATAATTGGAAGTTTGGACTGGTAAAGCAGTGCATGGCAAAGAGGAGGTTGAAAACAATCGTACTAGTGATTGAAGTTGGTGGTTTATTATAACTGCTTACCATCATTTGAACGTTGGGCTACCGGCAGATGCATGGCTCATTAGTGATTATTCGGATGCCGATTATGCACATAGTTCTTTATCTATGTTGAATTTGAACAACAGACAGACAAATTATTATCCAATTCGAACGTCCTCTGTAAATCCTGGCATTGTTCAGAAGTTGTTTTTATGAAGTACTTTGATTTTACCTTGGCATGATATCAATGGTTTATTCTCGAATCACTTATTTGAATTAAGCTCAGTATTGTTGTTTATTATGCATCACTTGAAAACCTCTGGTGTTGTAGATCGAGTCAAGTATATTTGTGCGAGAACATCCATGTTCAAGAGGGTTTTCTCTCTTGAAGAGGGATGTCTTTTAAGAGGCGGTCCGAATTCCAAAGGTCTAAGATCTCACTAAGTGAGCTCGGCTAACAGAGTTAGCCCAAGTAGTCTTCTCACTTTGCACGTCAACCCAAGAATTCTCAACAATTGCCGCTAACAACTTACTAGCCATGTATATCGGTTTTTATACAGGTTAACGAAAGATATTGTTTGCCTGTTTGGTACTGTTTGTCAGGAGACAATTTAATTTGTGGTTTCAAATAGACTTGGCTTTTAGGAGGAAGCATCACAGTTTCTTTCTTGTATTCTCCTTTTTCCGACGCTTCATGACCGAAACAGTACTGAAATGGCAAGTTACTAACAAGTGGATCCTACTAGGCTGTACTGGTGTACATTCACCCATTAAACTTAGTTTATGTTTTAGGTGTGAGGTGGGTTTATTACTTTACGGATTTCATCAAACCAAATGGGTCACTTGTCTCGAAATACAAAATCAAAACGAGCTTTCTTAGATTATTGTTCTAAAAAAATCCAAAAGATGAGGTCGGGGACCATCCATTTTGTCGAAGACTGGCTACTAATTGTCGTATGCAACAACTTGATTGTGAATTTATCTCCTGTCAAATTATTTCATCTTCAGGGGACCATTACATTGCATATGGTGCAGTCCAATACCCTAAGCCAAAGGGACATAGGGATAGCGATAGACCACAGCCACAGCGACCCACTTTGCCCCCAAACCTAGCACTCCATTCTGGGAAATCAATGCCTTTTTTCATAATGAGGGGTATTAAGGTTTAATTTCAATATATATAAAACAAAAGCATGCACTCAAGTTTATCAATCACAGGATCCCTTAATTATATTTTATGAAGCTACCCTTTTGTGAACAATGGAATAATGTTCATCAGCAAAGGATTGTGAACTAGCTAATCTTTGTGTTTACGACCAGAAATACAATTGGGTTCTCCTAATTAATTGATATTTAGTGCACTAACTCCCTGCATCTGTAAATTATTGTTTATATAAGCTGGCTTTTGTTCTTGATCTTGTAACTGACATGAGGAATCCATTGTTCTATCAGCCAGGACTTTTACTTAATTCACCACCATCATCATCCTTCAGTCCCTGGCACGCGGCGTTGATGCTATAGTCGCCGTTCATAAGAGCTATGTCAGGAGATCCTTTGATATTATAGGATGGGATCACAGAAGGTAGCTTTGATAGAAGAGCTCCAAGGCTACAAGACATGGCAGGTAAAATACGAGGTACAGACAACAGGGGTGCCCCAGCAATGCCATTTTGAGGACTGTTCCAACCTAAATTAATGGATTTGAGTGGAGAATCTTCAGGTATCTCACTGAGCGATCTTTTTGCTCCGGTTAACTGGTGCTCGTCATCGGCTAGGAAAGCTGTTCCCTGGCTTTCCTTCTTCTGATTTTTGGGTTTGATGACGTATGGAAAATGGACTGGCAGGTATGGCCGCTGTATTGCAAAGACGCCTGGAATGCTCTGGAGATGGTTGAATTTCATCTGTATACCGATCACCAGATTGAGATCTTCCACAATCTGAAGAACACATCAGTCATCATTTGATTTAATGTACGAAACACAATGTATACAGGGAGAGAAGAGACCTTATCAAATGAGCCCAGTTGAATGATGCCTTCTCTCACAGAAACGATGCCGATTGTCTGTAAAATGGAAGAAACTTGTCATATGATCTAGTTGGGCTGAATTTTGACTAAATTGAGCGTGTGAAAAAGCCGACCTGAATTCCTGAATTAAATTGAATTTCCCAAGCCTTAGGTTGCTGCATTAAGAAACAAAATCATGAACGTCAGAAGTCCTAAGACAGAAAGATACAATATAACATTTTCATGCATGCATTATTCATTTTCCATTCAACAGAAATGGTTTCCTGATTCCCTTACAGGCTCAATGGAAGGATTCCAAGAGGAGACGAAGCCAGGATCGCATATTTTTGTGGCTTCTCTAAATACCCACTTGTGACTGTTATCTGCTGCAACTTTGCCCACTAATCTGCAACCAAGCATCATACACAGTGGCAATCTAACTTCTCTCACTCAGTTTCTTTCCCTTCATTTCAAAAAGGAAGTTGGAAAAACTAATCAGAGTATCAATGACTCTCACCCTTCTCCAAAATTATAGACCTCATGAGACATTTTGAAGAAGATATCAGCTCCAAACCTCCCCTTTATGTAACCACTTCCCGCACGTTCACATTCATAGAAATCACAGAACCCATCTTCCCAAACAAGAATCCTGAAACAAAATTCCACTTAAAAACTCAAATGAAACAAAATGAAACTTGAGTTTGGTACAATCCATTTGAACTACCAGTTCCTTTTATTTCCTTTGGAGCGATCAAGAGCACTACCGCCATAGTCCCACCTGAAACAAAGCAACGTAATGACCTACAGACATTAAATACACATCAACTTAAGACTATTGATACTTGCCATGTAATTATGTTATATTTCTCTTACTTTGGTGGAGGGTAATTTCGAGGCAGAATCCTCCAGAAAACAGCGTACACCCACTTCGAGGAATTAGAAGAATCAGAAGATGAGCATAAGCTTCTCAGAGTGTGCTGCAAGAGACAGTTAAGTATTGGAAGTCCACCTTCCATAATACCTCAAAGAAAGAGAGAGGGAGAATGAGCCACCACTAAACAGAGAATCCTAGTTTCAAGTCACAATTAAAAAGGAAACGAGAAACAAAAAAACTATTGCCAATCTCCAAGCGCAGAGAAAGAGCCCCGAGTGTTTTAAAGACACATACTAACTAAATTCAGAGCTACGATGTCCTTTTCGGTTAGTTTTATGGCGGACCCTTGCATTTATATTTCAAGAGCCACCTTAAATGATCATTACTCTCGAGAACCAGTTTGCTTGATTATTTAGCCCCCATTGATTTAAGCGTCTTTGTTACACGTTTTCTTTGGGTTGCTTCTTGTTGTAACTTCTTAGTTGTAACATTTCTTGGCCATGACATTTCTTGGGCAGACAAGCTTTCTTAGTTGTAACTTCGAAACTTCCTTTTTGTTTTGTATGTGTTCAATTTCTGCAGAACTTGCTCTCATATCTTCGGTGGAAAGACAATTTTCTCGCATTGTACCTATGTTGTGAATGTCTTGGTAAAGAGGTAAATGTGAACAACTGGAGACATTTCATTGCCCAGTGATTTCACTTTTCCTTGAATTGTTTCTTTCAGAATATGCACGAAACTTAGCCTGGGAAATATAATCCTCAATTCTGATACCATTACCATAAAGCACATTAAATAGCTTTCACTAGCATCTGATACCAGTGTATCAATTTGTTTGTAGTTACAGTAGTCATCAAAAGATTTATTGTTCCATCAAAGTGCACCAAACTTCGTGTTAACATTAATTTTGGCTAATGTCACATCATTGTTCTACAGATACATACCCTCAATATGTAGCTGGCTGATGCTACCCCAATTGTAATGTGAACAACATACATATTAAAAGGTCATGATATAAGTTTTAGTATTCTGCAGTATCTCATAAATGGCAACGTTTACTTCAATATTGATATAGTTCACCCAAAAGTTCAAATTGCTTAATCTAGTAGTGGTTAAAAAGAAGAAAAGGGAAAGTTGGAGATTTAGTCACAGAACTCTTCCCTGGAGTTATGCCACACATCTTAGCTACAATCCTAGGCACGTTTTCTGATGAAGTACTGAAGATCCTTGTCTTTCAATCTGCTGTGCACCCACTTTCATAAAAAGCTCTTCCCCCTTAGGAAAAGTAGAAAATCAAAATCAGGCTTAGATTAAACTACAAGCAATGAGATAAGCTCACTGTACTCAGGTAAATCTATCAACCAGAAGAATAGTGCTCTAAAATTTCATGTCCCCACTGGCCATTTACATGTTTGTGAACTATATAGCTAGTTAAGCTAGATTCCCACCCACAGTGCAGTTCTCCGGCCCAAAGATTAAAGACTAAGAAATTTTCCTACTTAAAGGCTTCACATTATTCATCATATGGTCCACCCATCTTTAACATGCACCGTACTCTGCACTAGTTGTCTCACTAGCTAGTCAGATTCATTGCAGCTCTCCAATCTCCATCACTTTAGTGCAAAATCATAGGACCTTATATATTGGCTCTTCAAAAGTATCTGTTGCTTGCAAATTTGCCAACTCGTGTTCATTAATTTTAACATTTTATCATAACTGGGTCAGTTTCACTGAATTTAACATCATTTCAATAAACATGAGCTAAGCTAGATCTTAATAAGCTTCAAAATTAGAATTTGATAGATCCTGGTAAATCAAATATGAACCGACAGAAATTATCGGTCAAGTAACTTCTTTGTTTAAAGAAGTGAACTGACCAATTTTAACAATAAAGTTTTCAAAGACAATAACAAACAGTTAGAAGTGAAATGAAATTGTCTGCAGTTAATGGTTAAATGCTTTTGCAAAATCTCGCATGATACAAACTGGTCCACTTTGAAAAACACAAGACGAGAATGGTACACCTCACTGTGGGGAGGGTAAAATGATTGACAGCTATACAGTATGGCATGCAATTGCAAACGAGCATCCCACTTCCCTCCTTGGAAAAGGACATGCATGCATAGCATGCACCTCAGCTCCCCTACAATTATCGATTTTCCTGCCTCTACTTATCGCTTTGGATCTAACATTTTTAACACTTCCTACTGGTGCAACTCATCTCATTCTATGGCCCTATATTTCCACTATTGCATTTATAAGCTTAAATTTTAGCTGCTGCATCTCTCCCTGTATGCCATTTTAATCCGCTAATATCATCAACATGTAATGCCAACTCTTCATCAAATATTTGGCTTGATCTACCCCAAACCTCGTGCTCTTCGAATTATTATAAGCAATGTCGTGATACAATAACATATCCTGGTGATTAAAGCATGTAGTATCCAATCAAGTCAGTAGAAGAATAAAACAGACTCATAAACAGGTTTGTCGATCAAGAGCTACACAAATAGGAGTGCTCAAAGTCAGGTAACATGTACCTGATAGGGAATAATTGATGAATGATGCTTGGTATTTCTATCTGCCTCGTGACTGTACAAAGCGCAAGATTACGATAAGCGTGCCATTACTAGTGCTATTAAAAATCGACTGGAAGATCTTAGTTGAAGAAGCAGAGTCCTCAACAATGGAAAACATATGTAAGCTTGAGTTTATGCTAAAAGAAATGGTTTTTCTTTTCAATTCTTTATTCTTAATCTTGGTTTTCCATCAATATAAAAGAACACGTAAAATTATAAGATGTGAATGTCTACAACCAAATCTTGAGATCTAACTCGGGGGAGAGGAAGGAGAGGCTCCGATACACACGAGAAAACGGGACCAGCCGCTGGTAATGGTTGCTTTTATTTAGACCTTCCAATTGCGTTCCAAGCATGAGTGGAAAACATCTGGCTCTATAAAGAACAGTTGTCACTACTTTAGACATGAGGTCCATGATTAAAGTTAGGATTGTACCTTATATTTATGTTTTGCAGGTTTGAAAATTAAGTACTATTTTATTTGGTTAATTATTTTGATGAATAATTTAAAACTTTCTTGTTAGTTAAATTATTCATCCAATTAACTAATCAAATAAGATAGATCTTAATGTTCAAAACCTTCAAAAATTAAAACAAAACAAAAATTGAGACCTTCAAACTTTGAAATCAAACAACTCTTAAAATCTCGATACCAAATCCAACATGTCCTTTCAAAATAATAACTTTTAATACATAAAAATTAAAATAAACCATAATAAATGATAACTTGATAAGCAAGGTTTTCTCATCTTTTAAAATCAAACTTTTTTTATCACACATACAAATTCACAATTCCAATGATGCAAATGAGATGTTAGGCTAAAGGAGGGTTAAATGTGTTGTGGGCATAACACGAAGCAAGATGAGCGTGAGGCAATGCATAATAAAGATGGTTAGGTATGAAAAGCAGTCAAGGAAATGCTAAAGGAGGTTGAAGTGCGCATAAGCAAAGGCAACGTGTGCAGGAGTGTTGAGAACATAAGTATGCAGGAAAAGTAATGGGTAGAAAATGGGGCGACAAAGAAGAGCATAGGCCAAAACATATGCATAGCAAGCATGGCAACAACAAGTATCTAGCCCAGTAGTGAAGCCCGACCAGAATCTAACCTTGTCCGAATTGAACAAGGACATCTAAGCCAAGAAAGACTCCAGCCACAGCAAGACACACATGGAAGAAGTCTAGCTAAGGAAAGACGTCCAAAGACAAGAAGAATTCCAGCAACAGTAGGACGGGCATAATGAGTTCTAGTAGCAATAAAATACTCACAACCAAAGAGAGTTCTAAGGGCAGAACTAAGATAAGATAGGAATTCTAGTCTAGGTAGAGTTCTAACATCAAGAAAGACTAAAAATCTTAGTAGGATTAGAACAGATAATATTTTAGTTGTCTTAAGAAACCCTATTGACTTAGGAAAACTTATCCAATATTATAAATACAGTCCATTATTTGAATTTATAAGTTTTTATTTATTAAACAAAAATCAAGCTTCGGCATTCTTGTTTATATTCTTATTGATATTTTAGTTATCTTTGAAAAGTTATTTTGAGATAACTTAAGCTTAAGACAAGGTGAAGAGTTGTCTTCCTTGTTTAAAAGCTTAGGATGAAATCAAGAGTTGTCTTTTTCAACTAAGGCGAGTTGTGATAGATTTAAGAGTTATCTTGCCTATCCAACATATCTTTTATACATTAATCTATCCCGAAGGACAGCTTAGGGGACGTGAATCAAAGAAAAGAACACAAAATCAAACAAGACAGCAAGTTAGGAGAGGTTTTAGAAATTATGCTAACCCTTAAGGTGTGAAAAAGTTAGGACAAGAAATTAGGACCCCAACAAGGAGTAGGATAATGTGCGCAGAATTGGAGTGCTAGGCCTAATAGGTTGACTGTGTAGCATAAGAGATGTGTTCATGTATAAGTATTTGATAGTGTCAAAATGTATCATTTAATGTATTGTTTATATGATAGACTTCTTTAGGTGAAAAATATAAGAGTACAAAGCCATATGGTAAGAAGACAAGCTAAACATGTTGAAGTATCGTTAATCCACTTAAGAAGATAGAATGTGAGTGCGAGTCTACCACTTGCAAGTAAAATAATAGAGTTTGAGTGTGAGTGTACCACTTGCAAGTAAAATTGTGGGCAAATTCTTCTTAGGTAACCAGATGGTTAATGTGACTTTTGAATGAGAGAATTCAAGTTCTATTTAAACATAAGTTTCTATAAGTTAGATATAGACAAACTTCAAAATACACTAAGATTATGACGTGGTGAAAAAAAGCAAGACTTCTAGATGAGATAGAAGTATGTTACAAATAACTCTTATGCATAATATAGATTTTGGATGTGTTTCAAGTTGCTATCTACTTATTTATTAAAGTTGTAAATAAAGTAAGATGTTATATACTAGAGGAATAGATAAGTTAAGATGTTATCTACTGAAGTTATAGATAAGGTAAGATGCTATCTATTAAATAAGTTAAGATATTATCTACTAGAATTATAAATGTATTTGGATACCTAATAACCTTAGGAAGTCAAGTCAAGGGTAAATAGCATCCTATCTTATCTATAACTACAGTAAATAGCATTCCATCTTATCTACAACTCTAATAGATAACATTCTACCTTATTTACAACTTTAATAAATGACTAAATGGTACATTCAAAATCTATATGTGCAAAAGAATTATCTGCAATACACTTCTATCTCATCTAGAAATTTTGCTTTCTCCCACTATGTTGCACTCTATTACATCTCAAAGTCTATTTTCTATCAAACTTATAATAGTTTGTATCTAGTAGAATTCAAATACTATCATTCAAAAGCCCCACTAGCCCAATACTTAATTAAAAATTGTCTGTAACTATACTTGCAAGTGACACACTCCTACTCAAACTCTACCTTCCTGAGCAAATCATCCATATTTTGGCTTTACACTCTTATGTTTCTCATCTTGAGAAGTTCGTTGAATGACATATTTTGACTTTATCATGTATTTCGTGAACTTTAATTCCCCTCGCTTAGTATTAAGATGAAATGCTAATAATTGATATGCCAATTTAGTTGAGTTATGTCAAAATAAGAGGTTGCAATTCGCTACTAAATTTTTCTGGCTGGCATTTTATCATGTATCGTTGACTTGCCCAAGTTGGAAGGGATTTAGTCTTTGAGAGAATTGTCAACAGTACAGGAAGATTTCTGGAAGCAGCACTCATGTGGTTTGTTCCACCGTTTTTGAAATTTAGCATCAATGAATGGAATGTTGATACTAGACTGACCTTTTCAGCCGAAAAGCAAAACGTTTTCATGGAAAAAATAAGCGGCGGCGGCAGCTGTAGTAGGTAATACTGGACAACTTACACACTAGAAAGCCACAAACCTATAGCTTTTGTTGAAAAAGTGCCTTAGTTTGCTAGGATTTGCTTAAATCTTATCTTTGATTTAGGCTTATCATTATCTTTAATCTAGACTTATCACTTATCCTTTGTTATATTTTAACTCTATATAAAGAGCAATATAATGAATAAAATAGTGAGAGAGGCTTCTAGAAAATAATTGCTCTCTCCCGCTCTTTCTTTTTCTTTGCCAGTTCATATTACTTTGTTCTTGTGCTAAACAACAACAGATTGGTATCAGAGCCTATTTGTTCTTGAGGGATTTGTGCGTTGAGTGAATCCAAACACAAACCAAAAACACAATAACCAAAAAAAAGAGAAAAAATCCGGAAGAGATGGAAACTGAAACAATGTTCTCTCATGTTACATCACCAATTTTTGATGGTGATAACTATCAAGTTTGGGCTATTAGAATGACGGTCCATCTTGAAGCATTAGACCTTTGGGAAGCTATAGAGGAAGATTATGATATTCCTCCATTGCCGGAGAATCCTACTATGACTCAACTCAAGGTCTATAAAGAGAGAAAAACTAAGAAGTCCAAAGCTAAAGCATGTTTATTCTCTGCAGTTTCAAGCACTATATTTACAAGGATCATGAGCTTGGAGTCAGCAAAGGATATATGGGACTACCTCAAGAAGGAATACCAAGGCAACGAAAGAACCAAAAATATGCAGGTACTCAATTTGATTAGAGAGTTTGAAATGTTAAAAATGAAGGAGACAGAAAACATCAAAGATTACTCTAACAAATTGTTGGGTATAGTGAATAAGATAAGGTTGCTTGGTAAGCATTTTTCCGATGAACGAATTGTGCAAAAAATTCTCGTAACTTTACCTGAAAAGTACGAGTCTAAAATTTCTTCATTAGAAGAATCTAAAGATTTGTCAAGTATATCCTTGGCAGAATTGGTGAATGCATTGCAGGCACAAGAGCAAAGAAGAATGATGAGAAAAGAAGAATCCATAGAGGGTGCTCTTCAAGCAAAGGCAGAAAATTCAGAAGGAGGCAAAGATAAAAAGAACTACAATAATAAAAAGGGCAATAAGACTGGCAATAACAACAAAAACAAGGATGAGATATATCCACCTTGTCCACACTGCAAAAAAACAAACCACCCACAAAGAAAGTGTTGGTGGAGGCCTGATGTCAAGTGCAGAAAATGTGGTAAGATTGGACACATGGAGCGGATCTGCAAATCACAACAACATGAAGAGACAAAAGTTTCTATTGAGCAACAGCAAGAAGACCAACTTTTTGTTGCAACATGCTTCGCAACAAATATCAGCTCTAGCGATTCCTGGCTAATTGATAGCGGCTGCACAAATCACATGACCAATGATCAAGAGCTCTTTAAAGAGCTCGATAAAACCATTATTTCCAAAGTAAAAATTGGAAACGGTGAATTTATTTCAGTCAAGGGCAAAGGAACTGTGGCTATAGAAAGTTTAACAGGTTTAAAGTATATTACTGATGTTTTATATGTGCCTGATATTAACCAAAACCTGTTGAGTGTTGGACAGCTAGTTGAAAAGGGTTTTAAAGTCGTATTTGAAGACAAATGGTGTTTCATCAAAGATGTGAAAGGCAGAGATGTATTCAAAGTGAGAATGAAAGCAAAAAGTTTTGCTCTAAATCTAATGGAGGAGGAGCAAATATCATTCTCAAGCACTGTAAGTAATGCAGAATTATGGCATAGAAGGCTTGGACATTTTCATCATGGTGGACTTTTATATGTACAAAAACATAATTTAGTGAAAGGTATGCCATTGCTAGAAGACAAGTTAGCTGATTGCGTGGCTTGTCAATATGGCAAGCAAAATAGAAGACCTTTCTCTCAAACGACATGGAGAGCAACACGCAAACTGCAATTGATACACACAGATGTTGGAGGACCTCAGAAAATATCATCATTAAATGGTAGTAAGTACTACATTATATTTATTGATGATTATACCAGGTTTTGCTGGATTTATTTTCTCAAATTCAAATCTGAGGTTGTTAATATATTTTGGAAATATAAAGCATGGGTGGAAAATCAAAGTGGCTGCAGGATACAAAAGATAAGGTCAGATAACGGGAAAGAATACACCAATGATATTTTTGACAAGTTTTGCAGAGAAGCTGGTATTGAGCATCAACTCACAGCACCTTACACTCCACAACAGAATGGCGTAAGTGAGAGAAAAAATCGAAGTATTATGGAGATGACAAGGTGTATGCTACATGAGAAGGAATTGCCAAAGAAACTATGGGCAGAAGCTGCAAACACTGCAGTTTTTTTGCTAAATAGGTTGCCAACTAGAACTTTGCAGAAAAAAACTCCGTATGAAGCCTGGTTTGGTTACAAACCCGATTTGCAAAATCTAAAAATTTTTGGTTGCCTTTGTTTCTTTTATGTACCACAAGTAAAAAGAGACAAACTTGATAAGAAGGTAGAACCGGGAGTTTTCATTGGATATAGCAATTTTTCCAAAGCTTATAGAATTTTTCAACCACAAAATGGAAAAATTGTTATAAGCAGAGACGTCAAGTTCATAGAGGATAGACAATGGAACTGGGAGGAGTCAATAAAAACACAATTGTCAGAGATTCTGCAATACTTTGAAGATGATATAGATGATGTCTCAGTTAGAGGAACAATGTCTTTATCTGATATTTATGAAAAAAGCAATATTGCTGTATTTGAGCCTGCAGAATTTGAAGAAGCTGAGAAGGATGACAAGTGGGTTGAAGCAATGAAAGAAGAGCTCAGAATGATTGAAAAGAATAACACTTGGGAGTTGGTGAACAAACCTCAACACAGAAAGGTCATTGGAGTCAAATGGGTTTATAGAACCAAACTCAATGCAGATGGTTCTATAAATAAATATAAAGCCAGATTAGTTGTGAAAGGGTATAGACAAGTGTTTGGAGTGGATTTCTCAGAAACTTTTGCTCCAGTAGCACGCTTGGATACAATCAGGATGTTGCTTGCTTTAGCAGCACAAATGAGATGGAAGACTTACCAACTAGATGTAAAATCTGCTTTTTTAAATGGTAATCTTCAAGAGGAAATCTATGTAGAGCAACCAAGGGATTCAAAGTCAAGGGACAGGAGGAGAAAACCTCTGCAATTACTAAGGCAAGGAGGAGTGTTGAAAAAGTGCCTTAGTTTGCTAGGATTTGCTTAAATCTTATCTTTGATTTAGGCTTATCATTATCTTTAATCTAGACTTATCACTTATCCTTTGTTATATTTTAACTCTATATAAAGAGCAATATAATGAATAAAATAGTGAGAGAGGCTTCTAGAAAATAATTGCTCTCTCCCGCTCTTTCTTTTTCTTTGCCAGTTCATATTACTTTGTTCTTGTGCTAAACAACAACAGCTTTCATGACGTTTTTCCTTCTATATTTATCCCTCCCCAGGTAATTAATTTTGCATCAGATGGTGATTTCATGTGTTTTGGAAATTCTAATTTCTCAACTTCCGCTGCATGTTCCTCCCGATAACAGACAATATGTTTTAAAAACTAGTAACATTCGTAGACTTGGTTATTATAATCATTGGAGTACTGCTTCCGGGAATTCTTTGGCAAGTTGATGGGTTCTCCCATTATTAATTAATAAAGCTCTTGTGATTGAGGTTGGAGTTGCGTCAACCCTCACCAAGAAGGACCAATCGCCACCAACCCGGTATAAATATTACTTGACATAGATCTTGCGTTGTCACAAGTGACAATACCCACCTAAATTCTAAGAAAGTGTAGCGTCATTTCACTGAAGAAGTATCAATGTCGCCTTCCCCTTGAAATCACAGGAATAAAATGACTGTTTATTTAGCAGTTTACACACAATACCTTCTTCTTGAAAGAATGACTGACCGTGGACATTATTTATCGTTTGTTAATGTGATAATGATTTTGATTTCTAGTCGTTAGATGTTGTAACTTGGATGATAAAGAATGGATCCTTTTGTCTGCCTTGAATATGGAGGCACCAAGTACCGAACAAAAACCTGTACAGGTATATATATCTGACATATCCTTTTTTGAGCTGATCTATGTTCCATTCTCTTCGATGGATATCATGTTGCTGAGAATTTACTTTGGGGGTTACTCTCCCATCTCATTTCCTACTGGTTTGTTAGATGGTGGTAAGAATCCCACATTCCAAGAGAACTTCTTGTGAATAAATAAAATTTTGTAAATTTTTATTATAAAAAATAATTACTTTTAATTTTTAAAATATATTTATTATTGTACAAGAATAATTTTTGTTTCGTCTATTTTCCATTCTTTATCATTGCATTGATACTGAGGAGGCCTATCATCAGCTATCCTACACAGACGTTCCATCCTGCACCTGGAGTCTATCCTCCACAGCCATGCCCGACTTATTATCCTCCATTACATTAAATTTTCAATTCTCAACTTTTTTCTGCGACCACGTACGATTTCTAACTCCCTCTCTCAATGAAAACAGGTCCACTATCTGGAACCTATCCACCTCCCCCTTTCTGAGGTCTTGCATTTCCCATTGTATATCAGCGGAGCCTCACGTACGGCATCAGTATAAGAATCCATGCGTTTATAGAGATCACGACTTTGCCGCCAATTTGTAATTTGGTTTGAAGGAAACTTGAACCTAGCATTAATTTCCACCGTTTTTTCTGGCTTAATAAAGACGCCTGTATGTTGAAGTTCCGGGCTCCAAACGATTTCATGGTTTCTCACTTCCTTTCCTTTTGCTTATTATAACTCATGATTGACAAAAGGATCATTGTTTGGGGAAGAACACGGAAGTTGTCCACACGGAGAAATTCAAAATCGAGAGATTCAGTATCTAAATAACAAGTCAACTGTAACAGTGATAAAAGAGCACAGAAATAATGTAAAAAGAGTAAGAGGGAATTTGTTTCAAACCCATGGCAATGCAGTCCAAACATAAAGCCGAAGATGGCCTTCTGCACCTGTGAGTGGGCTGGTTTAATGATCGAAAGGTCAGCCGATACCAATAGCAGATGGCCTCATCGTGAACCAGAAACAGCACACAGAACAAGAGAGCTTGTTGAAGGCAAAGTGCATGCAGGCAAAACCTGGAAGCCCACAGTATTGAGTGGAGGGAGGTTAAGCCCAACGACCATATCCTAGGCCCAAAGCTACTGTATCAACGGAGTTTCGCAGCCAGCGGCTTAAACGGTGGAAGGGTTATTTATAAAATTAGAAGTTAATTAACGAATTAATTAAAAATATAATTACAAAAATGAAAATCTCATTACTGAGAAACTACTGTGCTTTAAAACCAAATCATCTTCAAGAGAGTTAGCTAACAAGTCCCGTGTGTTTGAAGGTAGCTAGGGATTCGATTGGACTGGATTCGGATCGATAGCGGAGGTATGGATTATTTAGGGATTGATGTTAGCTGCGCAATCGGATCTCTACAACACGGCAAATTTCCCGAGAAAGATTGTTTGTTGCCGCTCATATCGAAGCTCCTCGGCTACTGCATCGTTGCCGCTTCCACCACCGTCAAACTCCCTCAGGTCATACGTCTTACTCTACTTAATCAAGCTGCTATTTCTTTTGATCTATTTAATTAGCTTTTGTTTAATCAAGAATTTTCTCCATTCAGTGTGGATTTGTAGACGACTGGTGAGATTCGTTGTATCCCCCCCGAAGAAAAGTTGGTTTTCTTTAAGGGCCGGTTCTAAATTGATAATGAAAATGGAAATGCTCTTGAGTTTTGACTTGAAAGTGTCTGTTTAAAATCCACATCATATTTGAGTTGCAGTCTCCAATAATTTGTGGAATTAAAGTCTCTTTGTTAGTTGTAGAATTTACTCTTGGTAGTTTAGGTTTGCGATTAAGGCTTCTCTTTACTTAGGGGTTCCTTTGATTGAGGTGTTGTAGTTTTGAAATTACAGCGGTTTCGGGATGAATCGGAGAAAAGTGAAAGTTGGTTTTTATCAAGCACTCAGCTGTTGTGCTTTCAAATCACCATAGAAGCACAGCAGTCCTGAACCAAATGTTAACTATTGTTAGTTAATATAATCATTGTTCTTGTATAACTGTAGATATTGAAAATCTTGAAGCATAGAAGTGTAAGAGGACTTAGTATTGTAGCATTTGAGCTGGAAGTAGTAGGGTATACCATTGCTCTGGCGTACTGTCTTCACAATGGGCTTCCTTTTTCAGCATATGGCGAGCTGGCATTTCTTTTGATCCAAGGTATGTTTCATTCTTCCCATATTTGCTTTCAATGTAAAACAATTTCAGTTAATTTTATGACAAAATCGGAGTCCTGATGTAAGGACCAATAGTGATGCTATGTGAAGTTGTGATTTTGGGGGGTTTAGGTATAAACAAAATATAATTATCCATTTTCAATTAATGAGTGATAGTCTTCACACCAAGTCACAATGATGTTATTATAATTTGAGATAGTATTATCATGCATACAACTCATTTCTTAAATAAAGAGTGCATAAACTAGAAAAAAAGGAGAACTTTATCATAATTTACTTCCTACATTTAAATTTTACCACACATAACATGTATATTAGGCAGTTAGACATGGCTATGTTAGATTGACTACATTAGTGAATCTTCCTACCTTGTTCACAAATTTCACACAATTTTTGTCAAAACTCCATGTACTCTAAATTGGCGGTCACTTGAGGGAATTAGATGAGATGTTATCTTTCATTAAATTATGATGCACAATGAAGCTGATAATTAATTCATCTTTTGTTTGTCTATTGCAGCAATAATTTTAGTTGCTGTAATCTACTACTTTTCACAACCTGTTAGTACCGTGACGTGGATCAGGGCTCTGCTGTATCCTACTTGCTTGTCCAGTCACTTCATTTTCTGGTTTTCTCTATTGAAATTTTAGTAAGCAAGGATAATTTATACTGTCAACTTTTCCTTTGACTGATGGTTTTTCAGATATTGTGCTGTAGCACCAACCGTTTTAGGTGGTCAAATTGATCCTGTTCTTTTTGAAGCTCTATATGTGAGTGGCAATGTTAATCTTCCTGTATTCATTAGCCAAATAGATTATGAGGAGTAATAACATTTGCAAATATACATATCTGAACATTTGGAACTTTGTTTCTTTTTAATTTTGAGTTTCTGTGGCAATAATCTACTACATATCTGAACTTTGTTTGATTCTTATTTTATGTGGCAATGATCTACTACAGGCATCCCAACATGCAATATTTTTCTTTGCCAGGGTCCCACAAATATGGGAGAACTTCAAAGTAAGTTGAAATGTGGAATCATTTTTCTGTTAATTTGTGGGATATTACCTACTTCAACTTTTGTATTATCTGCAAAGAGAAATTTAATGTTAAAGATTAATAACTGTTCTTTGTTCAGAACAAAAGCACTGGGGAGCTCAGCTTCTTGACATGTTTCATGAATTTTGGTGGTTCCATGGGTGAGTTCTTATTGTTTATATAAGTACTGTTCAGTTAATAGGGAAAGATACATAGTTTGTTTTACAACAAAATCAACAACTCATCCTTTTCTTTTTGGTTCCACAGTGAGAGTTTTTACAAGCATCCAAGAAAAAGCACCAACAAGTGGTATCCTTTTTTATTTTTATTAGTTGTCAATTGCACGAGTTTGTCAAATGAATTATTTGATTAAAGGTGTTACATATCTTTTTTTGGAAGATTATCTTGTGCCTCTAAAGCAGATTTATAGCATTGACTATGAAGTGTTAATTTTAAGTTTAGCATGTCTAGGAATGTTAAAGAAAATTTGAGTCAATCTTACCTACTATGGTTAAAACTATAGGGTGCTGCATTAATTTCTGCTTATTGAGACACCAGATCTTTGATAAGATGCTTCCACTATTGTAGCCTTTTTTTTTCCTTACTTTGTTGCTTCCCAATTGCTTACTTAATTTGCTGTCCTTAATTCTTTTGAAGTAATTTTGGGATCTGTAATTGGTATCTTGATGAATGGCACCATCCTGAGTCAGATCATCATATACCAAAAGCCTCAAGTCAAGAAAGAGAAGAAAGTTAAGTAAAAGGAGACCAGGTAATAATAGGTAGGTTTGCTCTGCAGAAGAGTTTCAACAGGTTTGACAAGTGAACCACCATTTATGTTGGGTGTTGGCCAGCTTGCTCTAGTCTTCAACTCCTAAAGGGAAGGTGACATGATACATTCAATATATTCTATACCAAGTCTTCAAAATGCTTCAGAAATTTGTGAACATCGATTGAAATCTTTTCATATGGAGTTAATTTCTTTTTTATATTACAGATGTTAATGGTATCATTATCTTTATAACTACTCACTTGCGTTGTTATTGGAGTTCTATCCCTGTTTGTGTTTTATCTTTGTTAAATCCTTATTTTATCACAACCCAGCTGGAGCATGGTTACTTGGATTACAGTAGAGAGGATGATGTTTTTGAGCAACTAATTAACAAGGTTTGGTAGTTGACAATGAGATTGGTGTTTACCAATACTCTAATGCTATGCAGTATTAACCTCGAGTGGCAACAACGGTATAGAAATTGGAGTAAAACTTACAGTGAAAGTTGACTCTGATTCGCAGCGGTCTACATAGTTTAATATGGACTGCGTTCTAGTTTCTATGCTTTTCCTGGCTTCGAAGGCCACGAAAGGTACTTTCCAAGTCGGGGTATTAGATATTCGTAAATGCCAAACGAAAGCCCCGCACTGCAGAGAACCCGTGAAGTTTGAATACAGTTGATTGAAGTGGTTGTTGCAATTCTACTTTTCAGGTTGAAAATGCTCCTAGATAACACGAGCTTCGTGATTATGATGATATGTCGTGATATAAACTGAAAAGAACCGCTCCAGTCATGGTTGGGAAATGTTAGATAATAATCCAGTAGTAACCCATTCCGATTTTCCCCTCCCTTTTGCTACCCCAATCCATACATTTTTCGTGCCAATCCTAGGTAATAGGTTTACACATGACTTCCAATTCTCTGAAATTTCTCCGCCATTTTTTTGCCTTCTTAGGACAATGATCAGAGTCCATGCTTACCCTCTGCTCGCCGTGGGAACAGTTTTTCCAATCGCCAATTTACTGCCGAGACAGCAAAATCCTCTGTCGCCTTCCAAGCCCTGTGACCGGCTTCCCATTAGCACTACAAAACTTTGACTCGTAGACAAGAATCAACTCAATGGCCGGCGATCCTAGGGGTTCTGTTCGGCCAAATTTTGATTAAATTCATTCAGATATTGCGAGCCATGCATGACATGGTAAAATAGAAACCACGCCCAGCATCTCATGATCGGAACAATTCTTTTCAGTTTTCCCCTTGTCAACCTCAAGAATATGCACATCTACAACAGTATAGGTCACAGAGGAAAATAGATTGATTCTAGCATTCAGCAAAACATAGGATAATTTCTAATTAACACTTACATTCAGGCTTACCTTTGCCATATCATAAACGGAATCAACTTCAGGAAGCAAACTAATGGAAATTTTCAACCCTGCATTGGCAAGGTTGGCAAACTTAGCAATAACTATTTACTAAGTATACTTGCTTTTGTTGAGGAAATTCCAGCAAACAGTAGACAATCAATATGTAGCCAATCAAGCGTTTGCCCCAAAACAATCACCATCAACTTCAAGTTCATTGACAACCCCGCCACAGAATTTACCTTCTTGTGTCATATGCCAGATATATCACCCTGGAGAGTTTCTCACTAACTCTATATCCACAATCACAGGTCCAAGAACCACCAAGGTCTTCAATGCTGCCTTAAAGGCACCAGTGACCAGAGAGGACATATCAGCCATATGATAAAAAACCAATAGCTGCAAGTTTTAGTTCATCTGGTATTAAAACCAGACAGAAAGTAACATCAGACAATCCAGTAAGTCCAAATTGGAAAAAGGTTCTCCAACCCAATTCATGCGATAAAAGGGAAAATATCAAAGTGAAAAATCCCAAAAGCTAATAGTTTATGCAATTTCTCCAAGTTTGATGCATAGATATCTCACATCGAAAATGGTCAAAATCTTCAGGAGTGAACATCTTGCTGTTGGTAAAACCAAAATCAATTAACTGTTTGAACTCAAATTACTTCCATTGTTTACCTAATACAAGAATCAACAAAAAGCCCAGGTAACAACAGCTACTTGTTGAAACAGCATTTGGTTAAATATTAAACCAACATCATGTATGAACTGCATTTCCTTTGCAGTGGGACTCAAATTGACCAAAATTTAGTTGCTGGCAGAAGTCTACATAAGTTCCACAATCCAACTCCATTTCTAGAATCCCTGATCAACCATGTTGTATACCATCACTATTTTGCCGATAATTACCCTAGAGGAGTCTATTGTGAACTTGCTCATAAAGCATATCAAACATTCCCAGACAAACTTCAGCACATACCACCTTAGCTGACTCATCTGTCTTAAACTCGTAAACTCTTAAACTGATGCCAATTGTGAATCATCTTCATGATATTGAGCTAAAGATAATTGATATGTTTTTATGAAATTAACTTACGCTAAAAGAGTATGAAATAGAAAAGTTAAAAACTTTCTTATAAAAAAAAGTTAAAAACTTTGTTATAAAAAAAAGGTACTTCAGATGCACTGCCTTCCAATAATATTACCCAATATATTCCCATGAATGGATTTATGCAATGGTTACAAACATAGCATGTAAGAACAGTCCCTGACATAGAAAAAAGAAACTTCCCCGCATGTGAATCATCTTTTGTCTCAGACTACTCTTTAGACAGTCAAAAACTGCAACCCTGTGAAGTATGGAAAGCAACTACCAATATTGGTTAGGCTACTGAATATGGAAATGCACATTCAAATGAACGAGGAATAAGCACAGAAATTCAAACAAATAGAGAAACATAAGCAACGAAAACAGACTTGATCGCCTTTTGCAAATGAAGTTTTTCAATTCAGAACAGTCAAAAAGCGCACACACGGAATTTAAAAACACAAGGTGACAGAATTAGACAATCCAACAGAAAATAATGTAAATACAGTTGAATAAACAAGTTCAGTTTTTTAATTAACTATTTCTTGAACTACTATTACCACTTGACCACCTCCTCAAAGTGCAAGCCACCAAACTCCTCCCACTCAATAGCCCTAACCTCGACTTGAATGAGGTTGATCGACTGTTACTTGTTGATGCAACACTATGCGGCACCATTATCGGTGGAAACTCAACGCCATTCTCTTGAACTCCATCACTTGCATCTTGGGGTTCAGTCTCACCACTATCCAAATTTACAACAACATATTCTCTCCTAGTTCTCAACCAATCCGCGCCTTCAGTAGTCACTCCTCTACACTTCTTTACCTTCACTTTAACCAAGTTCGGACACCCACTAGCTAGTGCTTCCATTCCAAGGTCAGAAACAGGACAACTCTTGATACAAAGCTTTTTCAATGCTATGCATTTTGCAGCTATGCAAGATATTTCCACATCACCAACTGTATCACTACCACACAAAGCTAATCTCTCTAGATTTAGGCAATTCGAAGCTAAAACTTCGAGGCTCAACCTCGTTGGATTCACACCGATGAGAACTAACTCCTGTAAATTAGGGCAACATTTTGCCACGGTTATTAGTCCTTCATCACCTATTCGGTTGGCTTTCCATCCATCAATGTGGAGTTTTCTCAGTAGTTTACATCGCTCAACTAAAGCGACCAGTCCAAGATTTGTGCACTCGGGAGTTTTGACGAGATGCAGAATTTCCAGATCTAAACAGTTAGCTATTGCAGCAAGTCCGACGTCGGTGACTTGGATTCTCTCAAGATGGATCTCTACCAAACTTGTGACCCGATCTGTTGCCATTTGGAGAAGCTTGTCCCAATCACCCGAGCACCTAAAAAGTTTTAACGTTCTTAGATTCTTTGCCCCACTGATTAGGGGACCAAAACAATGTCCATTGTAAAGTTCCTTTAGGCAAATTGTTTTCAGTGAAGAGGAAGCAGCCCCGGGTCCAATCCGCTCAGCAGCGGCTCCGTCTGTGATTCCTCGAAGCCTTTTTACCGATAATTCTTCAAGAGCCGCGCAGTTATCAAGCACTGCGTTCATGCCTTTGGCTCCAAAAGTACAAGATCCACACGAGAGCTTCTTCAAACCCTTGCAGTTTTTAGCGAACACTGACATTCCGGTGTCGGTCAGCTCACGACAAGCGCGGAGCTTCAGACGCGTGAGGTTTCGACACTTTAAAGAGATTAAAATAAGGGCGTCATCTCCGATACTCACGGATCTACGGTCACATTTGAGAGCGAGTTTCGTGACCACGTCGAATCTGGAAAAAAGAGAAGGAATCACAGAGAGGAGATCTGATTGAGCGTTGAGAGAGAGCCGATGACGGCTCTGCCCCTCGATCCTGAGCCAACGCCAACAAACAAGAGAGCATTTTTTGCGGTCACCGGAGCTGAGAGATTGGAAAATGCAAGCCAAACACTCGTCCGGTAGATTTGAGGTGTAATCAGACGCTCCATCGAGAAGTACGTCGTTATGTTCCTCAGCTTGCATCGGAGAGATCACAGCCGTCGATTTAGACTTGTACCGTTGGCTGTGGTTGGGTTCTCGGCGGCTTGGGATTGCGACCGTCGAAGCTGACTGGCCCATCCACGGCGAGTTGAATAATCAACGTTTGAGATTTGGCCTCAGGCTTTCTTATCCTGAGCACCACCGAAGTAAATCTTTGAGCTGAGCTATTCAGAAGCCTCGAGATCAGGCTGGCTCTTTGGCCTTGGCTTCGTAACGCTCAGACACCGAACCTAAAATCAGATTTCAATTTGGCTTTTTGTGGAGATTGTTTCCTTTTATCTATCTTTTGAACAAAATAGTTTTCTTCGCTCAGTTGAAATTTATACAGACTCGAGCTTCCCACGGGCTTATCATGTACTCGCTTCCTCACCGCAACCTACAAAGTCTTTTGAATTTGATTTCCATCAGACGGCTTTGATAAATGATGGGAAACTCAGTTGTCATCGGGGGGGTGGGGCTTATGGTAAACAAAGAAGATCGTCTCCTCTAGATTATTTCTTTTTCAACCATTATTTTTCCCTCGTCCCCGCAAACAATATTTTTCCGAATGCGTGCGTAATGCCGGATGAGTATCGCAGTGGGCAGATCTGTAGCTGGCAAAAACGGCATAGTGCCCGAATCATACCGTGTTCCCCGTCCAAGACAGCATGGCAAAAATATTAAATATATTATTATTTATTTAATTATTTAATAATAAAATAAAATAAAATATTTATTTATTAACAAAATTATTAAATAAATAAAATTTAAAAAATTTTATCCCTTTTTTAAAAATTTGTCTTTCCTTGCGAAATCCTCCAGCCGTCCGCCCTCAAAAATGAGAAAAATCTTTGTTGAATGTCACTGACATTTGGGTTGGAGTGATAAAATTTTAAAATTTAGTACTAAAAATTTTATATTTAAATTTAGAATGTGAAAAAATTTGATTAAAAATAAAAATAATTAAGTGTATGTGTCTTGAAATTTAAATTAATCACAAAATTTAAACAATAAAATAAATAATAATTATATCAAAAATAAAATATACGTAAAATAATATTGTTAATGTGAAGTTAAAATATAAGATTTGAATAGTAACAAAAATAATGAATTAATAATAATGAAGTTTAAGTAAGAAAAAGAAATAAATAGGAATATACTTTCAATTAATAGGATATAATATTTTTTTGAATTTTTTTATATATTAATTTAAAAAAAAAGAAGTAAGAATAAGGCCAGAACCAGGCCTTGGCCCGACAGGGAACGTAGCCCTCCTACTCTCACGAGCCTATCTATTGAAAGTTAAAATCGGAACAAACAGCCGTCACGTGACCGACAGATGATGGATCTGATCCTTGATTGGAAATCAGTGGGCCACAGCCCAAATTAGAAGTCCAATTATTTATGATAGAAACGACGTCGCAGCAGTCGATTCCAGAGAAGAAGGCGGCACCGGACTCTCACTCGGTGTCTTCAATATTGTTCCACACCACTTAAGTTCACTGTGGCTGCTCAACTGCTCCTCGGGGGAATTCGGCACCTGCGACTTCGGCTCGCCGCCAGGCTGCTCGTACCACAGCGTCTAAATTTCTTCTCGGCTTCAGCTTCTATCCTCTGCGGATAAGACCCACCGCAACATTGTTAACCGTGAAGGAGCCACCCAAGTACCACAGGAGGGACGATCCTGATTACAGGAGGTGAAAAGATAACGAAGAAGAGATTTTTCGAGATTTGAGCCTATACTTTTTCTCACCAAAGAAATTCTTCATTCCGACAGGTTAGCGTAATTGTTAATATGCCTTGTTTCGATTTTTTATCTTCTCGTACAAGCAGCTCATAACTATAATTATTGGTGTCATTGTCCTCTTTTGCTCACATTATGAATGCATGAATGTTAGTTTTGTATCTTTTAAGCATTTGTATGACAATTTATTACTAAATGCTCTTGGTTCATTCTTTCATTTTTCTTTTAAAATGAAACTGGGTTAATAAATAATGTTAATGTACATATTTTCCGCTGAGGAAAATTTCTATCGAGGCATGTTGACACTCGACAGAAACCCACCCCAAGTGAATTGAAAAGTTTAAGCTGCTATTCGACTGTGGTACACGTCAGGGAAACAAAATACTGGTTTCATTTGGGTTTTTGAATTCGTGTTTATATGCAATGCGAACATAGTTAGTTGATAACAAATAAATGAGAAATTCAAAGCTTTTGCAATAACCTGGTGTTGTTGGCGACTTCCTCCTTCCTTGTAGGAGAAGCACCCTACCGCATAAATTACGAGTCTCTTAGCTTAAGTGAATCCTATGGACAAGTTGGTACTTCTGGTAAAGATATAGTTTATAATGTGTTACCAAAAAGCACTATAGTTTAAACGAAAGTTTTGCTTTTCACAATCCTCTAGTGCTTGTCTTGATTTTTTATAAGAATTTTGGAAACGTGATGCTAGCATACTTCAACTCTGTAGCTTGTCTTCGAGCAAGTATAAAGGAAGAAAGCAACTTGAATCTTAAAATTTTAATCATGTTAGTGTGGCATTTTTTCATCGCACATGTAGATGTTGTGAGGTTCGTAAGAAAAGGTATTCACCGGAGTCAAAAGCTCACTATGTTTTACTTATTCCATCTCTAAATCATTCAAACTTACAAAAGACAGTGTTGTCATCTAGACAATTTGAGATTTGTTAGACCGTGAATAGAGAGGTTGGACAACACTTCTGAAGGTTAATTGTGGATCTCATGATCTTTTGATGTTGGGGGTAGATGTTGATAGCTCTTTGTGAAACTAACAATGTTGAAATTTATAGAAATGTCATCATCCTAAGTTGTTCACTTTCTATTTGATTCTTTTTACTACTTCTAGGTATATGGATGGAGAATGTCTAACAGCTGAAGATGAGAGAGCTGTGGTAGAGAAGCTTCTTGCTTATCACCCACATTCTGAAGACAAGATTGGATGTTGCCATGATTCTATTATGGTGAGTTCTAGTTTGGAATATCTAATATGGATAATTCTGTTTTTCAGTCAAGCTAAGATACTGTGTGAAATTTTTGTCCTGGCTACTTGCACTGTCGCTCAACATTGATTTTCATCCTGTTATTGGACCAATTTATGAATTGTCAATGGATACAAATATGTAAACCTCACCTATGTGTTCTTCTGTATGAATCCTTTATGCCATTTATCAGTCATGTCTCATGGCAAATATTGGTTGCCTTGTCTGTTTCTCACAATTTGAACCCTTACTCATTTTGATCCTTTGTCCTTGTTGCATCTATAATTTAGTTCTCTTAAATTGGTGTTCCATTTTTTTGCTTTGAAGAACATATAGCCAATAGAGAGTGTGAGTGTGTCTTAGAGTATTTTGTTACTCGTAAAATGGAATAATCCATTGAGATGAGATTGAAATCTTTGCTTCTAACTGATAAGTTGAATTATTAGCTAACTTTATCTCACATGTACTGGTGTATCCATTTTTTTTGTTGGGCCACAGCCAGGCTGCTTGAGCATTCTGAAAGAGCAATAGCAGACAGTTTGGGGTTCATTGCAAAAATTCTTGTGAATTGTTGTGTAATAGAAGTGAATCAAATACTGCAGCATGCCTGATAAATACATTTATGGTAATAGAAATGGTTGTGTAAATTGTAATAATGACTCAAAAAGAGATGGTTTAAAATGCATTGGGCTTGTCAATAAGGCATGCTGAGTGGTATGCCCAACCTCAGCCTATGTATGCTTAGCTGATTCTTATATCATATAGCTTTTACTGTGTCTCAGTTTGTCTAGAATTTGGGCTAAGTTCAGAACCTACTAACGCTGCACAATCAAAAAACTCTCACCGTACTAGATAAGTATCAAAGATATGTGTCTAGGAACTTGAATTTAAAACACATCTAGGAACTTGAATTTAAAACTTTAAAAGGTTCAACTCTTGCCTGTACTGGTTGAAGCAGACTCTTTCTTTCTGCGATAGAATAATAACATTAGAGCAGTGTATATCAAACATAAGAGACATGGACACACCTAAATTTGAGTTACTTTAGATCAGGAAAACTCTAGATCATGGCAAATTTCAAATAAAGGTTAACCAAAGCTCAATATGGGGGATTTGAGGTTGCTCAGCCGACAGAACAATTTAGGTACACAAGTAGGTAGTTTAGTTCCCAACGTCAGCTAGGTTCTTCATCTTTGACTTTTGTGGTTCAGTTGTCTTTGAACTGAAATATACATGTATATAATATTCCTTTTTACATGTGGGGTACAAAATTTTCGACAAAAATGATTGACAAAATCAGTGCACAGATAGTGATCTCATTAGCTTTTGTTGGTTTTCTTCACAGTACCTGCTAGATCTGGTGGTTGTTTGTCTCATAGGCAGCCAGCAAGTAGATTTGCTTGCTAAACCTTTCAACTGCTGTCTGTCTCACCTTCATTATTTGTCACTAGGAATCCTTTTTTTTTGTCCTTATATTACTGGTTCATACTTTGGCATTTATTTTCAACAGAACTGATTGCTTTCATATTGTTGCAATGTAGTTTAAGAGAATGAGGTGTCCTGGATTTTCTCTGAACTAAGTGTATGTATTGCATATAATGTGCCAAATGTTTGTGTTACTTCTCTATGAAGGTTGATCGGCATCCCCTCTTTAGACACTCAAGGTGTCTTTTTGTCATTAGAATGGATGGTAGCTGGATAGATTTCTCCTATCAGAAGCGTCTTTGAGCATACATTCGAGATAAGTATCCATCACATGCAGAAAGATTTATTAAAGAACATTTTAAACGTGGTAGTAGTTAATGTGTTAATCCTGATGCTAACATTGCTTTTATCTATGATCTTGATGCCATAGATATGTTGTCCCATAAATTTTTGCTAGGTTTCCAATTGTTAGAAAAAATGCTCTAGATATTTAACCTAGATATACTTATTGTCAATGTAGTAGATATTTGTTGACTGGCACTTCAAGGTTTGTTGCAAATGAAGACAGAAAATGATTGAAATCAACTTTACTTTGTTGACTTGAGCTCCTCTTTTGTTGGCATCGCATATATGTTGCCCATTTGGTGGACTAAATTTTTCAAAAGTCCTGGCACTCTGCTTTTTCTGTAAGCTCGTAGGGATTTTTATATTGCTTAATTACATGTGCAAAACCCATCAGCGGAGCTTTAGGGATAAGAATTTAGATCAGATTTATACTCTAATAGACTGATACCTCCAGTTATTCGACAATTCTAAGGCCATAATAACAGTCAACCAGCATGACACCAAAGCTATTAAAAATGAAACAGGTATATTCCCGGAAGTTTATGGTGTGATGATGCACAAATGCTTTGTGCCGTTTGATTTTGATTGCATGATCTTTTGGCTCCTGTGGTGTCAAGTTGTATCATGATTAGCAGTGTTCACAGTGTGATACATCGTATTTGGCGCTTCAATGATTTAAGGGTGTGATGGATCACCGAAGCTAATTGGTTTTACAATGACTCTTTTGAGTTCGGGTCCAAAGAATATAACAGTTGGTATTTGAAATCCAATTGAAGCAAGTAAATTGCTATATACTTACCGTGGTCCCCTTTACCAGCAATTCTCTTTTGTTGTGAGGGAGGTAGGACTTTAACCAGTCAAAAGAGTCAAGCACTGATGGTTAAGTTGTCCGGTTGCGAGAAAACTATCATTCCTCCTCAGAAATCTCTGAATGTATGATACTAGTTTGGAAGACATAGACGTCTTTATTCTGTATATCCCTGGGTTTTTGAGTGGTCAATGCACGCCATTGTTGGATGGAAATCATGGAACAGAGAATACCATTCACGTGCAGCTGCAAATACTTGCCAATCAAAGCCAAATTGTTTTATAGTTAACCTTCCAGTCAGTTGAACTGGCAACTCTTCGTAAATTGCCCATCATTCACCTTCTGTGTTTTGAATTTTTAGCTATGAGCTTCTACCGATTATCGATCTAGCAGGGTAACGAGGCAGTGCCAACCAGGATTCAAGAACAATGTGAATTCTATAGGCTTAGAACCAGTGCCAAGAACACTTCCAAGTCTAAATATTTAAAAGATCGAATTCTATACACAGCAAGGGCTTCCGGCTTACCGAAGAATGAATGCTAGGGAGTGTTGGTGTTGGAGTGCAAATATCAAGATTAAGTTGGGCTGAGAGAAATTACAGGTGATCAGAGGTCAACTCCTCCTCATCATCGAATTAAAATTTACAACCATGCGAATGCAATAATATCTAGTGGTTACCATGGATTCAATAATGAAGAATGAAGACCTGTAAGCAATGCTATAATTACGGGTTCACCGTGATCATTATCACAGACTCGAGCTATTTGTGGGTGGGACCCAAAAAACTCTGAGGTCCTCAACACACACAGCTGGATGAAGAAATCCATGTGGGTCCTCGCTCCTAAAGAACACATTACCATAATTGAGTTTCCTAGTACACACATGGACATGGGCAAGCGACATAATTTGTTCAGTGCTCGAGAAAGATGATCAAAATCATCTTCCCCAGTTTGAAGGGCAGTGATTCTTTCTTACCGGGGTCCCATCCCATCAGCCGAGCAGTATGGCTAAGGAAGCAAACATGACATAGCTCTCTGTATCTACAATAGCTATGGTTTGATGAGTTCCAATAAAAGTATTAGCTTTTTGTTTGTGACTGAAACGTGAAGAAAACGAGCTACACTTTCTGATTTTGAAGTTGAGTGTGGGCTTTATTTTGTATGACTTTGACCAGATTTGATGAAATAGTCAAGCTATTGTCATTTTACGGTGGGGAAAAACCTTCTGCTCAGTTTTGGTTTGAGTTTTTTAGATCATGTACTGTGTTATGGTGTGAAGATTGGACTGGAAACCATCACAACCGCGACCACTGTTATCTACCATCTCTGCTCATTTCATCTCCACCATTGATTTTAATTTCACCTGCTTTCCCTAAACCTTCTTTACGTCCTCCGAGCATACAATCAACCTGCCTGCACTAATATCTTGGACATCGAGCCTGTATAGAAGAGGAAAAAAAGAAAAGAAAGAAAAGAAAGCAACTTATCAAAACAAAACCAAATTCTTACACGCGCCTCTCTGTGGTGAACAACATGTACGGTGTTAGACATTCATCGTGCATATGGAATTTTACCATTTTTCCCATGTAGCACAAATGAAGGAATTTTAGAACCTCGAAGACAAACACACAATGTATTGAATGAATGTCTCTTTCTTCTGATTTTTTACTCTGTTGTCAGCTGCAATGTTATAGGTGAGCTCGTGAGGCAAGACCTCTTTTTGCATAAAAGAGGAATTGAGTTGTCCTGCCCCGACTGGTAAATTGAATGAGCATCTGAAATTTTTAATCTTGTTTACCATATCACGGCTGTACTGTTCTTGCTGAAAGCATAAAGAATGAAACCCAAATTCTGAAATGTAAAAATATTGGTATTGAAATCGCTGTTGCTTTTACACCTTTGCATTAAATTCCACGTTAAAAACAAAACTACAAGATTAGATTCCAGAGGCCTGCAATGCCCCTTTCCTTGCTTTCTGGCAAGACCCTTCTGAGAATTTGCAAAGCAGGGATGCTTGACATTTAAAGTGAATTGTTAAAATTGTTAATAGGAGGAGTGACAAAGTTATTTTTTTGGGCCGAACAATCTCTGATCATTGGGAGTTGTGCGGAGCGTCTTGGGGTATGCGTTTTAATGGAGACAATTTCATAACAGCTATGAGCTCTGCCTCATGGGATCCCATATTTATTTCTTAGCTTGAACTTGCAATATTGTCTGCCTAATCTCTCAGCTTCTCTTCTGTTCTGCTGTTGCTTTTCCTTTCTCAATTTGGGCTACAATCTGATCCCCATTATTAACGTTGAAAGGACGTTCATAATTGATTTAAATGCACTTAAAGTTACATCACTTTTCTAGAATTCAGCTTTTCTTCTTACAAGACTAATCTCGAACACGTTGATCAAATGGTCTGCTAAGATTTGTAATCCGCGGAATTGGAAGTCAAGAGAGCCATGCAAGTCGATGATTTGCTAATTGGCTATGAATGCATATGCATGTGAACGTGTGTTTTACATGTGCATGCAAGAATTCGGATTCATCTACAATCTCATTACACATAGGCCAAAATTTATGTGTGTCCACAGCAGTCGGTGGCAAAATTTGAGTATTGGGTGACCAAGCTAGCCCTGCAAATCTCAGCACCCTGAGAGCTTAAATTAGCTGGGGTAATATGGACTTCATCCATAACCACAACTGAAAATTTGATTTCCTTCAATAGTTTTCTTTTCTGGGTTGGAAAAAGTTAAATTCTTTTGGTTTCTGTACACGAATACTGAATCAGATTCTGAGGTTACTTTAAAGCGTCGGGGTGTGTGTACTGTGTATGGTACCTATCCCTCTCGCGCCAAATAAATTCTCTCTGATAAGCAAAACATACCGAATTTGACAGAACCCAAAAATTAAAAGACAACAACAGAAGGATGTGAACATCTTCTTGTCTATAACTCGCTCACACCTCTACAACAGATTCTCGTTTGCCTTCAGATTTGAGATGATTGAGTACAGTCTCCAATCATGACGGTTGATATAATTGTTGGAAGGATCTGAAGTATGAAAAATGAAATCGATCAGGCAAGGTGTATTGATAAATGGGGTCCTTTGACAATGGAAGGTACATGCGGCACGTGCCGAGTTATTGTATTGCATGGCCCATGATTCAGGTTCTGGGACGACAAACACAGGACAATTTCTCCCGTTAGAAAACATACAAACGGAGAAACGCACGAATAAAACACAGCCCTTGGTGTATTGACCTGTCCAGTCCATCACCCGGTTCTCCTTCTTACTCTTCTTTCAGGCAGAGAGAAAAGGGAGAAGAGTGTGTGTGTGTGTGTGTGAGAGAGAGAGAGAGAGAGAGAGAGAGAGATGCATCAAGCTACGTTTTTAGCTCTCTCTTTCTTCCTCGCATTCTATGCTGTATAATGAAAACAAGATCTAAACCTCTTCTTCTCAGAAGAAGATGGCTCGGCGACAGCAAGAAAACTCTGCGTTCCTTCTCGATGCTCTCTACTGCTCCGAAGAGAATTGGGCGGATGATGTGAGTGGTGATTACTTTCATGAAGAACTAGAAGAAAGCTTTTATTTTAATAAAAATAAACCTAATCCAATACCAATTCCAGCCTTGCGAGAACAAGACTTGTCTTGGGAGGACGAAGAACTTTCCTCCTTGTTATCCAAAGAAGAACCAAATCAATTATATAAAAACCTGGAAACGAACCCATCTCTGACTAAGGCTCGCGGTGAGGCTGTGGAGTGGATTCTGAAGGTCAATGTCCACTACTCTTTCACTGCTCTCACTGCAATTCTTGCTATCAACTATCTTGATAGGTTCCTCTTCAGCTTCCAGCTCCAAATGAAAAAGCCATGGATGACCCAACTGGCTTCTGTTGCTTGTCTCTCTCTTGCTGCCAAGGTGGAGGAGACACAAGTGCCCTTGTTATTGGACCTACAAGTATGTTCTGTTCTGTGCTGAATCTTGTGTTGTGTTGGCTTTGTTTTCTAATTTTCGGTGATTATTTGCATCTAATTTGTTCGTTAATGTGGGGTTCTTTGTTTTGTTTAGGTGGAGGACAGTAAATACGTATTTGAGGCCAAAACTATCCAGAGAATGGAGATTTTGGTGCTCTCCGCACTCAATTGGAAGATGAACCCTGTAACCCCGCTCTCATTTCTAGATTATATTGCAAGGAGACTCGGGCTGAAGGACTATCTGTGTTGGGAATTTCTCAAGAGATGCGAGTGTATCCTTCTCACTGTCATTCCGGGTAACCCATCATAATTGTTCTGAATTCAATCAAGAAAAACTATGATTTGGCTATGATTTGCATTTTCAAATGTTTGTTATGTTGTTGATCTTAAATTTCTTTTGTTACCAGATTCTAGGTTTATAGAATATCTCCCGTCTACAATGGCTGGTGCTACAATGCTACATGTTGTCAACAATATAGAACCCCGTCTTGGAGGAGAATACCAAAAGCAGCTCTTGGACATATTTGGAATTGATAAGGTTAGATCTTGAATATCAACAAGTTTTCATCGTTATCTGCAAATTCGATTCCATTCTCTAAAGCATGGTTATTGTTTAAATAGGACAACGTAGAGCGTTGCAGTAAGGTGATAATGGAATTGGCAGTACAAGTCCATGGCAGCCAATCCAACAAACGCAAGTTTTGTTCCATCCCGGGCAGCCCAAGCGGCATAATGGATGTGTCGTTTAGCTCTGATAGCTCGAACAATTCTTGGTCCATGGCATCATCTGTCTCTTCCTTGCCCGAACCACTGTCCAAGAAGAGCAGAGCTCAGGACCAGCTCCTGCAGAGGCCAAACCATGCCACTGCAGATTTTCTTACCATTCCACGCTAGCTCGTCAATTACTTTTCTGTCGTTTCCTCAACGGACAATGTAGTCTTTGTAATAATATAATTAGATACTGTTCGTTTTCATTCTGCGAGTTAAATTGCTGACCATCTCTGCATTTCCTAACCAAAGCCTGTTTCAGGTGACCATTTCGCATAATGGTTTTGGGCAATGGGTATGGAAATCTGAAAGTGGCGATGGTTTGCATTTTATTCGGACTCGAGTTTAAGGAACATAAACATAGCAAAGAAGAGTCCTTGCGTTAATACGACATTATCTATTCCTCAGTGTTAGGACTTGATCTTGCTGTTATCGACGTAATATTTATGTCATTAGCATTGCAATAAGATATCATCTCTATCACTCTAGCATACATTTCGTGGTGTGTATGTATGTGTATGCATGTACAGTTCCTTCACTTATAAGTAATAGGGTGACTAAGAGTTTGAAAGAAAACAAGGAGGATATTATTTTGTTTGCATGTGCAGGGAAGAACATGTTGTCGGCCACTGGTATTTCTGGGCTTGATTTTGTGATTATTGTTTTGGCGTTGACCTCGTTTGAAGAGCTTATTTCTCCCGTTCGACGGTCTGAAATGACTGCAACTGAAGCTAGCCACACAGCTGTAATACCATCCCTTTCCTGGTTTTGCTGGTTGTACACGCAGAACACAGTTCATAAGAAGATAACCTTCCATCCTGCTTGTAGTCAGTAGAGCTCTACGGCTTTCATTTTCATTCCCAATATCTAGAATACATAAATGGAACACGATAAACAAAAATTATTTGTTTTCGTTTTTGACCATAAGCTTCAGGCATAGATTTTCAAACCTCTTGTTGGAATGCAGAGACAGATGAAGAGTCCAACTAACAGGGAAAAGTCAATCAGAGCTACCACTAGAATTGATGTGCAGATGCATGCATGCTAGTTCACCACTAAAGCTGAAGGTCTTTCCTGGCATTTGCTGTGAGAAATTAAATTCCATCGCTGAAGTTATTTTATTTATTGCCTTGTATTCAATTGCTAAGCTGAACAGTTTCTTAGCGAATAATAGTCTTGCCTCTTGTTAGTCAAGGTTTTCCTAACGTTCATATGCTTAATTAAATTATTGGGCTAGTCGATCTTGCTTCAGAATTCTCGATGCTATCAGAAAAAGCCATCCACAAGAAGGTTAGCATGTGCTTTTCCACCACTTTAAACCAAAGGGAATCATGACTTGGCTTTGCTCTTTTAACTTAATACACATCACAACTCTCTAGGTTTCTTTCTAAATTGCTTAATCAGCTAAACCCATTTTTATTATTATCTCATCAATTTGTTTTATATTTGTATGTGCCGTGAATGTCGGGGTTGCATATGATTAACTCCCGCCCATGTTGACCGTATCGTGTACAGTTTCTCTCAGTCCAATGGCTCGTTAATACTGCATAAAACTAAAGCATATCTCGTTTAAGCTTCTTGTTCATGCTTATTACTCTCTTTTTGCTCTTTGGTTTTGTATATTTCTAGTTTTTTTTGGGGATTAGTGGAAAGAGGACCAAAAAAGACAGGACAGAAGTAAGCTGCATTAGCCTTGTGACGGAGGCATAATAGAAGATTAGAAAAGATCTTAAATGCAATTAGATCCACCCAAAACACACCCACCAAAATTGAAAAAAGGTGAAAGGGTGTGGAATGTTGACATTGGGAGACAATATCTTTTGATTTTGTATGACATGTTTTTGTTGGTCCTTTGGTTTCGTTCTTTGCTTTTGGTAGTTATGAAGGAAGACTGTAGCATATTTCAATCCAAAAAGAAAAAGGGAAAAGACAGTGATATTGATAATCATAATAAGGGAGGAAAGGGAAGGAGTAATTGGTTCCAGTGAACTTATTCTCTTCTTTTATTGACACTGCAATCTTTAAACTCTTCAAAGCTCACCCTTTTGACCTTGTCACCATTGATGTTTTCAAAGTTTAAACGTTAGCTAATTTGGTCCTTATTCACTGCGGGGACAACTACACTTTCACAGTAAGTAAATCAATGATGCACTTGCAGCATATTCATTCGATGACCAACCGTGTGATCTAGTGGATGAGATTTCATCATTACCATTACAAACCATGTATATTTTTCCAATTTTCATAGATATATGCAGAAATTTGTACAATCGCTCGTGACTCTACGACCAAGTATTTGTAGAGTTGGGAGCTTCCCTCCTTCGCACATTGTTAAGGTTTTTGATTAGCATTCACCCAGCCCCATTGAAATGGTCATAATACCCTTTGTTTCGGAATTGAATAATTCTGCTGTTTTATGCTGCGTTGATCGACAAAATTGAATTGCGACCATTTACGCAAAACTTTGTATCAAAATCGTCGGCCATTTAATTGTTTGACAGAAGTCATTGCTCGCCAGCCGGCAGCATCCGTCACTTCCTGCGGCTTAACCCCTTCATACAGTTAGAATAATTGCTAGAATTAAGACAGACGCATGATAGTTTTGGCTGCGCAGCAAAGTTAACACAGCCACATAATTCCTCACATCCTGGCTACTGTTTGCAGGTACACAAGACATCTAAACTTGGTGGACCTCAAACATTAAAGTGATGAATAGATCAAGGCCTAGATGATAGATCATCGACCTAAGATTCAAAGTCTCTAATATAAACAGTATTTCACAGAAAAGTGTACATGAATTATTGTTAAAAGTAGAACCCAAAATCATATTCTATCCAGGTAAATCATTGGGATATGATGGAGCCAAGCCAATGCTTGAAGCTGATAAATAAACCTAGAACTAAAGCCTAGGCTACGGCATTGATGAAGCAGGCCCACGTAGTTCAGTGGGAAGGGAAGGAGAGTTAGAGCAACGGAACACTTTAATCCATCCACCTGCCCTTGGGGACAAAACGTATATTTATTATGTATACGTTTTGAGGTCCACAGAAATAATATCCAATGGGCTAGACGGGCTGGGCTCTTGTTATCCCCTATTAGGTGTCACAGTCTCAGGTAAATGCCAAACGAACAATTAACATCCTGCAAACCCAGATAATAAAGACACCCTCGCATTAGTTTCCCGTGTTAAACATCCCTGTTTGTTGCATTGCATGCACGGTGGGCAAAGGAAACTGGTATATAGTGAAACCAGCTTTATTATTTCGACCCAAGACCCGTACTCGTGTTGCAATAGAAATACAACGGGGATAATATAGAATTTGAATCTAAAACTCCGGAGTTTTTAATATTGAAAGATGAGTTAGGATTAATGACAAGCTACAGGATGAGGAAAGCATCAAAGGAATGGCCGAGGGATAGTTAATGTAAAGGCAGAATTGTGATTGAGTGCAAGGCAAATGGAGCAGAGTGGTCCTGTAATGAGCTGAGGTGGGGTAAATAATTGTGCCTCTTGCTGAACTCCTGCAAAGCTAACAGCGATTCTTGATCCTGGTGTGGTGTTTTTGGTATAACTGTTGTACCTAATACAAGCCCTGCGAAGAAACTATAGGCCTCAAGTGTCCCTTTCCAGTGGCAGAAAGAATGGGACATGGCTAGATTTTAAGCGTCTCGGGGTCGGGTGGTTGAAGCCGCTGCACCAAAAATCATTGAAATTGGCGGCAACTAACCATGTGCTGTGATACAATATACAAGACATACCAAGTTTCTTTTGGGTCTATTTTTGAAAAGCCTATCATTACTCTCTGAAATTTGATTTGTTCTTTGGAATTTATGAATGCTCGACCTCCAACATTAGGTTTTGATTCATTTATTTTTGCGCAATGCAGCAGGGGTATAAACAATTCTACCTCCCAGTGGAAGAACACTGCAACCCTCAGATGATATTTCAAATGGGCCTATCTGTAGGCCTTTGGGCGGTCCTAATTCTTGTTAAGGACCGGTCCATTTCTGTGGTTGTTACAGCCAGCTAATGAAGACGACGTAGACAGTAATCCTGATGCTTTCTGTAATGTGTCGGCTAATCTTTCACCCGGTGACGAAGGAAAAGTGAAAAAGTTTCATCAGTTATAACGAGGAATCAATTATGTATGTATGAACTTGCCATCCCTACCATTACCACGAGGCCCGACTGCGTAGCAAGCAACGAACATTCCCCTATCTTGACAGTAGATCTCGTGGCTATATTCTAACAACGCCGACCATATTATCAGGCATGGATCGTGTCCAGTGGTGGCTTTGCATACCCGCCGATTACGACTCTTAAAATTTAACAATTTAATATTAAAAAATTTTTGAAAATAATTTTATTTTTAGCTCTCTTAATATTTTTTACTAACCCTAACAGTGATTTTAGAATTCATTACCTCTCTTAAATTTTTAGAATTTAAATTTTTATAATTTATATTTAATTTAAAAATGTATAAATATTATTACAAAATAATTAAGTGATATTTTTAAATGTTCTGTTCACATGTTGAGAATTTAGCGTTGTAATAATGCCCTAGGTCGAATGTCGGCATACAAATCTGAGAGTGCAATGAGTTGACTGTCTTAGTTCCTTGGGTTGACTGCATACCCAAGGCACTTAATAGTGTCTTAAGTCTGCAACCAACAATGTGCACGTGTTTCTTTGTATAATAATTATTATATTTTAATATATAATTATTTGTATATTTATTCTATAACTAATAAATTTTTTAAAAATTATAATTTAATAGTTAATTTTTTTTGGTCATTGTATTAAAAATAATTTTTTATATAAATATTTTTTTTATTATAAAAGTTATAAACATTAATTATTAATTTGTACTAATTTAAGATACATGACTGAAATCATATCGGTTAGCATTCGATACAAAGGATCATGGGTTATGTTATATGATAGTTCAAAAAAATATCGCAATGGAAGGGTCTGACTTATATATGTTCTAAAAGATATTAAGTATCATGAATTATTGGTTATAATATATAGATGCACTATAATTAACCCAACAGAATTCAACATTCAACTGAAAACTGGTTTCAAAGATACAGAGATAGGATCTTGGACACATGTTGATATCAACGACGATTATAGTGTATCTGGTTTTATACACAGTATTAGGCTGGGAGGGGGTAAAGATCTATATATACTTTTTGTCTTTGTAGAGCAAGTAGTTCCTATTGAGCCCAGGGTGACTTGCAGTAACGTGCCAGCTTTTGATGCAGAAGTTCCTACATAATTAGTTATATCTTCTTGAGATAGTAATTAATTAAACTATGGTCAACATTATACACAATACAATACAAATCTTATAGACCCTGCATCAATACAACGTGGAGCTCCAATTAGCCATAGAGAATATGCATTTTACCAAATAAATGAAGATCATGTACACGATTTCTTTCTAGCTCAACCATTTGTGCATGGTGAAGGCGTTGATTTGGCTAACAATATACCACCTCATCCGTGGTGGAATGATTGCGAAGATGATGATACTAATCCAAGCACGAACTTGAGTCAACAAGCTCGTGACAGTGACACATCTATGAGGATTAGTGATGACATGATTGGTCCTTCAAGTCGTCCATCAAGTGATCGTCGTATGCCCTTATTCCACCATCATTTTTTACACTAGAGGATGCAATGTCCGTGTCTACATATAACATGATAGATGTTGGATAACTTTTCAATTCAAAGAAAGAGTTACAAGATGCATTAGGTGTAGTAGCACTGAGGAATAATTTTTAGTTTCGAGTTGCAAAGTCAACGACAGATCGATTTGAGGTTAAATGTGTTGTTGAAGGTTACAAATGGCGGATGCGAGCAACAAATACAGATGGAGAAGGTGGATATTAGTGTATTAAACGGTTTGAAACCCAGCATACTTGTAGAAGCAATTAACTAAATTCAAGCCACCGACAAGCAACCAGTCGATTTATTGGTGAATTTGTGATGGACAAATTTCAAGACCCTAGCAAGATTTACACTCCAAACAATATTCGCAATGACATACATTGAGAGTTTGGAGTTCGAGTATCTTACCACAAGGTGTGGCTAACAAAAGAAAAAACACTAAAATTAGCGTATAGAGACCCGACTAAATCTTTCAACTTGTTGCAATAATTTTGTTACGTACTCAAAGAGAGAAATTTAGGTATGATAACGCATATAAAGACTGACGATGATGCAAAGTTCTTATGCTTCTTCATGGCACTTAGAGTTTCTTTGAGTAGCTTTCGTATAACAATTAAGCTAGTGATTGCTATTGATGGAACATTCCTAAAGGGTACGTATCGAGGCACCATGTTTCTTGTTGTTGCTCTTGATAAAAATGATCAAATTTATCCTGTCGCATTCGGAGTGGGGAACTCAGAAAACGATGCTTCGTGGGAATAATTTCTAACGAAGCTTCGGGATGCACTTGGACCTGTTGAAGATCTTGTTTTTATCTCTAATCACTACGAGAGCATCATTAAAAGTATAAGAACAATATTCCCTGAATCATACCATGGTTTTTATGCATATTACATTCAAAGGAATCTAAAAAAAAAGTTCAAATTCAGAAACTGCAAGAAAAACATTTTTTTCATGAATTTTTACCTTACTACAAAGGCATTTGTGTTTAGTGAATTTGAAAAGCACATGAACAAACTGAGATTAGTTCATAATGATGTAGCCAACTATTTAAAAAATGAGATTGGATTTTATCGTTGGGCAAGATGTCATTTTTTAATTAGATGAAACGACATAATGACCATAAATATTGCCGAAAGTCTAAATGCATTATTAAAATATGCACGTACTCTTCCCAGGGGACCCAGAGCCCATAGTTTCTCTGGTTACTAGGACCTAAAGGGTGCTGGGCTCTAGGTCCGGGGACTTAGGGCCTTTCGTATCCCCTGGGTGCTTAGGGACCCAAAACAGTTTGTACTCGTCCCTTTAGTCTCGAGGACCCAAGAGGCGTTAGGCCCTAGGTCCGGATACCCAGGGCCCTTCGTTGCCGCCCCCGCCCCCCCGGTGACCTTAGGCAGAAACAACGTCCCTGGGTCCTCGTACCTAGGAGCGCTTACTTGACCCAGGAGAGTTTTTTGGGGGCCCAAGGTAGCAAAATTTAACTTATTCCAATTTGCACATCAATGCACAAAATATTGCAAGGATTTAACCTGTTCAGTAATCAATGAATTTACGCCATCATCACATCAATGCCATAACCAACGCAACGTACAACACACATCAAGATTAGCAACACAACAACAATAATACAACCAAAACAACACACAATAGCAACAACACACAATCAACAATACAACAGCAGCAACACAACCAAAACAACATAATAGCAACAACACATAATATCAACAACCCAACCAAAACAACATAATAGCAACAACACATAATATCAACAACCCAACCAAAACCACACAACAACAATAACATAGCAAAAACAATACACAATCAAAACTTTAATTAAATGCTTTATTTATATAAAGAATTAACATGGAATACATCAATGTATTCAGCCTTTAAATAAGTTTAGGGCCATCTTAATCTTAAAGAATTTGTCGTGCTTTGATGTAAAAACTCAAAGCTGACTTAATATAAGATATTCTATATATTTACATGTAAAAATTCCATAATTCTCACTATTTACATTTTGTATCAGTGTACCTTGTAGCTTATGGCACTGGAATGAAATGTTAGTCTTAGTGCGATCTGGCCAAGCATTCTAGAATTCTAAGTAGTGCCACCGGGAGTAAAATACAAATAGGCTTCGGTGCATCGAATATCTCTAGAGCGAAATGTTTTTGTGGGGAGGAATCATAGATTGCGATGCTATGCCATACCAAATCCACCGACATCGCCACCCAATGATCTCTATAAATCAGCGCAGACAGCAAAATATAATCCACCATCCTTCAAGGCTTATATATACCTATCCAATCGCCTTGAAGGTGAATCTCGAGGTTAGAGTAGTCCGTCGGCTCATAAGACCTACGCCGCCATTTATACAGTAGAGTTGACTTAAAAGTTATAACCCATGGTTAGTGACCACCAAGTTCAAATATTATAATGTAATTAAATCATGTACAAGTTCCGAATCTATACTTACATAGAAGTGGGCGTGGGTGATGGTCACATTTTGGCGAATATTTTGGGGCCACGCCATTTGTCGATCGGTGACCAAATGTAGATACTCATCGATGTGCTGCATTAATAAGAGAACAAACGTTAAATTAAGCAGCTATATACTAATAACGCATGATCAAGTGGGTGGGTGCAAAACTTACAGTATCTTCGAGTTGTGCATTTGCATCTGAAATACCACGAAGCCACCTTGGTGTGATTGTAACAGCCCATGTCTTAATGAATGTGTTAGAATCCTTCAACCAACTGAGGTATGTAGCATATAAATCATCCCCATAAAAGGCGATAGGATCGATCACAGTATCCAGTGAATACTGTGGCAGCTCTCTGTTAGCTGAGAGCGCGCATGGCCTTTTCATTAGGTTAATGTATGGGCTTCTTTCTTACAAGTCAGGCCTATAATCCCTACCGAATCTATTATGACCTGTATCACCTTTAGGCTCTGGGTTTGACACAATCTGTATGTCAGCCTCAGGCGATATGCCGGATAATGGCTCAACTTTAACACCTGTAGGAGATTGCAGTAAAATGCCCTATGAAATAATAAGCAATGGTGTAAAATTAGCAGCAGTAGACAAATTAATAAAATCATAACAGAAAAATAAAGAACAGTAAATATGAAAGCATAAATAAACTAATCTGTGATTGTTGGTGGCCACTCATCGCCATCTGTGCCTGGAGGTCTGTTGATAGCTGATCGATTCAGTCCACAACATTGCATTTTATTTGCTACATGTCGTCGCAGATGCCACACTTTATCCTCTCCATATCATCTCGTACATACATGATGTCCTGTCGCATATAATGGACCTTTGAATCTAAGGAATCGAACTGATCTTTGACAAATCTTCTAAACTCCTCTTCGATGTATGATGGAGCTGGAGAATGGTAATGTGGCATAATCAATGATGGGAAAGGAGCATGATACTATGCCGTCATGGGTGAATGATGATGTGAGGATCCCGCCGAGTGATGTGACATGATTGGCGAATGATGTTGCAATGCCACAAGCGAATGATGAGACCTCACTGGAGATTGACATTGTAACAAGCAAGAATAAATGTATTAGACAAATATAGAACACTTACGTTAAAATGTAAACACAACTATTAATCATACCTCAACATAGTTCGATGTCGTTAGGAGGTTACCCTCATATGCATCTCATGGTTGAATAATCTCCAATAATTCAACCACGTGTAGCAGTTCGATCTCTACACCCTCAGATTGTAGGACAGGAACAACCTGAAGCATCTACGAGCCGAATAGACACCAATGAAGAGTCGACTTTGTCAAATTTTGCTTTAGGTTCTTCCAACACATAATGCGCAGGATGCCATCGCGTATGATAACAGTGAACCTATTCTGCAGGCTAGGGATACTCTTATAAATCCACACCTGCATGACATAAATTATAGCATTACAATATGATACATAACAAAAAAGTGAAAATATAAAATATTACATTAAATTTGTTAGAAATACCTAGAATGCAATCGTCATCCCAGTAATGTTATATTTATCCTTAAATTGTTGGTCACTAGCTTGCAAGCATGCTGAGGTGTTCCTATATCTGCCATGCTGGATAGCGAGTGATCGGCGCAAAGACTGCATGATATAAAAATGAGTAGCAGATCCCCATGGATATCTATTAAACTCCTCTAAATTGTTTAAAATATCTAATACTTACAAATCAACAGGTGATCTGCCATCCCTACCAAATAAAAACCTCACCACCAAGTAAAAAGGGGACAATCTAACTACATCTACATCTGAAAGACAAAAAAAATCTAAGGCATCAAAAACTAGATCTAGATTATCTAAGATGATCTCGTCCCTATCTCTAAATATCATATTCCTGAAACGAGTACTATCTTGCAAGTATAAAGTAGGGAAATACCCACACCTAAGTTCGGTTATTAACCCAAACTCAAACCGTAAAAACCAGATCATCTGGCTTCTAACTAAAAACCACATCTCGTTTGGGTTACCATCCACATCTATCTTATGCAACATTATCTAATGAATTAAAATAGGTGAATGATATAAATTACCTATGTTTAACAAATGCCTTAAATATATTTGCCTAAAAATACCTAATCGCGTCTCACTTAATTTACCCTTTATCTGATCAAGCGTCGCAAATCTCGCCAGACAACATGTCTCTGCGTGAAAGTGCTCATGTACTGGGATCTTCAATCAAGGTTGAGTTAACATTTGTACTTGTACAGTGCTAATAAATAGTAATTAGTCATTACTGAATATTATAAATAAATAATAAAATATACACACAAAAAAAAGACCCTAGGTCCGAAAACCCAAGGGCAGAAATTGCCCTGGGTCTAGGGATCCAAGACTCAGATGGCCTGGGGTCTGGGAACCCAAGGGAAAAAGGCCCTGGTTCGGCGACCCAGGGCCCAAAAAAATGCCCTTGCGTTGGGGACCCGGGCCCAAAAACCCCACAATGCATTCATGCTTCCAGGGGAATCCATCATTGCTAGGCATGTGCAGTTCACGTGCCCAGAAAAGACTAATGTCCCCTTGGAGCGTGAATTGCACACGCCCATGCCCCCTTCCCTTCTTGTACTCGATCACGTGTATTAACGCGCCCAAAAAATAGCCAACGTTTTCCTCCTTCGTCTTCTGCGTTTTCTCACCCTAAACACCAAAATGGCTCTATTTGCTATATTTTATCCTATCTACACCCTTAATTCTCTAACATTGTATCAACGTTTTAACAATAATTCCTTACAACACCACAACCAAAAATTTAATTTTCTCATATTTAATGGTTTAATTACAAAAATATTTCTATTATTTGCAAACATACAAATAAAGTAAAATTTTATACAATGCATGTCAGATTAACTTTTTTTTTCTTGTTGTAGTTGTATTATTTATAATGTCGAAGATGAAACTCATAATTTACTAGCGACGCAATGGTGAAGAAATGTGAAGAAAATGAGTAGACCGTGAAAGGTGAAATTATCGTTTATTTTTATTTTTTGGTTGTTCTAAGGACAAAAATAAAATTGTGTATTAGAGTTTGAGGGTAAAATCGTCTAAAGTAGTTACTTTATTAAGAATGAATTAAGGTTTATAAAAAAATATTAAAGAGATAAAAATAAGATTATTTTTGAAATTTTTTTTTAATATTAGTTTTTATAAAAATAGTAAATACTTTGTCGTACAAGCAGACACTGCTGGTTTTTAATCAATATTTATATTCTTGAAGGGCAATATTAGACGGGGCCAAGACTTGAGACACGGGCAAATAACTTTGGGGAGCTTGGAAAATGGAGTCCTTTTGACAGAGTGGGCAGAGCAACGAGCGGGAGAAGTGGAGACAATGACACTGAGAGAGGGACAGAGAAAGCACGTGATACTTTGTATCTCCTGGAGCGCACAATAATAATAATAATAATAAATTGGCAATTGCGAGTGAGTGTCTTGAAGATTTCACGGAGTTGGTGGTGTGACGCCCACCCAACTGTCCCTTTTTTTATTCAATCACGTCCAAGTTGCGTTGCTTTGGAGCCTTGGCTCATTCTGATTCTCCTTCCCGTTGTTTGGCTATTGCAAACATGCTGACGAAGGTGTTTGCAGGGGAATTAATATCAAATTTTAATAATAATCAGTTAGTATCGATTTTGCAAGTGACAGAAGGGATGTTAAAGCTTAATGCTATGGTTGGACTCGTTTGGCAATAGTGAAAGGTATCCTCGCTGTTCACAAGATAAAACGGATCCATCTGCATATCAACAAACACGTGTGGGTATTCAGAGAGACAGAACAGAAAGAGTCACGTTTCTTGAAAAATCAACAACCAAACAAAAACATGGCGCGCGCACTCCACACACTCGCAGGCATGGCCACCAAGAAAACAATACTATTGGAGAAAGAAAAATTTCGGAAGCAGGAGAACTGTAAACCTGTGCACAGTTAGGTTTAAAGTAGGGGAAAAGGACAAGCCCCAAATGTTTTCAGGTTCAAGTAGAAGAGACTCGTCTACTAAATGTTTTGTTGCCGACGTGCTGTGTGTTCTTTTCTCTCAAGTTTGAGTAATGTGCAAATGCAATGCATCCATTGTTTCTTTGATATTTTTGTTCATTTGATTATGTTATTTGAAAGGGTGGAATCAGTTCATTACCCATCCCATGATAATTAATCTTTTATCGTATTTTTGGCCATCAATTCAAAACAAATCCAGCCAATCATCAACTTATCATCGCATCATGAGCAGACTACACAAATGATATGGCGACGTTTCACACGAGACAGGAGGTATCTCTCCTTCCTAAAAATTGGCGGTGGGTCCTATCACTTTTTGATATACATTATTATTATTATTATTATTATCAATTTTAATATAATAATAATGTATTTTAATATAATAATAAATTTCAAAACTCAGGTTAAAGTCATGTAAATAGAGAAGAGGAGAAGGACCGAATGCAATTTGGCACATCAGGAATCCATAAGTGATTGCTGCGACTAATAGATGCCTTTAGAGTGCGCCGCACCGCACTCCGGAAAGTCTATAAAAACCCACAGTATCACGCGAACAAAATACAGGCCTGAGCGAGGTATAGAGAGACAGAGAGAGAGAGAGAGAGAGAGAGGAGACTGTAGCAGACATGGGAGGGTGGGCTATAGCTGTGCATGGAGGCGCTGGGGTGGACCCAAATCTCCCTGCTGAAAGGCAAGAGGCTGCAAAACAACTCCTAACTCGCTGCCTTAATATTGGCATCTCTGCTCTTGGCTCCAATTTTCCTGCCATCGATGTCGTTGAACTTGTTGTATGTCTGCATTCCTTCCCTCTATCTCTGTTAACATTTTATGGTACCTGTACGTTGTCACTATAACTATAAGACAATGGCGCTTTTGTGCTTCATTCCGTTCGTGCGTGTATAGATTTATTTACTTGGAATATTGTTTAATTGGTTAAAAGATGGAGGCAATCATGAATATTGCAGTATGAATGTTCTTCTTAATGATTGGAGCCATTGTTGTTTGTGGGGTTGCACAGGTGAAAGAACTGGAAACCGATCCTCTGTTCAACTCTGGCCGGGGATCTGCACTTACGGAGAAAGGAACGGTGGAGATGGAGGCCAGCATCATGGATGGACCCAGGAGAAGATGCGGAGCCGTATCTGGGGTTACCACTGTTAAGAATCCAGTTTCTCTAGCCCGTCTTGTCATGGAGAAATCTCCACATTCCTATCTCGCCTTCTCTGGCGCCGAGGAATTCGCCCGACAACAGGTCTCCTGCCATTGTACCGTTACATCTTTTTCATTCATGAATAATTAATTAATTATAAAACATTTAGAACAATACTTGTCTTGTTTTGTAACACGTGACTTATTTCTTTAGGGCGTGGAATTGGCGGACAACGAGTACTTCATCACCGAAGAGAACGTGGGCATGTTAAAATTAGCCAAGGAAGCCAACTCCATCCTGGTACGTTGAATGGTTTGTTTCCAACGTAAATAATGTGATGAAATGAGCCCACTAACTCTTATTACCCCCTTTGTCCTCGACCAGTTTGATTACAGAATCCCATCCGTCGGATTGGAAACCTGCGGCGCTGGGGCCGCAGCCAGGGAGAGCCCCTTGCAAATGAATGGCCTTCCAATTAGCGTGTACGCGCCAGAAACAGTAGGCTGCGTGGTGGTTGACCGAGGGGGCCGGTGCGCAGCCGCCACGTCAACCGGAGGGCTGATGAATAAGAAAACCGGTAGAATCGGTGACTCGCCACTAATTGGTGCTGGGACCTATGCATCTGATCTCTGTGGGGTGTCGTGCACCGGAGAAGGGGAGGCAATCATGCGCGCGACTCTGGCCCGTGATGTAGCGGCTGTGATGGAATACAAAGGTTTGGGGCTGCAACAGGCCGTGGATTTTGTGATAAAAGAGAGGCTGGACGAAGGGAAAGCTGGGCTGATAGCAGTGTCGAAGAATGGTGAAGTGGCATGTGGCTTTAACTGTAATGGGATGTTCAGGGGCTGTGCTACCGAGGATGGTTTCCTGGAAGTTGGGATTTGGGAGTAAATCTTTGCTTAACTCGCTTTGGCCACATCTCTTGTGTGGTTACATTAATTATGTTAGTAGACAAGACAGGTGTAGTAACGATAATTGTTTTTGGTAATAAAATGGACTACTAATTTGCTTTTAATAATGGGCATGGCACCCAATTGTGCACGTATGAAAAGTTTTGAGTGTTGGAACAGTTTGGCATGGTGCACTAGAGTTGTTCTAATTTGAGTTTTCTACTTCTGTTGTCTTTTTATGTTCGTTTTCTTGGCAAGGTGTCCCACAAGCACCCTTTGTGGTATGGCTGTCGTTTGGCACTTTTTGACATTCGCCACCAGGAGAAAAAGGATTTCGAACTGAATTGAGCAGCCGAATGAATCCGAATTCTTCCTATTTCAGAGTCTAGTAGAATAATTATTTAGTGGGATATTCCCGTGTCCAACTTTAAACCCCACTCACTTTGGGTTATGGATTTCTTCTTGGTGGAATTCTATATGCAGAACCTACCACTCGTTTAGTTCCTCTGGTTGGTAGGCAGGTGCGGAGGACACGTTACCTATGTGCCGGCATCTTCTCCTGGATATCTTAGCCAACGTATAGACACGTTCCTGTTTCCGTCGCATGCGTAGGACTTTGTCCGATTAAAAGTACAAGTGGGGATACGGGGCCAAAGAGATTTCCAATACTGTCATAGCAAAGAATCCAGAGATTATATGAAACCCTCTGATAAATCTTCTGCTGTTATAATATTTTCCCTTCAGGTCATTTCAGTAACTTGGTAAAAAATCATGCAGTGGGAGAGCACAAGGTTGTTTAAGTAAATTAGAACAACATTGACAGCAACATCGTGACAGCCAACCTGCATTTCTGGCTCTTTAACATTTCAATAAATCAGTGAACCAATAGAATAAGACAAATACCTGGAAGGTCATGAAACTACCCAGGCATTCTGATATAAACAGAACTTAAATGTTGATTTCAGGGAGAGAGAGAGAATATGTACAGACAACACAACAGAATCACCCCTTAAAAGTACCCACCACTAGTGCCGTCAAAATTGGCTAAAATCATGATACCATTCACTGCACTATAGCTTGAGGAAAACAAACTCTTCAATGGCAGGTAACTCTCCAATTTTATTTCGTACTTCCCTGCTGGGTTCTTCGTCCACACCAATGGTCATTACTGCTTGCTTCTGAGGAGCAATCCTTCCCACACTCATAAAATTCACATTGACATTGTCATCGCCCAGTAGACTACCGACCTTTCCAATTATACCTGGTTGATCAACTTGCCTACACAGTATAATGCTGCCTTCCAGGCTCACGTCAACACCAAAGGAACCCACCTTGGTCAGATAGGGTTTCCCATCCTTCACCCTTCCCTCCACTCTAATTTCACGAAAGTCTGAAAGTGCACTTGCAAATTTGGATTCTATGTTGGCAATTTGAACCTGAATAAATTCTAATGGATTCTCGGGTGAACCATCCAATGCAATGTGCTCTTCAGTTATACTTAGTCCTCTTTGTTTAGCTGTGAAATCAGCATTCACCAAGTTCACAAAAACGCTGGAAATGGGCTCAATCATACCCTTGGTAATCATAGCTCGGAGCAGCCTAGTATCAAGGTCATCTGGACCTCTGGCAGAAGCATAAGTTACCTTCACTGACTTCACACCACTTCCACCTGCAACCAGTTGCACAGCCAGTCTACCAAGCTTCTCTGACAGTGCAACAAATGGAGCAAGCTCTGACAAAACCTGCAATAACAAGAAACAATAACCAGAAGAAGTGCAATGAGGAGCTCAACCATAACAATCAACTAACTCTAGCCTGAATTCATCAATAGAAATGAGAGAGAGCGAGCCAAACATAGTTCTTTGTAAAGGTGTTAACCATGCAGGAATTTCAAGTTGTTAATTATACTGTTATTAACTATATGTGTACCTGTATGATATATAATGTTCTACCATTGATGGACATACACAATGGCCAAAGTAATACTATGAATTACTGAAAACCGATTGTGGGATAAGAAAGGATTCATGTTCAAAGTTCAAACTTTTGGTTAGCAAATAGCCAGGCACAAGTTTTCCAACTTGAAAAAAATGATGAATAAACATAAACATGAATAAAGAGATTGAAACATAGATGAAATCATACCTCTGCAGGAACCATGGGTGCATTTACAGCAGTAGCAGCTAGCTCCCCTTTCAAGGCCCCAACAACAGCTTCTGCTATTTCAATGGCCACACCTTCCTGATTACACAAAACCAGATTTGTCAGGCCACTTCATCAAAAATCAGTAGACTACAAAATAAGAGCAAATTCAAGATAGATGACCATTGCTCAAGCGCACCTGTGCCTCTGCTGTGCTAGCTCCAAGATGCGGAGTCACAGTAACATTTTCATGTAGCACCAACTTACTGTCTTTTGCTGGGGGTTCTTCTGTGAAGACATCGAGAGCAGCCTGCGCAAAGAAAGAAATTATTAGTTTTACTCTACATGATTGGATAGTATTTAGTATTTTTGTCCATGAAGGAAGAACCTGAGCAACGATTCCAGAATCCAAGGCTCTTAGCAGAGCTTCCTCATCTATTACACCACCACGAGCAACATTGACAATATGGACTCCTTTCTTCATCTTAGAGAAAGATTCATCATTGAACATTTTTGATGTAGCAGGGGTGAGCGGCATGTGCAATGAGATAAAATCTGCAGTCGATATGGCTTTCTCAAAGCTCACTAGCTCCACACCAACTGCACGAGCCCGATCTGCTGGGGCATACGGATCATGTGCAACCACATGCATCCCAAGGCCCTTAGCCCGTCGTGCTACTTCTGAACCAACCTTTCCAAACCCCATCACAGCAAGTGTTTTGCCCACAAGCGACACTCCTACGTATTTATTCCTCTGCCATTTCCCTGGACACATCCACCCTCCCCAATGAAATAGTAGTTATGCTATCACAGGCTAATGAAATAGTAGGTATTAGCGATCAAAGAAGGAGTTAGATACTAATCATTCAAAATTTCAACAATTTAGAAGCGCTACTCTCCCTTAGTAAATTATGAAGACAGAAACGAAAATCTCTGGTGACTCTTCCGCTTGTTTATTTGGAACCATTATGTTATCAATTTTTTACAAATAGAGTTGTGTTAGCAAACATATAAATCCAATAAGCAAATAGACAAGGAAAAGTTTCATTAATTTACAGCACATGAACGATTCGAATAAATGTCAAAAAGAGTGATTAAATACAAACAGAATTACAAACCCGCTTTAACGGAAGCATCCGCTTGTGCAATATTCCTAGCCATAGCCGTAAGCAACGCAATCCCATGTTCAGCGGCCGCAATGGTATTCGCCGTCGGCGCATTAACGACAAGACAGCCATGTTCAGTTGCAGCCGACAAATCAACATTATCAATTCCGACACCAGCGCGACCAACAACCTTAAGGCGTCCGGCCGAAGATTCGAACACCTCACGACTAACCTTAGTACCACTCCTAACAATCAGAGCGTCACAAAGAGAAATCTTAGTGCAAAGCTCCTCAGGAGATAAGTTGTAAGAGCAGTCAACGTTGGCGAAATTTTTCAGAAGATCAAGACCGGCTTCTCCAAGTTTTTCGGCGACGAGAACGGTTGGTTTGGAGGATATAAAGGTGGCGTAAACGGCGAAACGCTTGGTCGTTTTGCGGAGGGGAGGGAGTATTGGGGTGATAGGTAGAGCTAGTTTCGACGAGAGAATTGGCTTGTATGGAGCGAATATCAAATTCGTAGTTGAACATGCCGCCGCCATTTCGCTTCTCTATCACTCTGACTCTCCCTTCTTTGCTTTTGTGACATTTGGATTACTTTTAATCGGCAATATCCAATCAAGTGTTGCCACGTCAACGAAATTTTATCATTTAATTACTAATTTATATTTCAAAAATTAAATTAAAAATTCAGTAACTACATATGTACGAAGCATTTGTGCCTTATTTTTTTTATCCATATTTTAAAATTAAAAAATAAATTCATTTAGAATAATTTAGCCCCAAGACATTCTACAAAATTTTAAAGACGATAATTTTAGCATAATAAATTATAAATATAAAATTAAAATAATAAATCATCTGTTAAAAATATTTTTTAAAATAAAAATTTTGTCTTTTTAAAATAATATATTTTAATTATTAATTATATATATATATATATCACAAATTTATTCATAAATATATATATATTTAATAACAGATATTGAAATTTATTCATGCTACAAGACAGGAATGTGAAAGCCTGCGTAACAGGAAGAGATGTAATATGAAGATGATAAGGCAAGTCAATGATTAGCATCTCCATGTTCCGTTTATGTGAATCGGCGTCTTATTTGTTCACTGTATCACTCTCACCTGACACCACAAAATGGCCTGAATTGTTCCTCCTCCACTCACTGACCCATTAGCACACTTCACCAACCCACCATACAACTTTGTCCCTTTTTCCCAGTGGCTAATTTTGGTCCCACCAACCGCACAAGGGACCAAACCCACGGCTCCAGTTATCCAGCCATTGGCTCTTACTTATTGGCAAATGCCATCCCTGGACCACCCACAAGTGTTACCAACATCTATGTCTGCATGGAGTGGTTCATGCGTAACTTCCCACGAGTCTGAGAACTTAATCGTAGAATGGATGGGTTGGGTTTGCACTCCGGCGGGACGACACCGTTTCACTTGCCGGGTATTACGCCGCCATGTTGCTCTGGCCTGCTAGTATGAAGACGTCCTTTGGAAGATTAGCGGCCGAACTTTGAACTTGAATTGACCATTGACAGCATGAGGAGAAACAATAGTGATCATAAGCAGAAGATGCTCATGATTTTATATTAGACTGACCATAACTACTTCTTAGGAGAAGATTGCTTCTCTTCTGGTCAAGAATTTCACCTAGTGTTGCCAGCATAAGATGGTACAAATGAGACTCTGTGTTTCTGGCTTTTGCTTACCAAAAACGCAAGGTTTTCTCTTTCTTTTGTGTGTGAATGCCGAAGCTTATTTTAAGATATGAAAGTGGAGTTATCATGTGCTTAATGAAGTCTACCCGACAAGTTTCCGTAATAATGTTTGCTTATATACGGTGTTCCCTGCCCCAGGTTTTATGGATTTATGCAGTGGAGTAGAAACATTACAGAAGTTGTAAGATAAAATCAGTTTAAATAGGAAGAGGGTTCTGATGCTAAAGAAATTCATTGGGACTCAAATGTAAAATTTATTGTTGCTTTCTACACTTTTTTTATTTACAAGATTTTGATTTCCTTGTTTTGAGTGTTTGTTATACTCGGAGTGGTCGGTAAGGTTTCCAAAGAATGGTGCGGCAAACATCTGGGAAATTCTAGTTCCATTTTCCCTGATTCAGAAAATGGAATAGTAGAATAGTGAAAAGCATGGGACACTCGCTCCACTGCTGAATGAAAGGATTGAAATCCTATGGTAACCCACTGTCAACCATAGTGATTATGCGGAGATATAATGGTATTGTATTTATGTTATTGTTATATATTTCAAAGTTAATCTCATTGTCTTGTATTTGGGTAATGAAAACATCCATTATTTTGTGGATATTGGGTTGGGTTTTCAATTTCAATAAAAAAGTGATGGATGTGACATGAACCAACCAAGCAATTCATGCTTAGCCTCGGGTATGTCAGCTGAGAAACTTGTTCGAGCACAATTTCGTCCTGCAAAGCAACTGGAGTTCACGAGACAATGTAACATTCAAAATCAGTTCTGTTCTGGAAGTCGAACAACTCTGAAGCCCTCAGTGTGACTCTTGACAGACAGACAGGTTCTGAAAATGAACGTTTACCACTTGTTCGATGAAAAGACCAGTGCTCCTGCAACCCAAATAATTGTACATGCAAAGGAAATAAAAGAACATATTCTAGTTGAAAGTTTGGATTGCCGTTTTCCTTTAATAGGCAATCGATCTAGCTAAGATTTGCCTGGTAGGTCAATGTGCCCCGTGTTGATGTTAGTAGTTCTATGCTAGAAGGGATGAAATTACGACCCATTACTAAATTTTGTGGACCTGTCCGGGAGTTGTTCACTGGTCGGTTGTCAGTTTTACACAAATTTATACTACCATTATTTTCATGTATTTGTTATTGTCTTTCGACATACATAATTTAGCCACACAATCACTGTAGAGCTAGTTAAGGCAACCCATTAAATTATAACTTCCGAAAATGGCTTCCAGGCATTCATCCAGCAATGCTTTGGATATCAACTTTACTAATAAAATGTTATTAAGGCAGGCAAATTAAATTCCCATTAGAGAATGATTTTCAACGGGGTATATTGATAGCACTTGGGGAAAAATTCTTTTTTCTGAAGGTTAAAATCATCCATAAAGATCTCAGCAATGAAACAATCAAAATGTAAGAAATGAATTGATATAAGTTACCCGGAGCATCACCGTAAGAGCCCGATTTGATGGAGCTGGTTATGGAATGAAGGAATGCATCAGCCAACGTCTCCCCCAGTCGAACATGGTAGTGCGTAGTGAGGAGCAACCCATCTGGCTCGAGCGGCAGTCCCTTGGCGTCCACGCACCGCACACTTGGGAAGGTGACTGCTTAATAGAGCTTAAAAGGTCCTTGTCCTGATATTATAGCCACCTACCGAAAACCAACCATCAAACACTATTCAAGAGTACATTTTTGAGTAAGTAGCGTATTAGTTATTACTTCAGATTACTGGGAGCAAAGAAGCCTGCAGATCTTGACTTACATCGGTGAAGAACTTCTCCGATCTCTCTTGGTAAGATTTAGCGTATTCAAGACTCGATGTATCGCTCTCTCCTTGATGCCAAAGAACCGCTGTGATTATGCTGCCCCTCTCCACAGCCACCAATGCCATGGGACAAGACCAATCACCCCAAAGGTGGCTGACATCTTCGACATGACATAAGCTCTTTCATTTTGGTCAGCCTGGATGAATCCCCTGCTATCAATTCAAGAAAAAGTTATAATAATTAAACAACTAATAGCACATGATATTTTACTTAAGAAAAAGTTTTAGGTAGAGAGAGGGATTCATTTGATATTAATGAATAAACTTTTTTAATCTTTTATTTATTAAATAATTTTACTATATCATTAGTAACTTTTTCTTCCACTTTAGGTTATTGTCTTCTGTTTCGGAGGACATTGAATCAATGGGATTGATACAGAAAACATCCCGCAGATAAATGGACATTATCCACTTGGGAGTTGGGACTGGGCAAGCTATTTGATCCACTGAAATTTACAAACACAAATCGACAAACCACGCAGGCTTGAATCAAGCCTGTTACGTTAGGCTCAAATTACTGAGTCCATCGTTACGATGCGACAACTTAAGCCCTATACAAAACATAAGCGCTCCTGTTATTGACTGTAATAACAACTAGTCTCATTTAGTGACCTCCCTGACAAGCCTATGGAATAATAATCCAAGTCGCAAGAGCCGAACTACACGACGAGTCCGAGTGAAAAACCTGCTGTCATCCTCATCCGCAACCGCAGCGACGAAATTGAGGTTCAGGGCTCCTTCAAGTCTCTTGCGTGCCTTGTTTAAGATCTTCGAACGGTGTTTTAATGCGCGAGCATATCCCTCCTCGTCCAGATATAGTCACATTCAATTATGTTTGAATCAGTTGATGTGAGTGCGAAATTCTGCCTTCGACTGGCCTGGGACAGAATTCCTGGTCACCCTATTTCTGAGCCCATCAGAAATTTATATTCCAGGTAATCTGTAATGTACAAGTGCCGTGAACAACTCAAACTGAACTTCTGCAAACAACCAGCCGCCATGAAGTTGAAGAATTGCTATTATTCCTACATTTTGACCGAGAAGAACAGAAAACTAATTTCTTTAAGACATTCTTATCGCCAACTCCCTGTCTCGCTGGTAGACAAACGTCTACTCGTTTACTCACACAACTAATCTCTCAATATTAGGTCAAACCTAATAAATTTAATTGCTTTCTGTAGCCAATACGTAACCACGTGATTGCAGAAGACGAGGTCGCAAAATTGGTTGCGTGTGGAGAATTAGACGTGTGGACTTTTTTCATTGTTTTCATCTGATTAAGATGTTTGGGTTTCTAATAAGAACATAAATCCAATATGAAAACAGTGTTGGTTGTAATCCACTGATTGAATTAGTAAATAAGTACCACTCATAAAGATGTTCTTGACCAAAACACACGGCATGATGGAAACAAAATTACAATTGCCGTATTAATACAAGAAGAAGTTGAGGAGTGACCCCACCAGCTGCTCCCAACCCATTCTTAGCCGGATTTGACTCGTAATAGTCTGTTCTGCGATGGGTCCATTGCTCCTTTGTATCGTTAAATAAAGAACACGAGAATCATGATCTCTCATTGCATTGGTTTGTCTGCAAGAAGGCTAAAATCTTATCTTGATTTGATCTAATATCATGAGTGATGGGTAGTGTCAAATATCAAAATCCCACATACAAAATACCGTTGGGTGTTGGGAAATCAGTTAATAGTAAACAATTTTTTAGCATTGATTAAATGAAATTAATAACACTGCGTTTAAAGAGATAATTGGAAAATAGGGTAGACATGCAAGGGCGTTCAATGAAATTAGAACTTTAAGGAAATATTATTTGTTTTATACCGACGGTGGCCGTAGAATTTGAGTGGTATAAGTCGTTGTAATTTTGAAGAAGCGTGACCCACCATGTATTTATTATATTAGTGGGTCGGCCGAGGTGATATTGACAATTATCTTATATTTTTGAAGAAAATTGTTAATATATATTATTTAAGATAAAAATTTAAAATGTGTAATAATAATTGATAAAAAAATTAAAATATATAATAAAATAATTTAAATTTCAAATAAAAAATTAAAAAATAATATTATTAAAATTTTGGAAATGTACGGTAAAAGATCCCACTCTCAACTATCTGCAAAATTAAAAGTATTTTAAATACGTGCAATCATAAATCAATGAAAAGGAGGAGCTGCTGCATTTGTTTCGTTAACGCACATGACAACCAGGCGATTGACCTGTGGGTTACTGTTAGGCCACTTAGACCTAGCGTGCGGTGCAGCTCATAGCTGCCTCTCCAGTTGTGGTGCATACTGTGGCCTCTGTTTTGCAGCAGTAAAATAAACTGTTAAAACGCCAAGTACGATAACACACGGCGTAGGATGTCAGATGATCGCATCGTACGGTGGATGGATGGCGTCCAGCGGAAAATCATGACATGGGACCCATATTAATTCGCGAATCCCAAGGGTATGATTCTCTTGGAACTCGGGGTAAGTGGCTTATAGCTGGCAACGATTGACGTCTCATTTACATTTTTTTTCAAATGCTACTACCGTTAGGTCCGTTAAAGTTCCGTAAAGGAGCGCTAACCACGTCACCCCACTAACGGACAAGACTATAAGCTGCCCCACAAATAGCCATTACGTGGCAGGACGGTTGATTAATCTACAAGCTGGTCGGATGATTAGTCATCATTGTTCAGTCGACGTGGCCCTAACGGGTCCCACCCAAACACAACGGCCCTGCTGTGAAGAAATTTGAAACTCGGATATTTATACAGCACTTTCTGAGGCACGCCAATAATTGAAGAGAGAGACAAACTGCACCAGCAAGAAGATAAGTAGTTGGGCTTATGGTTGTGGCTACTTTTGTTCTTTAGTTTGGTCAAAACGCACGTTGTTTCTTATGTCTGGGCTCCACTCTTTGTAGTATAATTTTTACCATGAAGTAAACCAGCTGATATGCGATGGTGAAATCTTTTATGGTCTTCTAATTATACTCAGTATGTACCTTTACAGCTTTCAGCTTCATGCCTAAGGAAACTCTTTTGGATACGAGTTACCTATTTCTCTTTCTTTTCTTTGTGGGGTTTGTTAAATCCAGAGGATTTAAAAAGGGGAGTTTTGAGTGCTTTAAACAGTGGGGGCTGCTGGGTTGTATCATCACCAATCAATGTGTATTTCCGATGTCTAAAATCATCCCGTGCAGGGGTATCAATGATTCAGTGCCCCCAACAACACTATGCTAATGTCAATCTTCTCATCTTCTAATTAATAACTAAAACTATGTACTTGGTGTGGCAAGAATCTGTGCACAGTTTTATGCTTTGTAGGACAAATTATTCTCTCACATGCATATGTAGGTAATCCTTTTGGTGGATGTAAACGAGTACCGTAGCAGCAGCAGCAGCGGTAGCAGTAGCCCTGCCCCCTTGACTTGGGTATCTGGTTTATTGGGAGTCGTTTAATAACTTCTTAATTTCAATGTTTAACCTACTAGCGAGCCAAATGCAGATGCTTGGGGAGGGAGGAAACATCCTCCCTCTTTCTGTACCATGTGCTTCGAGGCACTGCCCCCATCCTGTAATCATTTTTAAATTACAGGGCTTATCCGTATTTGATTGTACTTTTGCATGTGAAGTTAACCATTTTCAAAAGACTGACGATGCCACTTGGTTTGTCCCATAAAAAAAATCGCGGCATAACAGGGAGAATCCAATGCATACTATTGTATGAAAAAGGTAATCGTTGCGGCCTACAAGCGTGCCCCATATCTCTGGGACCATTCTATTTACTGCCAATGCAAACTACGCCCTGAATATTCAATTGTTGAGTGATGACTAACAGTAGCCTGCTAATTCTTGTTACGAGTTCAAAATTTTGGCGGACACTAAAAACAATGCTATGCCGTTTCGTGGCAGAGCTCGCCAGGGGATGGGGGCGTGTACTTCACGTGAGTGCACACGTTGTTGTGGACCAAGTCACGTGATGGGTTGATCAAATCGCGGTGGTACGGTTGAAGGACAAGGCATGGTTAAGTGAGGAACAGGTGCTCGTGGCACGCGAGAGTGGGGATGGCGTATATCTTTATACGATCATGACTCATGAAACGTTTGCACAGCTGTTTCCCTCGTAACAGAAATGCAAGTTGAAATTTGGATTCCTCTTTCTCTCATGTTGTTTTGTTACTTCCTTTTAACCTGCTTTTTCCGTTTTTTCCGTTTCCTCTTGTCAAAAGACCCCACACGCTTGACTAGCTGGTCCATTACATACACGGCGTGTGTTAACGATGGTATCACCTAAAATTTCCTTGAAAATAAATATACAGTACTAAATGATTAAAACGGGACACAACATCTCTGGTAATTAATGATCCAACCACAAACCTCCCATGATGCATGAACCGCCAGATGTGACCGTGCGATTATTTTTCCAATGTAAACTCCCGATCTTATTGCTTCTCTATTTCCGTTCACGTTCAAGGAAACTTAAATTCAATTTGTCTGTTGTTATCATAGGGTCACCAACGTTATTTAATAGCAGAGGATAAGAATAACGCGGACGTATCAATTGTGAAGCAACTAAATAAGATTTGTATCGTATGCACGTCAACCGAATAACTGCGATGAAGCAACCAGGAAACACTACAAATTTGAAAAACGGGGAGGTATAATTAATTAATTAATTAAGCTGGTAAGACGGTGGAGTCGGTTTTTTGGCAGTTTAGAGGGAGTGGAAACATCACCGCCACGTGGCGGTGGTGGGTAGTAGGCCGTTACTGGTGGATTGACAGGCTGGCCTGACAGAATTGTAGTACCATCAGTCCCCCGACTCTGCTGCTGAACTTTGTCGTTTTTCGTGCCAGCTCAGCATTTCCGTGCCTCCTTTTTCTTTCGAAAATTATATTATCCCCTTCACGAAATTGCTCGCCAGCCTGTCCTCGGTCAAAGTCATCCCAACCCACCCCCAACCGTTCTCTTCATTTATTTCTCTCTCTCTTTTTTTTATTAATATTTATTTATTTTTAATAACGATGGAATGAGATAGAGATCTCTATTACATCCTCCAAACGGTCATTTTCAACTTTTAAAAACACAGTTATTTTTATTTTTAATTTATTGATAAATAATTAAAATAAAATTACGATACCCGTAATTGATTTTACATTGATGTGATAAGATTTGGTAGTGAACTTGAAGAACTCTGACTTTGTGGCAACTTCACGTAAGGCAGTTTTGATAGAGAGTGTCTGTACGTGTCAGCTGGAGAGGCGTGAATGTGCCGCGTGTTAGTTTGACAGCTGTATACTAGTAACTGCCTTACTCGGAAGAATCCCCCACTCTCAACGGCTATGACCGGTCACTGTAACCGGTTCATCGAGTCATCCTTATCCCCTTCGGATATATATACGTGTCTTCCCTCCCCAGCTCTTTCCTCTGTCAGACCAGAGGTGAGGCAGAGCCTCCGCCACCTTCCTAAAGAAAACTCAACCTCTTGTCATAAATATTTTGATTATCAGTTTTTGTTTTTCTCCTTGTAGTTTTATATTAGAGGTAGATTTTTCTTAATCCATGGATTCAACAAAAAAAGATGGGGATCGGATCAAGGGTCCTTGGAGCCCTGAAGAAGACGAGTCGTTAAGGAGGCTGGTACAAAACTACGGCCCTAGAAACTGGTCTTTGATAAGCAAATCGATCCCTGGTCGATCGGGAAAATCTTGCCGGTTACGTTGGTGTAACCAGCTGTCGCCTGAGGTTGAACACAGACCATTCACGACTGAAGAGGACGACACTATAATCCGAGCTCACGCTCGTTTCGGTAACAAGTGGGCTACCATAGCTCGCCTCCTTAACGGCCGGACAGACAACGCTATAAAAAATCACTGGAATTCCACTTTGAAGAGGAAATGCTCTCCGATGAGTGACGACTTGAACGAAGATGCGATTAACCCGCAGCCCTTGAAAAGATCAGCCAGTGTCGGGCCGGGCAATAATATATCGGCTTTGTATTTGAACCCGAGTAGCCCGTCCGGATCCGACTTGAGCGATTCCAGTTTGCCTGGTGTTGCTCAGTCTCCGGTCTATCGGCCGTTGTTAAGAACCGGGTCTCTAGTTCCGGTTGAGGCCTCGTCTTCGACCACGGATCCACCCACTTCACTCAGCCTCTCGCTGCCTGGATCCGATTCATGCGAGGTCTCAAATCATGGATCCGGGTACGCATCTGGATCCAATCTTGGTTTCAACCCGACCCAGATGATACAGCCCCAGGTGACAGCACAACCCATAGCAGTGCAAGGTCAGGGTCAGCCACAGAGTCAGAGCGAATTTGGACACGAGAAGCAGTTTTTCACTGCAGAGTTTTTGGCAGTGATGCAAAATATGATAAGACAAGAAGTGAGGAATTACATGTCTGGGATTGAACATAACGGGCTCTGTATGCAGACAGAAGCTATAAGAAACGCGGTGGTGAAGCGTATTGGGATTAGCAAGATCGATTAGTCGGTCAGTATGTAGTGAACCAGACGATCATCAATCTAGACCAAGCAACGAGGGAGAGAACCAAAAACAAAATGTGAAAAGAAAAGGAAAAAAAGAAAACTTTGTTTCTTTTAGTTGTTTTTATGGTTCCTTGGGTTATACAGAATAATAATTTTGGTAGTGTACAGATGATAGAATGGGGAACGAAGAGAGGGCTGTGTTCATGAGGCAACAAGGGAAGAGAGAAACAGTTTTCCTTATGAATATAAAATGAAGAAAATCAAAACATTAATAATATGTTTCCGGATCCACTGTTTTTCTGAAAGTAATTTGAGAACAAGTTAGTTAAATTGTTAATAATTAATTTGGCAGGCAGACACGGACACAAGGGCTTTTTGTTTGCATGATTTTGTTCGGTAGTCGGGTGTCTGGATAATCTGGCCAAGTTACCCGAGGGATTGCATGTGAAAAACTTGGGATATCCCAGCATGTTGCTCGCATAAGCTGTGAATTTTTGTTTGGTCGTTTCTGATTGCATATCCATTTATTGTCTTGTTTTATTAGGCTATGGACTAATGATGTGAAAGGAGAATCATCAAAGAAAAATAAATAAACAAAGATGCCTCAACCCAACCGATTTGTATCTCTACAATAAGGACATGTTTCGGACAAGTATGATTAGAGGTGGTTGCAATCTGGAAAAACTATTGAGTTCGAAGATTTAAGAATTGAAGGAACTTCAAAAAAGTGGCAAGAGTTTGATTAGTATTGGTAGAATGTTAGGTAATGGGTTGATTTGTGTAAGAAAATATCTAACGCTCTCGTGCATAACAATACGACGATGGTCCTGTAAAAGACGAAGGTATCAATTCTTACGATGACACCTGTTGAACATTTGAACTTTTGTTGTGTTGGAATATTCATCCCTGTGATTTCCAATCCAATAGCATGATTGTTTTGTTTCTTCGTTTTCCATCCGATAAAAAATGAAAAATCTAGAAATTATATCGTGTTACAGTCAATTATTTCATGGTTTGGTACAAAGATAGTCCTCGATGTTGGTTTGCATTATGCATCTCGGCGAGGCCCAACACTGCCAGCTGCTTTATTCCAATTGCATGATCCTGGCAGCTTCATTTGATCAGGATTGTATGTTTCTCTCTTAACCATCCTCAGCATTACTTTAATCTTAGGATTTCTTCCATATATATATATACATCTTGTTTATAGATCCCGAAACTGAACGTAGACGGTAGCATAGGTTTTGAGATGTTCTGTATTAGGCTGGTTGACATTGTTGGGTGGTCTTAACTGAAAAAAGTGACAATCGATTATCAGCTGCCATACTCGCACTATGTAGCTTGTCACATCCCCATTTACTCCGCTTTATCGAATACAAGTATGAAAGTATGCAACAATTTGGAAAATGGGTTCGTGGGCACTCTTCTTCTGGTAAATTGTACATGTTAAAGCCGAGATCAAGTTTTGAATCAACTCAACCATCTGGCAAGCGAGTCCAGAACCCCAGAAGTCATGACCCATTTGAGCATTTTGAATATTACGGTCGGATTGTAGAGAAAGAGAGGAAATATTTTGGCTTGTCTAAGCTGTTGATTAAGGGTGGCCTCAATAATACAAGCTTTTCAAGAATAAGAGGATCAGGAGGTTACATGGCGCCTGTGAATGGGTTTACAATAATCTGTAATTCACCTCAAAAGTCGACTTTTATAGCTATGGAGGTTGATTTGTTGGAGATGGTAACTGGAATCAGCCCAAAAGGTATTCAGACTTTGGGCATGGAGAATTGGCAGGAAATGGAAAATTGGTTAAATGGGTGAGAGAGAAGATTAACGGGGCTGCCTCTGCTTCAAAAAATAATTCAATTTAAGAAATTTTAGACACCTCGTTGGGCCAAAGAATTGTAGCGTTTGATTGAAGTGGAACAGCAGTCTGCTTTAGATTTTTTTCTTGTAAGGTAATATAAATATAGAAATAACCATCTTAAGAAAAATCCGTTGTCGTCCAGCGGTTAGGATATCTGGCTTTCACCCAGGAGACCCGGGTTCGATTCCCGGCAACGGAATAAAAAAGAATTTTACGTATTTTTGGGGCCCTAGAATTCAGTATTCTGAAATACTTACACGTGTGTATTTTGGGCCTAGTATTCATTAGTGAGTACATAATACTGAGTACATTTGGGCTTAATTTTCTCGAGGCCGATGGATGTCTCTTTTGACAAATTTTGCATCTCAGCTTTTCTCTTAGCTCTGTATCTCATGCAAACTTGTGTGCCCACACCTTCATCAACATCATTCCCTGTTCTTTAAAGAGCGTCCTCCCCGTCTGAGAAAACAAATGACACTTTCATTTCTCCCGACGGTGTGTGTTTTCTTTGCAGGGTTTCGGCTTTGCCATATGGTTCCCAAACACATTACCAAATCATACCATGTAATCATTTGACAAAAACTGTTGGAAAAAAATAAATAAATAAATCAAAGCTATCGCCATTGAAGAACGGATATCTCATCCTCATAGCTGTGAATCGAAGATTTCTCTGATCAAAAGGCAAAAATTTCTCGGACCTCAAAGAGACTGCAGATTTTCAACAATGGCAATCTTGTTCTACGTGGTTCTGATTGTGAAGGTGGAGATATTTATTTGAAGCAGCCGAAAACTAGTCCTTTCTTCAACAAGAAGACTGCGACGGAGGTAAGGTTAAACTGCTCTGGAAACATTAGTGAGTAAAGCAAGGATACTTCTTGTTTATGAAAAACTCCGAGGAAACGGGATATTGAAGTTTCTGCCTTGGGTCGCTACTGCGGTGGGTGTTGTGGAGATTGCATGTGTTTTCTTGGTGTGGTTCTTTTGTCAATAGCTAACCAAGACACCAAAGCAGTAATGCAGGGGTTCTTTTTTGCTGCCAATGGGTTTAAAAAATTCACCGACGCTCAGCTGAAAAAGGCCACAACGAGTTTCACTGAAGAGATTGGACGAGGAGCAAGCGCTGCTGTACACAAAGTGATGTACGTTATTTTTATATACTTTTAATATATTCTTAATTTATATTTTAGTAGTTTATCTTTTTATTTATTTTCTTTTATATGAAGCTAGACAAGGGGAAACCGATTTCCTAACGGAAGTAAAGATCATTGAGAAGATTAACCACATGAACCTGACGGAGATGTGGGGATATTGAGCAGAAGGGAAGCACACGTTTTTTGTCTGTGAGTGCATGGGGCGCATGGATCCTTTGCAGATAATCTCCATTCAAATTCAATCGCCTGCAAGAAAGGGTTTGAAATCGTGTGGGCACTGCAAAAGCATTGGCTTATTTGCATGATGAGTGCTTGGAGTGGGTACCGCATCGTGATGTCAAGCCAAAAACATACTCTTGGATTCTAGTTACCAACCAAAGTTGGCAGATTTTGGTTTGTCTAAGCTGCAAAGTAGGGGCGGCATAAATGATTCAAGCTTTTCGAGAACAAGAGGAACTAGAGATTACATGGCTCCTGAGAGGGTTTCCAATCTGCCCTTTACCTCAAAAGTGGATGTTTATAGCTTCGGCATTGTACTATTGGAGACGGTAACTGGATGAAGTCCAGCAGCTGCTTTCCAAAACTTTTGAGATAGAAGGGATGAAGGAGAAGGGAACACTGGCCACGAGGGCGAGGGAGAAGAAAAATGGGGCTCTTACCAAGGAGGTATTATGGAATGAGGAAAAACTGGACTCCGTGATTGCCTGCGAGTATATTGCAAATAGGATAGAAATATGGAAGAATGAATATAGGCAGGCATGCGAGAACCAGCGTGGGCCAATCTTGGCTGGACATGCCGTTGAGTTACGAGGATGAACATGCCTCAGGTCAGAATCTGTTTAGGTGGTTCCACTGTCATCTAATGTTTGCAGTGACAATAAAATCATGGACATACCAAACGTCTCTATCTGGGCAAGGGGTATGATCATGAGATAATAAGATTTTGCATTTCAATTGTTTGTTATTATAAACTTATGTTACTCTACCAACCCTTCTTATTAATAAAAAAAATTAACCTATTGAATAATGTCACTTGCTGGTTCTTATAAATTCAATACCAACTCATATTTTTGTTTTCTCTCTTCTTCAATTGGCTGATGTCTTTTTTCAAATGTCGTACGACGTAAGTTGCATGGTAGCGTCGAGGACAACTGGCGCGACAGGGATCGGATCTTAGCGAGTTACCATCCAAAAAAGAGGTAGATGGACTTTTGACGACCAGTAGACGTTCAGAAAATTTTCTGAAAGAACCGGACTTCTTCCTTGGGTTGACCGAGAGTTGTGCTACAGAAGTTGAATCCAATGTGAAAGGATGAACAAAGTTTTTTTTGGCCTTTCTCCTTCAAAACCGAAACATACGACTTGGGGGATTTAAAGGTGGTTTCATGCTGGAAATTAGCAATTTGCTAAGAATTGTTGGTGAAAGTCTAAGGTTTTGACCATCAAAATTCTTTATTTTCATCAAATGGAAATTAACAAAGTTCCTCATTCTCAAGTTGATTCGATTGAAGACTCCAACAATAAAATTGCATACTCATTCTTGCACCGTATTGGACTATTATCAAAATTTGGAATATGTCTAAGCTAGTTGACACTTAAGAAAATATCCCCTGGAAAATATGAAGAGCATGATAAGTACACTGTGGAAAATATGAACGGATAACAGAGGTCTGTCCTAATAAAGATAACATGAAGTCCGGTCCGAAGAAAAACAGTGCATCGCTCATGGCTATCTCAGCTTTCCTCTTTGTTCTGTGTCTCTTGCAAACTTGTGCCCCATCTTCATCAACTTCATTCCATGTTCTTGAAATAGGAGGCTCCCTGTCCGAGAAAACAAACGACACTTTGATTTCTCCCAACGGTGTTTTCTCTGCAGGGTTTTTCAGTGTGGGTGAGTATGCTTTCGGCTTTGGCATATGGTTCACCGACAGATTGCCAAATCGCACCGTGGTTTGGATGGCGAATCGAGACCAACCAGTTGGAAAAAAATCAAAACTTTCACTACTAAAGAATGGAAATCTTATCCTCCAAGATGCGGGTCGAAAAGTTCTCTGGGATACAGAGACAACTACACATTCATCTGTGAAACTGCAGCTTGACGACACTGGCAATCTTGTTCTACGTACTTGGGAAGGTGGGAATACTGTGTGGGAAAGCTTTGATTCACCTACAGATACTCTACTTCCCAAACAACTATTTACCAAAGACACGAACCTTATCTCGTCAAGACGCCAAAGCGACTACTCTTCCGGTAACTATAAGCTTTTCTTTGACAATGATAATGTCCTCCGTCTTCTTTACAATGTTACAACAATATCCAGCCTCTACTGGCCACCTGCTTGGAAATGGCCTTCTGACGTCGGAAGGACTACATACAACAGCACCAGAACTGCTGTACTTGATCCATCTGGTTATTTTACTTCATCAGATGGTTTAGAATTCTCATCGACGAATTTTGGAGTAGGGCCTCTGAGACGATTAACTCTTGATTCTGATGGTAATCTGCGGTTATACAGCCTCGAAGATAAAACAATGGAATGGGTTGTTTCATGGCAAGCCATTCCTCAACCGTGCATAATTCACGGGATCTGTGGCCCTAATGGAGTGTGTATTTACGATCCTGGTCTAGGCAGGAGATGCTCTTGCTTACCTGGATACAAAGTGAAGGATGATTCGGATTGGTCCAGTGGATGTGAACCAGAATTCCTATATTCCTTGTGCAATCACACCGACTTTGGTTTTCTCAACTTCACTCATGTTGAATTCTATGGCTACGATACAGGTGCTTTCCAGAACGTTACTTTGCAACAATGTAAGGAGAAATGCATGAATATGTGCGACTGCAAAGGGTTCCAATACAAATTTAAAAACCCCAGTTTTACATGTTATCCGAAGACTCTACTGCTTAACGGACAACGTTCGCCGGGTTTTGACGGAGATACTTATTTGAAGCTGCCGAAAGCTAGTCCTTTCTTCAACAAGACGACCATTAAGGGATTAAAGTTAAACTGCCGTAGCAACAGTAGTCTGCGGATAAACAAAAGTTATGAAGCACGCCGCGAAAGCCGGATATTGAAGTTTTTGCTTTGGTTCGCCATTACTGTAGGTCTCGTAGAGATTGCCTGTATTTTCTTGGTGTGGCTTTTCTTGTTTATAGCTAATAAAGACGCAAAAGCAATCAACCAAAGGTACTTCCTTGCCGCCACTGGATTCAAAAGATTCACCTACGCTGAGCTTAAAAAAGCAACAAAGAAATTTAGTAAAGAGATTGGACGTGGAGCAGCTGGTGTTGTATATAGAGCTCTACTGTCCGATGAACGTGTTGCAGCTGTCAAGCGGCTCAATGAAGCTAAGCAAGGGGAAGCCGAGTTCCTAACAGAAGTAAAGACCATTGAGAAGCTTAACCACATGAACCTGATAGAGATGTGGGGATATTGTGCAGAAGGGAAGCACAGGATTTTGGTTTATGAGTACATGGAGCGCGGATCCTTAGCAGATAACCTGCATTCGAGTTCAATTAGCTGGGACAAGAGGTTTGAAATCGCTGTTGGCACTGCGAAAGGATTGGCTTATTTGCACGATGAGTGCTTGGAGTGGGTTCTGCATTGTGATATAAAGCCACAAAACATACTCTTGGATTCTAATTACCAACCAAAGTTGGCAGATTTTGGCTTGTCTAAGCTGCAGAGTAGGGGAGGCTTAAATGATTCCAGCTTTTCCAGAATAAGAGGAACCAGAGGTTACATGGCTCCCGAGTGGGTTTCCAATCTGCCTCTTACCTCAAAAGTGGACGTTTATAGCTACGGCATTGTACTGTTGGAGATGGTAACTGGAAAAAGCCCAATGGTTGCAGCTTTTCAAACTTTCGACACACAAGGGATGAAAGAGAAGGGAACACTTGTTACATGGGTAAGGAAGAAGAAAAATGGAGCTGCTTCAATGGAAGCATGGATTAAAGAAATTGTAGATCCCATGATCACCTGCAATTACGATATAAATAAGATGGCAATTATGGTCAAGGTGGCCCTGCAATGTGTGGAAGAAGACAGGGATAAGCGGCCCAGCATGAGCCAAGTGGTTGAGATGCTGCTTGGTTATGAAAATGAATCATCACAAGCCTCAAAATCTCCCTTTAGTAGCTCCTCCGGCATCTAAAGTTTGCAGTGACAAAAATAAGAATAAACATGTAATAATCTTGTCCAAAAACACTGGACATGATCGACGAATAACATAACTTTGCAGGTTCATCAATTGTGCTTTCGTATAGCCCAATCTTGGGTGATATTGTAGGACCTGTAATGTTGGTGTTGCAGGTTTTTTCTAATAGTTTAAATCCCAATTGCTCAACTTTCGTTCTGCTAATTTTGTACAAATTGAGTATAGGACACTTGAATCTGAACTCTACTTTCGCTCTGAATTGGTCTATTCCTTCAAATTTTAGGTAGATATTTGAACAGAAATGGAAATCCCATGTAATGACACCTTTGCCAAACCATGAAAACTCCACTTTCATCTTTGTTCCGATACCCACATAAATAATATTTGGCAAAGTTCTTAGGTTATGAAAATAATATTTATAGTAAATCATCAGTATTTATTAATGTAACTTAGAAATTACGTTGAAACAGTTCCATTACATTAATATAAACGATGCAATAAAATTATTTAATTAATAAAAAATATTTTATTCATTAATTGTAAATAAAATTTTTAATAATTAAATAATTTTATTATATTATTTATACTAATATAATATGATTGCTCGAGTCCACTCTTGCTTAAAGTCCCCATGTCGTACGCAAGTGGGCAAGCAAAATGGCAGTAAATAAGCTTCTTACTTAATGTCCCCATGTCGTACGCAAGTGGGCAAAATGGCAATAAATAAGCTTCCTACTTAATGTCCCCATGTCGTACGCCAGTGGGCGGAATGGCAGCTGTAGCGTCGCCAGTGGCGGACCAAGGACGAATAAGACTGGATGGTGCAGAAGCCTCAGCTGATTATGCGAAACTTTGAATGTAATCAACAAGTCTTTCATCACAATTCTAATTCACAACAGCTTCCGATTGTTATTAGGTAAGACCGAAAGTTTTTCAGCTATTTGTGAACAACTTTCCACAAAATTTACAAGGCAAGCTACTTGGCAAATTCCACCTGGAATATTACTTGCAATATAAGCATGCCCCCAAGGGGCAATGGATTCCTGTATGTAAGCTTATCAAACCATTTCTACAGGCATGCAGCAAAACCATATCAAGTTTTTAATGCTTTCTAGCCTGAACAAAATGAGATACAAAATGGGATAAGACATTCACCAACAGCAGTTCTATGGTGTCATGTACAGATTGCCATCAGACGTGTGCCTCAGCCCTGTCATATTCTTCTTTGTTGGTGCTTGTTTCAACAACTTCTGCAGCATGGTAACTAGCAAGGAAAAATGCACTCTGATGTTTTTGAAGGAACCTGCATGAGAGGATAGTGATCCATCAATCAGAGAATATAACAACGACAAATGGTTCATTATTTGAAAAAAGGACAAAAGGAAACTAATTAATGAAACAAGTAAAACCAACCTATATTCCAATGAACACCTCACAGAGAAATATGAACCTTCCGCTAGAAGAATTGCAAAAGTTTCTTTTCGATGAATGCACAGAACACAAATGCATACTATTTCCATAAATTTAGTAAGGTCTAGGCCAACATTTCTGTACTAATCCCGGCCTTTCACTGGCTTTCTAAAAATAGATACATAACTTCTGGGATGAAAAATCCATTTTCAAAAATAGATGCAGACTAGACATCAGGGAAAATAAGGTCCAAGATAAATGTGCACTCAACTCTTCCTTTCACTGATAACCACCATCCAGTAATATAATATAATATATATATATTATATATATATATATATATATATTCATGTGCAGCTCATAACAGACATCTTTCTGCAAGACATTGACTCAGAAAAGATTAAAAAAAATTGGAATAAGTTGAATGCAAAACACAGTTCGGTAGTAAATTAATTTGATTAGGCAAATGACAAAGAGCTCTTACTTCAGAAAGTCAACTAATTTTCGCTGCAACACCATCAAAGTCTCCTTTTCAATTTTTGCGTGGACTAATATCTCAGGCAACTTAACTACAAATATGGACAACAGTAAATTACCAGTAGATAATTAAGAATCCTATGATTTAAATTATGTCAAGCACTTAGGAACAGGCTAACCAAAGAGGCGTAACAGATGCTCAGCGCCATATACAGTTGAGGGAGAGACACCAGCTGCCACAGCATCTTTATATTGTTGACGCTCACTTTTGTACAGAAGCATTATTGGCAAAGCCTTATCAAAGTAACAATGTAATCCTTTCACAATTTCTCCAGTTGAATAAGCTATCCTGCATCCAACAAATAATTATAAACATAAGAATTTGAATTCTTAAAAAACAACAGAGAATGTCCAACTCAACGGTACAAACAATTACAAATTGCTAATTCATTGTCTGGGCGAGATAACTGAAACTTCACTCAGAAAATGCATACAAATTCAAGAATCGAAATACGCATAGATTAAAGCTTATAGTTTCTTAGACCCCTTAGTTTTAATTAGGCCAGGTTTACAGGTCTAAAGAAACCAAAAAAGTTGATCAACCAATTTATTGATCACAAAAACTAACATTGATGATGCAGTTGTGATTGCTCATTTAGCACACTTACACGAAAACAACAACTATATATCTCACGTATAGTCATTACCAAGGATAATGCAGTGAAAATTTTCAGAGATCAACTTGAGCATAGGGGAAAAATTACATCAGGTAGGAAGAACTTGAAGGTTTATAAACACCACAAACTTAACACTGGATGGCAAATTGAGAAGAACAAAACCACCTTTTTTTTTGGCAAGTGATTAAGATTGTACAGTAGCAAAACTCCAAGAATTTGAACCAAAACCAGTGCCATATTCAGATTAGGAAAGAAATGACAAAAAGATAAGAGAGGACGAATGTGATATGATCTCAATAAAGCAGCAAGATTTTCTAAAATCATTAAAAAATTTAAACAATATCCAATTTCATGTGATTTTTTTTTCACATACTTTTTTTTTATAACTTTTCATATCATCTCAAATCAGCTAACCAGGAAAATCAGGTATTTTCAACTTAGGGCCAGACCAACTTCTTCCTCCCTCATGTCCATAACATTGTATTATATAAAAGATGGTGCTTTATCAATTTATAGGATGTCTAAGTTGTTTCTGCCCTTCCTAGCAAGTTTAAAACATAAACAAATAAAAACAATGCTAATGAGGCATGATGCAAGACAAACTTAAAACTATACTGTAGTTAATTGCAGGTAGAACAAGGGAACAGTGACTGTTTTCAGTAGCTACATTGTATAAGGAAGAAAAACCTATTTTCTTTGCATGCATGCATCTAAATTATTATTCCAAAAGGATTTTCCAAACTAGACTCTGCTGACCACAGTAATTTAAAATTGCACGAGTAGAAAGAAAACAATGAAAATGAGATAAGTCAGAGGATGAACTTACAACCCATCTTTCTTCGACTTGTATTTATGATATTTCTCCAAAATGTTATCCACATTTGGGGTTCGAGGAAGTTTGACAAGCTGCAAAATAGGTCATAAATCAAATCCTTAACACCTTATCCATGGCTTTGAAAGACAGATTTTTGATGCAACACTTCAGCTTCAGAAACAGAGATCAGCATACAACCATGAAATAGCCAGTTCAACTTTGTTATCAACTACATCTTTAATGGGCGGAAACAGAGAATGACAAGGCCATAAATTCTGTACAATTCACAGCAAAATTGACAAAACCTAAGTATTAAACACTTGCCATTTGACTCTAATTTTGGCCATCTCATTTCTTGTCTATTCTAAACACCAAAACAAAGTCCAAAAGATAACTGAAGAGATATTCAATGCGACTTGTAAACATTGGGATTGATCATGTCATGACAACATTTATATGACACAATCAGTTTCAAATTTCTGTGAAATCACTAGTTAGCTATCATTTAAAAAGCATCAAAATATTATTTGCTTGCATGCAAAACCACATTAATTTAGTGTAATATTACAGTCATCTGACCATGGAGCAAAGTTTAGAACAAGCTTCAATTGATCAATGTAAGAGACTTTTTACAAACAAAGTAAAGCATATTTATTAAAGGTGTGACAGTTATCACATAAGAAATATGGCAGCTAAATGAATTAGTTGATCCTTGGTGACCATAGAAGGCATACCATAGCTTATTTAAATGCAAAGTGAAGCCATTAATTCCAGAAAATGAACACACACACCACCTGCTGGGCCATTTCACACCCTGTTATTACAATTCCTAATATAACGTAATACTTGTACTAAAGATAACAAGCATTGTATTGAGAAATCAGAAACTAAAAAGATTTCTACTAATAATTAGAAACCAAATAAATAAACAAATAAATAAAGAGCAAATATATATCAAGAAAACAAATAAAACATTTGGAAGCACTAGTAAATGTATCTAAGAGAAACACAGCAGTTCCATTCAAATACAAAGTTGTATATCACCTTAAAATCATGGAGGTGGAATGACAGCATAAAATAAAACTACCTTGCCCAGATGTGTAATAAATTCACAATCATCAAGTAGTTGCTTCTTTAGTGTTGGTGGGATTTGAATATTCACAAAATTTTCAATGGGTATGATGCTCTTTTCCTGACAGTTGACAAGCCGTATGCTTAGTAAAGATAAAGAAAAACTATAGGTAGAAAGGTTATAAAATTACTCTAAAATGAAAAGGGAAAGGAAAACCTTATTCTTAAATTAGCTTGTATCAATTGATGGACTTTTAGTCAGATGGATTTCTATAGAAAATAGATACTGCATGCACTGGCAAAATGAAAGTTACTTATTCAAAGATAAACCAAAGCAAACCTTATTGAGAGAGTCATTCTTCCGTTTCTTGCCCCTTCCAACTGCAAATAACCATAACAGCTTACAAAAGTGTATATTTAACTCCAATGAAATCCATGAAAGAATTCCCAGAAAATTGTAATCAACAACAAATACGCAATTTCAAATATATGATCAGACTTACAGGAGGCAGTCTACTAATTAAGCGAAATAAAAATGAATCTTACCACTAGAACTTCTTGGTTTCATCTGCAAAGCTCGTCCTGGCTTTAAATTCTTCTCTGCATCTTGTTTTTTGTTAATGACTTGTTGCATATGCCTGTTTTCTTCTGTATCTTTCATCAAACGATCCACACCTACCCATTCATCCCAGCTGTTGAAAGAGCAAAGTTAAAGAAATTGCAGCTACCAGAGTATGTGATTGATAGAGTAAGCCATTGGGAAATCGCAGAAGATGAGTAGTCAACTTGAAAAAACGAGAATATGATTCATTGGTTGTATATTGGTTAACTAAAACTTAGACAATTTCCGTGAAATCATATTGTACACAAAAAATGCAAAGGAATGTGCACCCATAACCCTAGACACAATATTACTTGAAAATAAGTTGTATAAAATGCAATAAGTATCGGCTAATTCCTTCCTATTCCCTCGTTTTAAAAACTTGAAGTGAAAGGGAAAAGACTTTAAATAAAGACCCACAATTCTAACTTCTAACAGAACTCCTTAGTCTCACGAACACAAATCGGAATTCAGAGGGTCAAAACTATCTTTCATCATCTATTTGAAGGAGAAGATGTACTCACTTTTTGTTCCACCCCTGTACAACAGAGAAAGATTTTGCCATCAATAGACTATAATTAGAATATTCTGAGTCTTTCACAAATCGAGCAACTAAAAGAAAGAAATTTGGCACAACCAAGAAAGTGGAGATTAAGATTATGCTTACGAGGTAATGAACAAAAAACCTCCACTGCTTCATCCGGTACTCGACTTTCCTCACCTTGCAATTAAAAAACATACAAAAGCGCGTAAATTTTACAAACAAACGAACGAACGATGTCAGCAATTTTCATTCTTTCTCTCTTCTTTCGAACAATGCGAATCAACGGAAATGAAAGCAAAAGATCACCTTAGCTTCGTAAACGTGAAGGCTATGAAAAGCGAGGACCCTTTCATTTTCTTCATAAGGACTAGAACCAGGCAAATGAGGGGACTCCTCGTCCGTCTCTGTTTTCTCGTTGTCGGTATCCGTCTTAGTTGCCTCATCCGACTCCATCGCAGAATCACAATCTAGCTCCGTGTTCGAGCTGCCCATTTTCAGCTTCTTTCAAAGTATTCAATAATTTCTGAGATTACGACAGCCGGGTTTGGTCTGTTAATAATAATGGTAGGGCGATTGGCTGTGCGGTGTGGTGGATGCGAAAATTCCGGGATAACATTGGGGTTTTTCAAGGGGTTTTAATTAATCAATCAACTAATTAATTACTTAATTATTAACTGTAGCAATTGGGACACACGTCATAATTACACAATGATTCATGGCAAATCGCAGTCCACAGAGTCAAACCATGGTAAATCAATAAAACAGAGCCACCATTTACTGATAGTTTCTTGTTAAAATACAGCTCAAAGACTTTTCTTTTCTATACATATTTTTTGGTATTCATTTTGGATTTCCCTTGTAAATGATTAATAAACGTAAACCTAACTAAACCAGACTACTAATCCGATGACAGCCATTGCATGGTCGCATTTCAGACACTCGTTCAATATTTGTTTTTGACAGTCAAAGCCCGTAGCCTTTTTGAAATTTGTTAATGGGAAGGAAGACGCCAAGCTTAGTTATGTCTTTATGTTTACAAGATGCTTAATTAACTTGGACTTATTTGGATAGTCCAGCAGAACATAACATTAGGCTTAGCAACCATATCTAGTCGGTGAAATGGTCATCCATTTCAGCCTAACCACAATGCGCAGCCTTAGACCGTGGAATCCGAAAATCGGAGGTTTATGAATAATCGTCCCTCATTCGCTATTCCTCTTGTAAATCGGAAATTGGAAATTTGGAACACTTACCCGGTCATTGTTCCCGTTAGGACTTCCATCTTAATGATTGTTATATAAGATGTTGTCCGGTAAATACCCTTGAGTAATGAGTCGGTCTACTACAACGATCAAAAGGCAGAAAAACCATGGTATCGAAGCAAGATTGATATCTTTCGGTCCCTCCCTTATGCTCTCACAATAGTATGCAGGATAGTGATCTTTGATCAAAGCTTCCAAGTTCATGAAACAAGAAACAGGCATATTTTCTTTGAGTAAGTATTAGTATAATGAAAGCTGGATCGTTTTTCTAAATTACATAACTCATCAAGAGATGGACTATTGCAGTACACAATCCAGAAAATTACAGATTGATAGCTAATAAACGAATCCAACGAATTTGTCTGTAGAAAAGATTGAAAGAATGTTATGCTGTTCGGTTTCGGCCCTAGCTAAGCTCTCAGTGTCCCACCCCAGGGCTTCGACCAGAGTCCTTGACCTTTACAGTTTGAGCATCAGTGAAGGCGTGACCCCTTCCCCTCGGACTCGGACCAGATTTGGCCCTGGTCTTTAGAGTTTGAGCATTCGTGAACGCATGACCCTCACCCCCGGCGCTCGGACCAGAGTTTGCCTTGGCCTCTAGAGTTTGGGAATTGGTGAACGCATGACCCTTTCCCCCAGCGCTTGGACCAGAGTAGGCCTTGGCCCCTAGTGTTTGAGCATTCGTGAACGCATGACCCTCTCCCCCATCACTTGGCCCTGAGTTGGCCTTGGCCTCCAGAGTTCGAACATTCGTAAACACATGACCCTTTCCACCTGGACTCGGACCTCCTGTCTTAATCCCCTTGATATCCAAACCACAGACGAAAATCTCGATCCCCTTGTTTATTGAGCTCCGTAAATGCATGTCATTGAGAGGACGAGCTTCAGAAACGAACAGACAAGAGCTCACAAGGAAAAGAACGAAGAACAAGCAATAATTTCGAGACATTTGAATTGTTAATTTAATGTCTAGGTTAGCTTTGGCTAAATGGTCGTTGATGCTTGGAGAAAACTTGCGCGATTGGATGTAGAATTGAGTGCAGCACGTCTGATTTATATAGTAGGAAGCACATGCAACAACGTAGAAATGCAAGGCCATAGGAAAAGGGCAAATTGAGCCGTCGTTCAAGAATCAAACACGTGGGCGTTTGTGAGTAATACGAGGCCGCCGCCCCTTGTCCTAGTTGAAGCTGAAGCAGTGCGTACGTCAGGTTTTTGCGGGCATTAAGACGAAATGCACTCCAATTTTGAAGTTTTATTAAGTCGAAAATGACGTGCAAAGATACGTAAACCTGCCTGTCCTCCGTTTTTCTTAATTATTTGTTTTTCACCTTCAGCGTAATGGTGATAGAAAAGCAACTTTAAGTGGAATTAGGGGCGAATGTCCATCCTCAGAGAGAAGCATGATCGCAGTTTGCGCGAAGCTGCATCATCATACAGGCACGAATGGCTTCCGACTCGAGAGATTTAAATAAAATTTCCGGTCACCGGCCAAAAGGCTTGACGGTGATTAGAGCTAGCATCTAATTGGCAAGCTGCTTGTTATTTGACAAATCCTGTAGTAATCACACTTCCTGGTTAAATTTTTTGGTATGATCTCCTTGTACCCATATGTGCATATTGACTGACCCATGGACCAAAGTGAATCGACACATTTGAGCAATTTAATACTGTGCTGAGAGTCAACGGGTTTAGTTAGTGATAACAATGAGCAGCCTACAGCCAGTCACAAGCATGAACTGCACTGCAAGTTCAAATTAGATCGACATGATCAATCAAACTCTTGGACTCTTATTCCAGTTTGGATCCTACATGGAAGTTTCCATGAGTGATTGGAATTCAGAGCCAAAGTATATAAAACACAAGTTCCTCTTCGGCTTTAGCGTTGAATGCAAATAGACAGTCAATCTTTGTGTTGTAGCTTCCCATTTTGTCACTTGGATTTTGGATGCAATTTCACTTTCACACGTAGCAGTGGGAGTATGAAGACCGCGAGAGAACAGTCCAACCTCAAAGTTATTATCTCTCTCCTGGATAGTCCGACCCATTTGTTCCAATTCACATTAACCTAATTGTTTATTAATTTTTTTTTCAAATTCCATGTATATTATATTGATATCGGAATATTTTCAAATACTACTCTTAATATTTAATAAAATAACTCATAAATATAAATTTTTATGAAGTTATAAAAATATTATGTTTGACTCTTAATTACTTAATTAAAATAATCTTATGTATATAATTTAAAATTAATAATATTTTATTTAAAAATAAATTTTATAAGATTTAAAAATTTAATAAAAAATATTTTAAAAAATTATTTTTTTATATTTTTAATATATAATTTAATAAATATATATTATATGTTAATTTTAATATAATAATATTATAAATTATTTAATTTAATAAAATATATAATATATATTTTAAATTATTTATTTATATAAAAATTATTTTAACTATTATAAAATATTTTTATGTTTAAGTTAATGGTAAAAATAAGAATAAATAATTTATAATATTTAATTATATATATATTATATATAATATAATATAATATAATATGCTTTTTTTGACCGGTCAAACTCTCAGGAGATATAACTAGGCCCAAAACTTTGTCCGGTGGGCTTAGCTAGCATCTGCTTGACATGGAGTATACAAGTGGGTTCATCTTTGCATCAGAGCTTCTGATCACTGTCTGTGTCACTGGCTGGTTACTTGTGGAAGCATAACGCACTGACCGGAGTCAGACATAATTACTCTCGAGCAAAATTTTTTGCTTGTTCACCAATTCCCAGTCATCGGAAATTGATAACACGATTAGTCCAGACCGGTGAGGGAAAAGGCGTCGTTTCTTCCGAAGCAACATCCATTCCTTCTCTTTGATTTATCTTGTCAGGTGTTTATGAACCAGGTCGGACACACAAACATCTGTGCCTTAATTCGTTTGAATGGGCTTAACGCCCGCTGAAGGGTATACCACCGCTTTGTTTGACAAAACCCCAGATTGGCATAGGCCCAACTCGGGATCCCATTAACTGCTGAGCGTCCGTCGTTTACTTATTCCACGAATCTAGCTTGTCGGCAAAAATTCAGGCAGTAGTCATTTCCACTTTGGTATTGGTATTGGTATTGGTATTGGATTGACGAGTCTGTGTCCAGAACTGAAACCGTCAAGTACAGGTGAGCTGGGGCTGGACTTAAATTAATCATCATTGGATAAAACAAACTAAGCAACATGATTGTAACTTCCAACTACGCCATCATGTCCAGAATCTGAGAATTCGGAAGCCACAGAAAGCATAACAAAATTACGGGCGATTCCAATTGTAGAGGTAAGCCTGTTAATTTCAAGCTATGAAGATGTATGTAATAAATAATGGAACGCAGCAGAAAATTACGATGCATGTTGATTACTAACTATGAAATGGCACTTCGCTTCTCCAAGAGATCCGTCAAATACAAACTACTAAAACGACAAGAGCTTTATCGTTGTCTCAGAGGACTTTCGGCTTTTACAGATCTAAATCTATACAAAAACACATCTCTTTTGTCTCTTACAATCAGGCCCTGGTAGCAACCATAAATCGCGGCCCAGTAACAGACAACCAGCACGACTGGGTTCTTTTGGCCCTGTCTGCTTGTGTTCATCCCTAAAACGAATCCTCCTACCTGGCCGTTCAACGCCCGCTTACCATCTCTTTCCGTTTCGCATTGCACAAAATTTGCACATAAAATTTATCCAGAGAGAGATTTAGTAAACAGGAAGCCGTTGATTCACAGTTATAACTTAATAACGATACAGATCCAGTGGCCAGAACCCATATTACATACAAAAAGTTTAGAAATCAAAACCCACAAGCCAAATTTAGAAGAACAATAGAAGTCGACAATTAAACGTAAATAACAGTTAGCTTATTTGCTTAGATCTCTGAAAGTCATCATCTCATAGTACCGAACAGAAAGCAGAGATAGGGATAGATGAACCTCGTCCCTCCCCCAATTAGCCGGCGTCTTTGGGCCCATCACCCGCGGGAGCGGATGCCACTTGGATGAAGAAGGCGGGGCACCAGGAGGAGGCCTAGAAAGCTGGTGGAGATAAAGCGAGTGAAGGCGACGGAAACCACCAAGAGCAAGGACCACAGATCTCAGCTGTTGGTTGGCACAGCCAACGTTAGCCCAGTGGCGGGTGCAGATCAACTCCCAAAGGCGCTCGTCTTGAGCAGTTTTGTTCCAGAGCTTATTAACGCAGGCTGCCCTGGCTAAAGTCCTGGCGTCAGCGTGTTTCAACACCTCGAAAAGAAGGTTTTCGTCGAGGTCGGTGAAGGCAGTATCTTTGAAGACCTGTTCTACTTGTTCTTCTTCCACCTCCTCTAAGTCCACTTCTTGTTTGACTTTCTTCATTTTTCGATCATCTCCGGTGACGATCAGAGCATCAACACTCGCACGCTTCATAAAGAAAGCTCAAAGAAGATGTAACTGAGAAGAGGAAATGACGAGGGTCTGGTGGTGGGTAAAGGGGTGGGGGGTTGCAGTTATGTATGGGTCAGAGAGCTGTTTTGGTGGGTTTCGAAGAGGACAAGATGTGAAATGAATGCGCTCTCAATTCTTCTTTTTTCTGTTATTTACTATTTTGTCCTTCTTCTGTTTTTCTATTACCTACTAATTTATTGCCATTTTATATATTATTATTATTTTCTATTATAATAAAATTTTATTCCGTTGTAAAAAATAATAATTATTTTTAAGAATAAATTAATTTTTTTAAAAAAAAATTCCTACTAGGAGTGAATCATCACCGTTTTAACGAAAACGGCCGTTTTTGTTTGTCGTTTGGCAGGGAGTTGAGTAGATAATCAGCAATCAGAGTGGGAGACTAGTCCCAATCTTGGCTTGGCTTATTAGGGCTTGAATTCCACAATGTTCATTTGATAGTTACATTTGGAGTATGGTTGTTCCAGCTTGCTTTTAAAGTATCGCTCACGAGACCTAATCAAACATTAGTCAAATTATTGTTTAATAATTTTTATTAATATTTTAAAAACACACACATGCACCCACGTTCGAAAATAAAATAAAAATAAAAATAAAAAAATCAGAGTGGGAGGCGAGGTTGTGAAAAATAAGTGAACAAGTGGTCATGGAATAATAATAATGGCCTCTCAATGCGACAGGGGCTCAAAGAGCATTAGGCCGTTAGGCTGCTGTTGATAGATAATGCGCGTAAGTTGGCTTGGATTGGCTGGTTACCAGAAAAATAAGATGCCATTAAAGCAACAAGTCTTCTCAAAAGCCAACAAGACGGTGCAGACTTGAGGGCAAGGACTAAAAAACAAGAGATGAAAAGCAAGGTTAGTGGTAGGGACTAATCCGCGTTATTTATCTTTTGTGTCATACTGTTATCTAAAATGGCCAAAGATTCCTATCATGAATATTTACCAGTATCGCTCCCGAGAGTGACGTTTTTGGCATCACTCTTGCGTACTGTACTGCGTGCAACCGGATCCTTATTCGGTTCCCAATTACCCCCCCCACCAGCTTCTCAAATGGGGCCGAACCTACCACTACCAGTTTCTTGGGTTATGATTACGACCATGAATCAATCTGCTTCTTCAATCGAGGGAAGTTCAATCTTGCAACCGGATCTTTGCTCGGTTCCCAATTACCACCCTGGTAACTTCTCTCAAATGGGCCATTGCAACCACTTCCAGCTTTCCCAATTACTATCTGCTTCTTCAATTAAATGAATTCCAATCTCCTTTTCTGCTGCTCAACACGAGAGAAGAGAAGACTTCTGTTCACGCCATTTGAAGACACAGACTAGCACTAAAGTCTTGGGTAATGCGAGTTTTGTTGATAACACACGGGGCGTTGGGATTTCAAAGTTAATCGTTGAATAGTTGGAAGTTGGGAAAGCAGCTCCCCAGTGTTCAAAATGAATAAGAGCATTTTGCCTGTCTGGGGTTAGATTATTGCCATTGCCTTCCAAAATGGATGAAATTTGGTGTCCATGGTAAAAGATTGGGTCGAGTTTAATTGAAATTCAACTAATAAACCAAACGCGGACTTTCAGTTTACCCCTGACTAGGGGCGCTTGTGAAACAATTAGAGCAGTCCAAATCATGTGAGAAGGCAGAATGGGCTACTTATATTTGGGTTAGGAGTTGAAGATTTGTCCCCTGTTCAAGGATGTGATCAAATGGGCCGTTCTTCACTAGAGAAAGGGCTTGGATTATATTTCAGGTTTCTTGTCAAAACTTTATCTCAAGTTCTCAGCTTTTTTTCTGTAGGAGTATTTATGAACTTTTTTGACTGAACAATTCTCTAAGGACCGGTCCAAATTTAGTCCGCAAGCTTCAAGCAGATGAGTATTTGGCAAAGGGCATTGAGTAAATGTCAGGCTGCATAGCCTGCCTTCAAGTAAACATTATGAGAAATGCAGAAAGTAGTTTACTAAAATGTTAAGGGATAATGAAATGTTGTTTATAGCAAGTTCATCACAAACTTTACTCGATAGTTTAGGTACTGTTAACGTGTAACGATCAATGTTTATAATTTGCCGAGGTGGTAATCCTGGCAATAGAAGATGGAAATACAACACATTTACAAAATCTTGTAGTTGTGGTAATAGTTAATTCAGAAGCAAACAGTGAAATCAGATGTGGACAAATATAAGCATGGTGCGGAACAGCAAACAAGAAACTTCTTCACATGGTTATGGTACCACCAATTTAGTAGACAATGGGAGCATCGTTAATGGCCAATCCCTCTTCTACTGGGACCAGAATATGCTTGAGCCATGCTCGACGTAGGAAAAGAAGAAGGAGACCTAGAAGCCTCTACTTCTTGAGAAGACGACACGAAGAGCAGGCCGACAACAATGATGAGCAGAACAAAGGAGATGATACGATGATGAATTTGCTTCATTTTTAATGTTTTGATTGCTGTGATACTGCTACTGATAGCTCTTGCTGCTCCCTGGGACAGGACAGTGAAATGAAAGTTCATTAATGAAAAGAAATGACTGGTTCTTAAGAGTATAAATAGGAGAAGAGGCAAGGAGGGATAACTCCTTTTTTAACTACGCATGAGAATATTATTTGAAGACCCAACCTTCGTACAGCTCAAGCCAACAAGGCTAATATATATATATATATATATATATATATATGTAAGTTATAAAATGTAAGTGCATGTAGTGCTAATTAGAAAGTAATAATATTTTAACAGGTTAATCATGGATAAAATTAATAATAATTAACTGTTTAAATTGTATCTTAATATTATTTTAATCACAAAGTGTTGAATTTTATCATTGTAATAACGGCTGGAGGGAGATCAAGACAACCAAGATTAATTAAGATAACAACACGGTATTGCTGAAAGATTTTGGTGCCAAATCTAAGATTTGAACAGATTGCATTTGAAAAATGAATGTATATATACTTGAATACTCGATTGACTGAGCTCGTGATTGATGATAACAAAACGTGAAACAGCAAAACATCTGTTTGTCAAACTGACATGTGCCGTTTTCGGCGGCTCATGCCGGATGGCCCTGTGTTCTCCCTCTTAATTTGTCCCATCAGATGTATCCCCGTGCTTCTTACTTGGAATGTCGAAGAAAGAGGGTGTCTTTGCTTTTAAATACAGCACACGACTCACAATGTATTGGCCTGTTGCTTTACATTTAATTAAGGCTATCATTCAATCCCCCATGACTCACGAGGATATGGCATGGTAATGGCTATATCAAAATATTGTGCTACATGCTCTGTCATATTCAATGCGTGGGAGGGGTCACATGTGGTTTTGTTCATACAAGCACGTTTAACTAATTTGCATATATTGGGAGGAACCAATTCCTGAATAATTGGAACAACAGTAATAACTCAAGTTGATGGGTGACAAAAGAATTAAAAATGAACACACATATCTTGACAACTTGGACGGAAGATCAGATCAGCCTCTGTAATACCTTCAAAATGTCAAAACCAGTTTGGATTTGTTTCAATTAACATAAACCCTAGTTTGGATGTTGTTCATATCCAAGTTATGCTGTTTAGATATACATATTGTCCATGTGAATGCGCGCAATGGGTTTTGATATTTGCAACTGGGTTTACAGTTTAGATAGCTTGGAAGATGAGAACCCGAACGTATAGGTTTGCTATAAAATATTCAAAATGTAGAGCTGGTTTCGGTTTTATATACCAACTCTGCAAATCTTTTTACCCGTAAAATACTCTCTTTGCTATGAGTTGGCAATGGGCAAGTGGTCTATCTCACTCACAAGAGCATTTTATCGGAAAGGAATGTTGAAAAATTGAATCATTCTCAGGCCTACCTTTGAAAATTGCTATGCGGTATTGAAAAAGAGATTTAACTGTGGAAAGCTCCTGACATTGACAGCTAAAGCCTTTCAACGCAATTGTAGAGAATGTAAACCACGTGGAATGTAGACCCAACATATTCAACTGTATATACGTGTCATGCTGATCCATGGGTCGGTAATTTCAGACAGCTGAATTATGGGTTTGTGTGTACATACCCATTAGGTGCATCGTCTTGTTCTCGGAAATGAGAGCACCCTTTTCCCGGAAAATACAGAAAAGAAGGAAAGAGAGGAAGCTTAGCAGTTGTGCGAAGACACTTACGCGTCGGATGATAAAAACCGAGTGAAGCCATGTGGGTCGAACTAGAACGTGATGGTCATGCAAAAAAGCCTAACATGATTACAAGCAAATCTACGGGCAACGTAGTCGGTTTTCACCTTTATTTCTTCACTGGGTTGTTTTCTGTTTCTCAATGACTTCATTTTGTTTTGTCTTGTGCAAGAGCATACTATGTTGTAAGATCTTAATAAAGTCAAATTCCAACAGCATAAAAATTGACAAAAGTAAAAGCTGATCACCTCCGCACACCTCTCGCTCATTTCCTCAGCTCCACGAGTTCTCAATCTCGCCGGGCTCACACCCCAGATTCCCCATTTGAAAATAACAAATTCTATAAATAAATAAGGCTGAGTCAAACAATCCTATAAAGGTCCCACGACACCGTTCTCTCCAAGCAAATCCATTATATATATACACACGTACCTCAACTGTAGAGCCATTAACCTCTTGGTTTAGCCAGCCCATTTTCCATTTTTTTTTCAGAGGAGAAGGATTCGAAACAAACGCACAGAGCCAGAGATGGCAACGACGAAGAGCAGCTTCACAGCATCAACAACGAGAAGACGATTGTTTTTGTCGGGGCTAATAGTATTGATGTTATCAACGCAGTTTAGTACTGGGGATTGCAGAGTCCTTCGGTCGGTGACAGACGGTACTGTTGGTGCTGGATGTGAACAAGTGAAAGGACCCGAATCAGTTCAGGGTACGTCTTCATTTCCTGTTTTATCAAACAACTCCAGCGGCCGTGCATCTATGAGAAACTTGGCCTTTACATTGGCTTCTGGACCAAGCAAAAGGGGTCCTGGTCATTAGCTTGCAGCCGGGCGCCTGTCCTTCTGCGAATCAACAACTGTATTATTATTATTATTATTTTTGCATGTTCTTCGTAGCTGTGCAGAAAGAATCGTGCGCAAAGAGAATTTTCCAGTTCCCTCGTATTGTAACTTGAACTTCCCAATTTAGAACATTATTCATCGTGTAGTTAGTCAAGTGTATCGTTCATCTGCGGTGTAATTAACTGTAGAAAGTAGTACAGAAATTTCATGTATTCAACTGTTCTTTGTCCAATATGCTGAAAGAGACTCTGATCAAGTCGCCTCTCCTTTGCTGTGCATGCCTTTAGAAATTGATCATCTGCTGGAACACAAACCCAATTTCAAGGAGAAAATCTTGGGTGTGGTGCTTTTATCACATCCCTATTGGTGATACAATAATAATACTTAATAAAAAAATATTTATTAACTATATTATTTATAATTAATAAATATATATATATATATATATTTTATATTTATTAATTAAATAATTCTATCTATTTAACTTAATACTTTCTCAATCACAAAAGGGTGGAACTGAATTTTTTCAAACCTAACACCGTTGAATGCAAACTCTAAATCGCCAAAGGGGATGAAGCACTATTCCCTATTACCTGTTCTTGTTGACTCCATGGCCACTTTTGTCTACAATTTCTATATATTTTGCAATGGTATACTTAACATTCATCAACCATTCTCCTCTCTTTATCTTGTATTTAGATTTTCAAAAATGGGTTACTGTATATTAATTTGTTTATTAGGTTAATTTATGGCTTAAAGTATGTTTAGAGGGAGAGATATCTATCCTTCAAATCATATACATTTTTTCATTACCACCTAACTAAGGTATATGTTTTCAATTATATATACATATATATATATATATTATATATTGTGATGGCGGCATTTCTAAGTCAAAAATTGTGCACAGCAGCACAAGGAAAACATGGAGAGGTTGCGAGGGCGTTCTCAGATGTGGATTCTGAAGGTGCGACGGCGCATGCGTCTCTGAAATCTTGGCAGTTAATGGTACATCGATGGCTAGATAAGGCCACCATTCTTTACTTCATTAGCAGCCTACCAAACGGGGACAACGACGTCCCGAATATTTTGCAGTTAAATAGTCGCCAAAAGGGGCTCTTAATTATTTAAATTCGCCATCAAACCCAAATAGAATCATTAGACACTAATGAAAATAGAATAATCCAGTACTATAATCACATCAGGCCAAGCCATCACCATATGACCCAAGACGTCTTGAATTCCCTGTAAATTGGTTTTAAAATACAGACTGATTTCCAAGCGCCGTGCGAAAATGTTTGGATTTTGTTACACAATAAATCAAATTGTTAAATGGAATCAGTCTAGTATCGTACGTTAAAATAAGATAATAATAAAAAAAATGATCTTCCTTTTGTTGGCGCCATGCCGAGGCACAACCCCATATTTAAGAACTCATCTGTGTACATACAGCCATGTGATCTGAAATGTAATATTGTGGAAAACGTTTTAAGTTAGTTTCCCAAAGAGCACTTGTAAAGATCAGATCTTCAATGCTCGCCTTCTTTGCCGGGGCATTTTTAGGGTACAAAATAGGGGAATGGTTGGTCATAAAATCATAGAGGCGAAGTTCTAAGCACAGTGACTTAATTTTTCTCTTGTCCAAGTTCCTCAATAATCAATATCCAATAAGAAGAGTGTAAGCAGAATCAGTGGTTAATTTTCTAACAATCCAATCAATTAGTAGCACCAAAAACACTATTAATTCATGCCAAATCTTCTTTATACATGTGATGGATGGAAATCCGCTCACCTCTCAATCAAAGTCCCATGTGAGTTGAGAAAAGTGTGAGCAGAGAAGAACCCACTAGCCAGGGAGGGCAAGAAAGCTATGACCTATATATTATCACTCAACTTGTATGCATCCATCTATGATTTAATTTCAAACATGGTAAAACAACGTGAGAGACCTGGGGCGACTCATGTGACACAATTAACCAAGATTAGTGCTTCAATGCAAGCAACAATAAACATGTCAACATTTGAAGCATTACCAACCAACACAGTAGAAAGGTACTAACTTTTAGCACAAGTACAGGCACACCAAAACAGTAAGGAAAAGTTGGAATTAACCTCTAGAAGTGGCAACTCTTTGTTTTTGTAGATTAAAGGAATATGGTAAATATAATAACATGCTATCCTACATAACCATAACCATGTATAATACAGTTCAAACTTTTCCTATATGAATGTCCAAGCCTGAAAATGCGGGCCAAGTGAAATCAACCAAATCAAAACAAATTTCACTTGAATTTGAAATATCACCCACATACCATTAAAGTTAACGGGAAAGGAGGTAAAATACAAAGAAGTTTTAGAACAGAGCCAATCCGCCTCAAGTTCTCTGAACACTGCCCAAGTAACTACAGAACATGTTTTCTTACCAAGGCCCTGTCACAATATGGTTTGGACCTCCTTGCACATTGAGATATGCAACAATATGTATTCCAGCCTGCTACAAACTAAGGCCAGAAGGCAGTGAGTAATTAAAAAGGCATACTCAAAGTGGTTCAAACTTCAATGTTGAAAAATTAAATTTATTTCTCTGCCTTAAATTTGAGTAAAGGAATAAGTACCCAAGAAAAGAAGAAGAAACAAGATGTCCCGTTCCATTCCAGGATGCAGACACTATACTAGCAAAACAGTAGTAAGGACTTGAATCTGGTCCAACGTTGCCTTAGCAAGAAGAATTAATATAAAGAAAAAGCCAATTTTGTTCTTCACTTTATATATGGAATTTTAGCACAAATGCAGAGAAAAAAAAATTAAGAAATACAAAGATAGACCAAAAAATCCTGATAGAGGCCAAAAGTGTACATCTACCTACTTGGCCATCAAGTATAAAGCATACTAACATGATTTAAAGACACATAACATTAACACACTCAGAAATATAAGATTGGGATGATATCCACCCAAAGTACAACAAATAAACTGTTTACAGAACTTTTTAATCCAAAGACATTAGCCTAGTTAAATATCTAATATTCTATGAAGGAGCAGTTGATTAGTAATTTAAGTCATAAACCAGAAACTTCTGTCTTCAATATGACAGGTCATCTCAACCCTTTATACTTCTAATCACAATAAACTCCATGAGAAGATTTAATCCATTCTCATTTTCATTTACATGGGCATCACACAACCCGGTATTCCAATCAACCGGTGGACTGTCTATTTAGAAAACATGTACTTCTCTTCCCTTGCATTCACTCATGATGCAGAACACAGATATTTGGGCCACAACACCATTTCAATATACTGCTGGAGGAATTAGAATACCATTAAAATGCTAAAACTGAAATTAGAATTTGGTAAAAAAGAGAGTAGTATATCACTATTTATATTAGTAAAAATTCAATGTAAGGACACACAGGAATATAAGTTCAAACATGCTTTGTACTGAAAAATGTTGCAACCTTTATAATACGAAATCATATGATTTTGTAGAACAGAGTTCAATCTGCAAGTGTATCAACTAAGCAATCTTATATACGGGTTCCAGTAGGATACAAGGAAATATGGGATAGCACCATCAGTATGAAAAGTTCATCACTAAATGAAGAGCAACTTATCAGACATTTGAACAATAATCTGTCTATGGTCGTTATCTAACTATTATTCATTACCCATCTAACCTGCGCATTCACCCAACAATAGTATCCACATACCTCGAATTCAAGTTTTCTAGCTCAGAACAAACAATCTAATAAGTTGAATCATCTTTTCACATTCAGCACATCAAACTCAATTGACATAGGTTCTTGGTTTTATCCACATCTTCCTTCCATTATAAAACACATCTGCTTTCAGAAATTCTTCGTTAATACATCAAATAAGTATGTAGTAATGAACAATGATGGTTCTACTTTCCGACAGAACTGGTACAGAAGGCTAAATTGCTTTACCTTAACAATAGTCATATGAAATCAAACACCTGCACACAACGCACGTAATTACACGCTCAGTGAATGACATGCCGCACAAAGTATTCCTTCATTGCAAATCACGGACAATGCACAAATCCCAGCATCCAACGTTTTCCACCCAAAAGATATCGCATAATAAAACGCATTTCTCATGAAAATACACAAAAATAAACCCCAGATACTCATATTACAATATAAATTATAATAGAAGGTCATATATCCGTCGTTGATTGTACATAAACAGATCTCAACCTCAAAACCATAAAAGATTACAGAAACCCTAACATACCATATTTAAAAAGCTAAAAATAATAAGCTTTAGTGAGAAATCAAGCCTCGGTGTCAGCAATAGACGAGACAGATTCCTCGTTGGGACCTCCTGCCGGTTTCTCAGCATTGTTATTATCGTCGACAGAAGTAGCAGGGCCGGAAGCAGCAGCACTAGCGCGTAACTTGACGGCATCGAGCATGCGCTTGCTGATCTCCTTGGAATAGACCTGAAGAACCTCGATTCCGTCTTCCTCAACGGTGGCCGCGGCATCGGCGACGGAAAAGGCCTCGTCCTCAATGACGCGCGCAGATGTTTCGGCCTCCTCTGTGGGCATGGATCCATAGCGTTTGGAAAGCACGGAAGGAGTGGTGAGAGTCTCGATAAGGCGTGCGATGACGGCGTCGCGCGTGCGTTGCGTCGGTGGCCATATGCGGAAGGTGAGGTTGCCGGCGCTCATTTTCTTTGATTCCTGTTGGTTGTCGTTTTGAGATGCTTGCGGCTGCGTTTCGGTTTCCATTGATTGTGGGACAGTTGGCCGTGTGATTGAGGCAGTAGTGATCTCTGCGTCTGACATTTGATATTTGAGATAAAAATATTTATTCAGAAATATAAGGAGAGAGGTGATCGGGTGCGGGTGAAATCAGGTGAGATCTGATCTTGATGTGTTACTGATGTAACCGTGCATCTGATAATTAATATTTACCGGTGAAATCGAAGCACGATTTGATTTTATGGTGATTGAACACTGGATCATGCCTTCTGGAAGAGGCGAAACGTTTCCTTTTGTCAACTTGAACAAGCATGGCTAATTTCCTCCTTATTAATGTTTCAATTATATACAACCAAGATTCATTATAAATACGTTGGAGCTTTGAAGCGCTCCGAGAGGACATTGGACATGGGTTCCCGTGCTTTGCAAACGGCTTCTAATGGGTTGGCTATTGGCATAGGAAGATCCGTTCCTTCAATCAAGTCCACTTCCTCTCGACTGATTTTCTCCCATTCAAAGCACTGAATTAATGCAGACAAAGCCAAGCCCATTCTTGTATGAGCAAGGCCAGCCTCTGGGCATGCTCCACAAACCCATATCCTTCACCTTTCAATTGCTCAAATCTCTCGGGCTTGAGACTTGTTGGGATCCCTATGAATGGTCTATGCATTGATTATCAACATTCTGGACCGTGGAGCATTGCAACTTTCGATAGAGCAGTCATCTGGTGATTCATGTGCCACTAACAGTGGAGCTGCTGGAAACAATGAGTTTCGTTGATTATGTTTTGGAAGGTACTTGGGCAAGATCAGGTTCATCTTTTCCACGCAGCCATTCTCATGATGTCATTAAATTACAGAAGATTGAGAGGATAACTAGCGGTATGTCTAGTCTGTTCAATGCATGTTTTTATACAATTTTGCGAAATAAATAAATAAAACTATATTGTTGTCACTGCCCATTACTGCTTTTGAAACAGTTAGGAGACTGGATCTTCTTAATTAGCTGAAGATGTTTTAGTTTTAATCAATTTACTTGTTTTAGTTAAAAAGGGAATTTACTACAATCCCATGAGTAAATGTTGGCCAAAAACATTATGACAAGTAGCTAAATGTTGATTGTATTCAGCTAGAAATATGTGCAGATTAATGGCAATCATTGTGGAGCTGGTTGGGCTCTCTCGGCAACATGAAAGGGGATTTCTTTTTGCAGGATACCTCTGCTGGAATTCCGGTCAGATTGTAGGTGTTGGTGTTGGATGATCTACAGCCAGTCTTTACTACATTATGTGCAAACTCGTTACAATATCTAGGAATATAACACACCACAAAATTATTCCTTTCCGTGATGAGCTCGAGTACCTGCAATAATCCAATAAATTTCTGTTCAGCTACCTTCCTTTCCTTTAATAAGCTTGTCTACGTTTTTTAGAGTTCGACTCAATAATGAAGGAATCAATACAGCTTCTTTTAGGATTTGAATGCCAAACCTAACTGCCTCTGCTTCTGCAGCTTTCACGTTTTCTAGGAACTGACAATTCTTTGTGGCCGCTGCCATAGTTTCTCCATTTGCATGTCAGATGACAACTCCCATCCCTGCCAACTTTCCTAAAATATCTCTAGATGGATTTACATAAGCTTTTACCAATTGACAAGGGGGCCTCCAAGCACTTCCCAACTCGATTGATTCCGGAACAGAATTGCTTTGCACCATCCCGAATGATTCTGCGGTTGTGTCTGCTCGAGCTAAGATTTGTTAAGGGCTTTCCTGAACCATTTCAAACAAACAATTATTCCTTGCTTGTCAATTGAACCACAAAATCATCACAATCATCTTAAAATCAGCCATTCTAAGGATATGGCAGCATCCTGAACAATGCTTGCAAACAACATTTCGTGAGAGAGGATGTCTAATTGGCCTGAGAAAGGATATTGCTTAGTGGCACAAATAGCTGCTTTCTCTATGATAAAAGATTATAATGGACCTTTTGGTTTGCAATCAAATGAAAGCATGGTTCAGGAACAGGAGTTAAGCAGTATCTATAATTTAATTTCAGCAGTAATGAAGTCTTTATTGTATGCAGAGCAGAAGAAAAATATAATATGCTTTCTGCCTAACATACACACCTAAGGCAGAGTAATGGGCATCTAAGGTGGGAAAACTTAAAAAAATTTAGTACATTCTGTTTCTTAGTTTATTCCTACAGTGTCAAGAGAAGTTAATCAAGTTTTAGTTTATTCTTACAGTGTCAAGAGATGGTTAATCAAGTTTCGGCGAGGTTTGCACAAAACTTCCAAGGGATAAACTCTGGGGATGGTGAGCCCTGATCCCTTTACCATGCTGATTTCATCTTTGCCAACCCTGTCCCATTCAAACGACCGAAGCAGTGCACCCAACGCCAGCCCCACCATTCGTCTGCCCAGAACAGCCCCAGGGCAAGCCCTCCTTCCAACTCCAAATGGGATCAACTTATACCCTTGGCTCTCATCACATTCAAATCTCTCTGGTCTAAATCTTCTGCATCTAGCCGCAGCTTGGAGTCCCTGTGCATGGGCCACAGATTTACTAGTAACATCGTTCCTTGTGGCACATCATATCCACAAACCTTGCAATCGCCGGAGGACTCGTGTGGTAATACAAGTGGAGCTGCTGGATATAATCGAAATGTCTCATTAATAACATTTTGTAGGTAAGTCAGCTTCTATAAGTCTGATTCATTCAGCAAATGATCGAATCCAACATTAGTTTCTATCTCAGTGACGGTCTTCTTCATTGCTTGTGGATTATTGAGGAGAAGTGACATTGCCCACACGACGAAGTTTCTGTACCAGCAACTAGAGTTGCCTGCAATGATTTTGCTCTAGGAAATATCGAATAAAATTGAACACGCTATGCTGATAACAAATTCTTCATGTTTTTAAGCATGCATCTATCATATGTATGTGTATATACACGAATCTAACATTTACATTCTATTCAGATACTAAACTATTGGACGGCTCTTAGTCAATTTGTTGAAATTTGGAGCAAGGTGTGACCAGTACAAGGTAAAGAAGCAAACTTTGAACATTTATATTCCAACTTGTATTGGAAAACGCTGATGAAGATGGGTACCTACCAGTATAACGCCCTTGACGTCCCCATCGGTATACATTTCTGGTTCTTTCTCTTGCAGCGAGAGCATAACATCAATCAGCGTCACTTTCTTGTGTTCTTTGCTTGTACTGGACTCGTCCAATTGTGGCGATGCCTTCTTCATCCGGGATTCGTCAACAATGAACTGTGTAAATTTGTCCAGTTTCTTCTTCAATCTAATCATCCTTTTCTCCACCCGTTGAACATCCACCCATTTTAGCACAGGAAAAAAAAATCAATCAAATTTGAGCTGGAATTAAGCTCCAAATACCCCTTCATGATTTCCCGAAACTGATTTGCTTCTTCTTCCACTATGTCCTTCCCATAATACCTCTTTCCTGCAATCATCGTCAATAAGGTATTAAAAGCAAGTTCATGGAATTTTGAGCTTAGATCCACCTTGAACTCTTTGCCACTTGAGTGTTGGAATAGTTGCTTTAGCAATAACTGTACCTCCACTTGCCGAATGTTGGAAAACATGGCAAGGCGACTTGTAGAGAATAGCTCTACAGTTGTGAGCCGCTTAAGGTTGCGCCAGTGATCACCATAGGATGCAAAACCTAGTGGAATAGTTGTAGTTGAGGTGTTTTCCAGCAAGCAGACGAGGGCGGTTTGCAAAGATGATGTAATTTCTCGTAAAGCACTCTTCAACCTATAGTGGAATACTAAGAGCACTTTTCCGTATACCAAATTGAAGGCATAGGTTGTCACCATACTTTTGGGAAAGTTGATGAAGAGTTCGATGGAGTGGTTCCTTAAGCGTATGGAGATGACCAATAAATGGAAGAGCAGGGGGGCTAGTTGGGATCCTTTTACGATTTGCTTATTTTTGCAAGAACTTTGAGACTGACAGAATGAAGAAGAGAATGGCAAAGTTAACTCATTGAACTTCCATTTTTCTTTACTTCCATTTTTCCTTCACTAAATTTTTTCCTGCCAGTCCCGTTTTTATTTCTGAAAGTTTGATCTTGAGGACAACTGTGGAGAGAGAGTCTTCTCGTTTGACTGTTATTCGGGCTTGAATGGTTTGTTTAAGGACGACCAAAACATAAGTATAATCTATCAGGTAATTACCAAAACAATTGCATTACAGAAGTCGATATTAACCTTTAAATATTTCCATCCAAATGTAAAAAACTGGTTGGCGTGCGTAGAAAATAGTAATCCTCTGCTTTATCCTTTGTTTTGCTGCACCAAACCCTTGTTTGTTCTTGTGTTTCCAGGTTATTACGAGTTCAAACTCTTGCAAACGTAAGTTGTACATATTATTTACTTAAAAGATTTATTACTGCAGGCAAGATTTACAAGGCACTTTGCTCTTTATTTGTTTAGGGGAAATTATTGTACAATACGTTGCACCAGATTACCCTTGTATCTGACTTCAGATCGTTTCACTATGGTTTGTATGGGCAAGAGCACATTTAGATTTGTTCACCTTGCGTTCACCGTGTACAAAAAGCTTGAGAGAATATTTCACACTTCAAAGCTCGGCAAGGACCTTCCTGAGTGCCTCAAGAGGTCGAAATATGATCTTCAGAGGTCCCTAGCAACAATGGCATGAGTCTCATGGCCAAGCCTGACTCCGGGAGTTGCCTTCTACCTGAACCAAATGCTATGAATTTACACACTCCCTTTTCTTGCTCATTTTATTGGAAACGCTCCTGGTTGAACATTTAGGGTTCTTTCCAGCACTCGGGGTCAATGTGCACTGCTCCTGTGTTCACCAGTAACTGCGTGCCTCCTGGGATGTGGTAACCTCCTACTGTGCAATCCTTTGAAGACTGGTGCAGGTAGAATTCCTACTGCAGCATCGAATTCCTACTGCAGAATCTAATCTATTTGTTTCATTGATAATGCAGCCAAGGTATGGAAGTTTGGCAAGATCAGCATCATCTTTTAACCAGGATTGTCCAGCATGGTCATCAATCTCATCCCTTGCAGTTTTAAAGACCTCAGGATGTGATATCAGCCGCGAAACAACCAATTCCATTTTCTTCACCGTGGGGTGTGTTCCTGCTACCAGAATTGCCTAAAAAACCAGTATTACTTCTAATTAGTCTCACAATGTCAAGAACTATGTCAAAAGTTCATATTTAAAAATTGCCCGTAATGTAAATTTGCTTTCAATATTTCTTTGGGCATTACCTGAATCATTCCTTTGATCACGTTATCGGTGTAGAATTCAGGTTCAGACTCTTGCAGCTTCAGCATAACATCAATCAAACTACGCCCAATCTCGCCACCACTAACTGGGGAAGATGAATCAGCGTTTCGACCTTCATCACTCAGTGCCTGCGTGAAAGCATCTCTCTTGCTATGCTGTTTTAGTACCTTCTTCTCCGCTCCATAGAAAGTCAACCACCTCAAAAATGAAAAGTAGTCATCCAAAGCCTTTGTCGTGAGAGGACTAAAGGTTTGAGTGAGCTCGTCCCATTTAACTCGGGCTGTCTCTGCGCCCAGTTCCTTCTCTTCAAAGCACTTCTTACCTGCAAACTTCTTCATCATGATATTAAAATCCATTATGTAAAACAAGGATTGAACATCCAATTTCGGAACCCCTTTGAAAGAGCTTCTGAACAAGTGTTTGGTCATGAGTTTGATTTCTTCAGAGCAAATGTCTGCAGACAATTGGAGACGATTTGGTGAAAAAATTTCAAGGGCCGAGAAACGGCGGAGATTACGCGCAATGGTCGCCATACAGAGCTCCCAGGTTAGTCAAATTGTATCTGGAAATCTTTATAGAAGGCAAGAGTATATCATTTCTTTTATCAAGCATTCTTCAATGGCAGAACAACTGAAAACTACAAGGGCACGTCGTGAACGTAGCAATATGGGACCATAATTGTCGAAGAGATATTTGAGAGTCTGGTACATGGGCACTCTCACTCTTAAGAGGTGGAAACGACCTATTATAGGAAGGCTTGGCGGTAGCTTTTTACGTTGAATCTTATTTCGTCTAATATGGTGGCAGAGGATGAGAAGAACAGAGAAAGATAATGCAGCGTATCCACGGCGGACTCCTTCTCTTCCTCTTAGTCTTTCGCTTGCATGTTCACTTAGAAGAATAAAAAGAATGATCAGTTTATGTGATAATATAGAACTGTACGTCCCTATCTACGTCCCAATCTAACTTGATTTGAGCTATAACGAATAAGGATATTTTAGGAGCGAAATTTTTTTCAAAATAACCTTATTTTTATCCCTCTTTATATTTATGACCAACCTTAATTCATTCTTACCAAACTAATTATTTTGAATGATTTTGCCCCTAAATCCTAAAATACAAGCCCTAAAAACAAGCCATTTATTTTCTTCTCATTTCCTTTACATTGTAGTGCTGGTCAATTGATAGTTTCATTTTTGAAAGTTCAAACAACACAATAACAACAAGAAAAAAGGTTAATCTGACTTACATTGGATAAAATTTTTGTCATCTTTGTGTGTTTACAAGTAATTTCCCAAATTTTGGTATGAATTTTCGTAATTAAAGCACTAAATTAAACTTGCTGTAGTAGTTTCATTTCTTCGTTGTTGATAAAATGTTAACACAATGGTAAAGAAGTAGGCGTGCAGATAGGGCAAATTGTAGGAAATAGGTCAATTTTGGTATTTTGGGTGAAAAAATGCAGAAAACGGAGGAGAAAGATGATGGCTGCAAATCGGTCTCTCGGGCGCGTAAACTCCACGCGCCCAGAGTGAATAGGCATTTCTGGGCGCGTGAAGTACATGCGCCCAGAGAAAACATGTTGGGGTCCCGATTTTTTCCCTAACTTTTCTACACCTTAGGGGTCAGCACGCTTACTGGAATCATTCCTAACTTACTGTCCCGTTTGATTCTTGAGTTCTTTTCTTATTTTATATCTCCTAAGCTGTCCTTCGGGTTAACTAATATATATATAAAAATATGTTGGATAGGCAAGACAACTCTTAAACCTATCACAACTTGCCTTGGTTGAAGAAGACAACTCTTAACTTCAATCTTAGCTCTTAAGCAAGGAAGACAACTCTTAACCTTAACTTAAGCCCAAGTTATCTCAAGACAACTCTTAAAAGATAACCGAAATATAAACAAGAATAGAAGCAAGAATGCTTACCTTTAATTCTTGATTAATGAATGAGAAAATAACAAAATTCGTAGCTTATGAGCTCCTCACAAATAATGAGCTGTATTTATAGTCCTAAGACAGTCTTATCCTAATTTAACTAGTACTTAGGTTTCTTATCCACTTAGGATATGTTTTCCTAAGTCAACAAGCTTTTCTAAGTCAAATAAATTATTATCAAGATAGACCATATCTTTTGTATCATAATCCTACTAGGATTCTTGGTCTTTCTTGAATTCTTACCTAGACTAGAATTTCTACTTTATCTTGTTTTCTACAGCAGTTGGACTTCCTTTTGGCTTATCTTTCTAGGACTAGGACTTTGAATGCATATCCTTCTGCCCTTAGAATTCTTCTTGTCACAACTATCCTATTGCTACTGGAACTCATCATGAATGTCCTACATTAATTACGATTAAGTCAAATATTGGTTGGGCTTCACTGCTGGGCTACATACTTTCTGTTGCCACTCTTGTTATACACATTTTCTGGCCCATGCTCTCCTTTGTAGCCCCATTTTCTGCCCATTGCCTTTCTTTCATACTTAGGTTCTCAACAATCCCCCTTTCTTGAAGACTCACCTTGTCCTTAAGGTGAAAGTTAGAAAACTGCTGCTGGATGTTATTATAGTCTTCCCAAACTTTTAGGGGTAATCGTAAAGGTTGTAGCAATCCTTTGGTCTTGCAATCTTCTGGTTTTATCCATGGGCAAATGTCACAACTGCTGTTTTTCTTCTTACCTTTTGCCTTGAATGTTTTCGACCAAAAGTATAGCTTGATCCGCATGTGATGTCCTCCTTCCTTAACGTCAAAATTCTTAATCTTCTTGGCATGCTCTTGTCTGTAAGGATCAATCTCCATTGCCTCTTTGATTTCTGTCCATACATTCCACTTTGCTCTGCTAATGGCAGTAAGGCACGCGTCATTAGGCTCACATACTGTCCATAACGCTTGACCTCCATTGCTTCTGGACAATGTGCCTGCCACCTTGTTTTTCTTGCCAAGTTTGTAAATTATTTCATACTCATATTCCAGCAACTTGACAAGGAACTTTTGCGGATTTGGTGTGGTAATTTTCTGCTCTCTGAGGCTTCTCAATGATTGTTGATCCGTAATGATCAGGAATTTCCTCCCAAGAAGGTACAGTCGTCATACCCTGACTGCATGGATGATGGCTAACATCTCCTTGGCGTATACTGACCATTCCTTTTTCATAGGCCCTAAGACTCTGCTCATGTATGCAATAGGTCTTCCAACTTGACTCAGGACAACACCTATTCCATCTTGACATGCATCAGTGTGAAGCTCGAAAGTTTGGTTGAAGTCAGGCAGTGCTAACACTGGCGTCTCACACATAGCTTGCTTCAACAACTTGAATGCGTCTTCACTCTTGTCTGTCCATAGGAATATGTCTTTCTTTAGCAAATTCATTAGTGGTTTTGCTATAGCACCGTATTTGCGAACAAATCGGCGATAATAGCTTGTCAAACCTAGAAATCCTCTAAGTTCTGTGACATTCTTTGGAGTTGGCCATGTTTGTATGGCTCTTATTTTTCATTGGTCTACCTTCACTCCTTCTTTGGATATGATGTGACCGAGGTATTCAAGCTCCTCTTGCATGAATGTGCACTTGGATTGCTTGATGACAAAACGATTTCTTCTTAAACTTTACACTTTTGCTAAGTGTTTGATGTGATCATAATGGTTCCTAGAATAGACCAAAATGTCATTGAAGAAAACTAAAATAAACCTTCGCAAGTAAGGTTTGAAGATGTTGTTCATGGCCGCTTGAAAGGTGGAGGGTGTGTTGCATAGTCCAAACGGCATGACTAGGTACTCGTAGTGTCCACTATGAGTTCGAAATGCTGTCTTCTGCACGTCCTCTTCTTTCATGCGTACTTGATGATATCCGGCCTTGAGATCCAGCTTGGTGAATAGCTTTGCTCCATGTAACTCATCTAGCATATCATCAATTGTTGGGATCGAAAAACGATCCTTGACAGTTGCTTGGTTGAGTGCCCGATAATTGGTGCAAAACCTCCAAGTTCTGTCTTTCTTTCTAACAAGTAGAACGGGAGAAGAAAAGGGTGAGGTGCTAGGTCGGATAATACATTGCTATAGCATCTCCTCCACTTGTCTTTCGATCTCGTTCTTTTGGAAGTGTGCATACCGATAAGGTACTACATTAATCGCCTTGATTTCGTCGATTAATGGGATAGCATGGTCGTAATGTCTTGAGGGTGGTAGTCCTTGTGGCTCTCCTAAGACATCTCCGAATTGCTTCAAAAGATCCCTTACTCCTCTTGGTATGTCTTCGTGTATAAGATGTTCGGCTGTGTTTTCCTCTTTTGTGGCCAATAGAATCACAAAACATTGTGTACTTACTTCACAATGATGCACTGTATTAGTGGTGGATGCCTTCCATGTGCAGTCTTTTCCCTTCCATTGGAAGTGCATGGCCATGGATTGGTAGTCGAACATTATCTTGCCTATGGTTTTAGGCCAAACGTTGCCTAAAACCACATCAAGGCTTGCCAATGCTAACACATGCAGTTCTGCCTCTATTTTGACTCTTTGAATCTGCGTAGCTATTGCCTTGATAATTTGCACACACTTGAGTTTCTGTCCGCTTGCCATTCTTATCGCAAAGGGTGCAATCCTTTTCAGACATAGCTGGAGTGTTTTGACCAGTTTTGTGTTGATAAAGTTATGAGTAGCTCTACTATCTATCAACACCAAAACATTTTTGCCGTTAATGGTTGTGAACAATCTCATTGCAGTAGGCTTTGTGGTTGCCTCTACTGCATGCAAGTTGATTTCGCCTTCTTCTGCATGATCTGGGGAGTGTACTGCCTCGGCTTCCTCCTCGCTGTCCATGCAGCTTTGGGCATTTGTGCTAGCAATGGGGTTGCTGTCCAGAACACCTGACCTGTTGCATGGAATGTCTGGATCTTCAGTGTTCAAGCTGCAACCCAAATAATCCCCATTCTGTCTAGGGAATTGAGGGTCTAAAACAGGTGCAAATGATGGCGTTTGATCAATATTTGTGCCTTGTAAAGCTTGCTGTATGCTAAGCATATTTTCTGCTTCAGTTTGACTACGAATGGTTTAAAGGTCTGATCTCTTGCAGCATGTGAATCTGTCTGTGAAAGATCAGCAAGTCTTTCAATCTGAATAGTTGAATTAGGACGTTCGGCAGATGTATTGTTTGACTCATCACAAGACATCTGCATCTTTATCTTGGCATTTGAGCACACCAAGTCCTGTCTTGGAACACTTGTGTCCTTAGCGTCGCAATCATCTGGAAGTGAATATACATCTCCTATGCATAATTCTTTTCCTCTACTATCATCAATTGGAATTGTTGGTGATGAAACATCTTTACTTGTTCTCCAGATTGGCATCTCAGGAGGCAGAGATGAGTATTCCAAGTTCTGAACTGGTGCAGAACTCTCCGAATTTGATGAAGGAAAGACTTGATTCCCATCAAACTTGGAGCAAATATTTGTGATGCTGGATGGGCCAAATCTGTCCATCAATTCTTGCGTGAACCTTGTCCAGCCAATCCGTCTACCTTCTCTGCCATAAGTAGCCTTAAGTTGATGCCACCATTGGTTGCTCTCCCGCATAGGTGACAGGATGCAAAATTAACCCTTTCACCCCTCTCAACACCTTGTTTCTCAAAATAGAATTCAGTTTTGGAGATCCATTCGGTTGGATCTCCTTTCTCAAAGGTAGGGAATTCTATTTTTACCTTTGGTTAGGTGTAGTAGCTTGGGCTGTCGTAGTGCTGCCATTCTTCTCTCCTAGTTTGTCTGCCAACGTTCTGCCTCATGACAACTCTGCATTCTCCTTGGCTGCCACGCTGCTGGCCTTCGATCCAAGATGTCATCGTCGCTGTATTCATCATAGGGGTCATGGGGCTGGTGCAAATTTGGTGGCACCTCCCTTCTGCACCCTAGACTCATGTGCACTCTCCCCCTTTCTTGAGAGGGAAGTTGCTCATGGTGAAAATCTTCCTCCGAATGCAGCCTTCTAAGTTGCTGTGGCAGTATACTGCTCCTGGCTTTCTTAGATTTGACTTGTTTTCCAGCTACTCGTGGTGTGTCTCTCTTCAATTGCTCAAGAGAATGGATGATAGAAGATAATTGATGTTTGATATCACTTACCTGGTCATTGAGTAAGCGTCGGTTCCTTTCTAAGGTCAGAATTCTTCCAAAGTCCTCCTTAGTTCGCTGCTGTAGTGAGGGTGAATGCTGTTGAGATGACATGGTAACCTCGATGCCTTGCAATTGATTGGTGTTTGTATTGTTATCTTAACTAGAGCACTAATTTGTAGGGTGATTGTACTTCTTATAAACTGGTGGTCGTGCTGATCTCTCAATGAAAGCACCAATTTGTTGGGGTCCCGATTTTTTCCCCAACTTTTCTACACCTTAGGGGTCAGCACGCCTATTGGAATCCTTCCTAACTTGCTGTCCCGTTTGATTCTTGAGTTCTTTTCTTATTTTATATCCCCTAAGCTGTCCTTCGGGTTAACTAATATATATAAAGATATGTTGGATAGGCAAGACAACTCTTAAACCTATCACAACTTGCCTTGGTTGAAGAAGACAACTCTTAACTTCAACCTTAACTCTTAAGCAAGGAAGACAACTCTTAACCTTAACTTAAGCCCAAGTTATCTCAAGACAACTCTTAAAAGATAACCGAAATATAAACAAGAATAGAAGCAAGAATGCTTACCTTTAATTCTTGATTAATGAATGAGAAAATAACAAAATTCGTAGCTTATGAGCTCCTCACAAATAATGAGCTGTATTTATAGTCCTAAGACAGTCTTATCCTAATTTAACTAGTACTTAGGTTCCTTATCCACTTAGGATATGTTTTCCTAAGTCAACAAGCTTTTCTAAATCAAATAAAATTATTATCAAGATAGACCATATCCTTTGTGTCATAATCCTACTAGGATTCTTGGTCTTTCTTGAATTCTTACCTAGACTAGAATTTCTACTTTATCTTGTTTTCTACAGCAGTTGGACTTCCTCTTGGCTTATCCTTCTAGGACTAGGACTTTGAATGCATATCCTTCTGCCCTTAGAATTCTTCTTGTCGCGACTATCCTATTGCTACTGGAACTCATCATGAGTGTCCTACATTAATTACGATTAAGTCAAATATTGGTTGGGCTTCATTGCTGGGCTGCATACTTTCTGTTGCCACTCTTGTTATACACATTTTCTGGCCCATGCTCTCCTTTGTAGCCCCATTTTCTGCCCATTGCCTTTCTTTCATACTCAGGTTCTCAACAAAACATGGCGTGTCTGGGTGCGTGTGATTCGCGCGCCCAAACAGTTTTCTAGGCCCTGGGTTCCCACAGACCCAAGGGCCCAAAAGCCCTGGATTCCGCGGGAACCCAGTGCCATTTTGCCCTGGGTTCCCACGGACCCAGGGCAGTCTTTCCTCTGGGCGCGTGTGGCACACGCGCCCAGGGCCCTTTTGCCCTTGGTTCTCGTGGACCTAGGGCCCCAAAGGCCTAAGTTCGCGCCCTGGGTTCCCGCGGACCCAAGGCAGTCTTTCATCTAGAGACATGTGGGGTTTTATTAAATTTACTATTTATTTATTAAATTTATTATTTATTTTGATATTTTAGTATATTTTTTATTTTATTATTTATTTTTATATTTTATTAATTATTTTGATATTTCATTATTTATTTTTATATTTTATTAATTATTTTGATATTTCATTATTTATTTTTAGCTAATTACTATTTATTGAATCTGTGCAGGTAAAAATGGCAACTTAACCTCGCTTGAAGATTCCATAGATGAGCACTTTCACGCAGAGACGTGTTGTCTAGCGAGATTTGATGTGCTAGACCAAATACGGGATAAATTAAGTAAGATACAATTAGGTATGTTTAGGCAAACTTGTTTAGGCTATTTGTTAGACATAGGTAGTTTTATTATTTATCTATTTTAATTCATTACATGATGTTATATGAGATAGATGTAGGTGGTGACCCAAACGAGATGTGGTTTTTAGTTGGTAGCCAAATGGTCCGGTTTTCACGGGTTGAGTTTGGGTTGATAACCAGACTTAGGTGTGGGCATTTTCCTACTTTACATTTGGAGGATAATTCTCGTCTTAGGGATATGATATTTGGGAGATAGAGACGTCATCACCTTAGACGATCTAGATTTAGTATTTGATGTATTAGATTTTTCTTTTCTTTCGGATGTAGATGTAGTTAGATTATCCCTCTTTTACTTGGTTGAGAGGTTTTTATTTGGTAGGGAACGGTAGATCACATGCCGATTTTTGAGTATTAGATATTTTAGAGGATTTAGAGGAGTTTAATAGATACACATGGGGATCTGCCGCCCATCTCTACGTCATGCAGTCTTTGCGCGATCCATTGCCATCCAGCACGGCAAATACAGGAGCACTGTCGCACGATTGACAGCTAGTGGACGACAATTTAAGGGCAAATATAACATCAGCGGGATGGCAATTGCATTTCAAGTATTGATAACAAACTAAATGTAATTGTTTTTGGTGTTTTTGGTTTTGTAATGTTATAACTTTTGCCATGCAAGTGTGGATTTACGAGAGTATTCCTAGCCTGCAGAATAGGTTTGCTTCTATCGTACGTGATGGCGTCCCGTGCATCATCCGTGGAAGAAATGTTTGACCCAGTGCACGTATTTGTTTGCATCGAAGACGCTTCAGGTAGTTCCTTCCCTACAGTCTGATGGTGTAGAGTTGGAACTGCCTCACGTGGTTGAATTGATAGAGATTATTCAACCACGAGGTGCGTACGAGGGTAGCGTCCTAACGACATCGAGTTATATGCAGGTATGTTTTATAATTATGTTGACATATTAATAATAAGTGTTATATATTTGTCTAATACATGTTATTTTTCTGTTACAGCGTCAGTCTCTTACGAGGTCTCATCATTCGCCAGCAGCCTCACATCATTCAGCAGCTGCCTCACATCATTCCCACCTGCATCGCATCATCATTCGCCAGTCATGTCACATCACTCGGCGAGTTTCGGACATCATCATTCACCAATACCAGCACAGTATCTGGTGAGGTCACCATCACCAGTTTTGTCGCATGGACATTCACCGTCTCTATTGTACTATTCACCCGCCGAACTAGCATACAATTACGAGGAGTTTAGGAGATTTGTTGAAGATTGGTTCAACTCCTTAAATTCAGAGGTCCACTACATGTGGCAGGACATCATGTACATACGAGATGATGTCGAGAGGATAGAGCGTGGCATCCGCGATGACATGCAGCGAATAGAACGCGAAGTTGTGGGTCGGGTTGATCAGCTATCAGCAGACCTGCAAGCATGGATGGCATTGAATGGCCATCAACAACCACAAGTTAGTTTATTTATTCTATCATATATACTATTCTTTATGTTTTGTTACTATAACTTTATTATGTTGTATATTGCAATGTTGCATAGGTTTTAAAGCAGGCCCATCATCTAGCATACCATTTGACGGTGACATCATACTGTCAAAATCTGAGCGTGAAAGTGATGTAGGTCGTAGCCGATTCGGTAAGGTTTACAGGTGTGACCCGCAAGAAAGAAGCCCATACATGACTTATTTTTGTCTATTTACAAAAATATTTCTATGAGTTCTAAACACACAAATAAAGCAAAATTCTATGTATTATATTTGTATTAACTTTTTTTTTGTACTTGTTCTATTCTTTATATTGTGAAAGGTGAAACTCGCAATTAATTGGCAAAACAACAGTGACGAGATGAGAAAAAAGATAAGTGATAAAATGAGAAGAAAATGGAAAGATATTTATTTTTACCTTTTGGTTATTCTAAGGACAGAAATAAAATTGTGTTTTAAGATTTGAGAGTAAAATCGTCCGAAAATGATTAATTTAATAAGAATAAATTAAATTTGATCATAAATATAAAAAGAGATAAAAATAAGACTATTTTTAAAAATTTTCCTTTAAGAGCCACTGTCCATGCAAGCTAGATAAGTTTGACATCATTTTCTCACTCGTCACTTGGTATGCTTCCAATGGCCTGTTCCCACAATGCAGACAACATAGATGTCTTTTACACCGAACAGATTAGCCCAATGTAGACGGGGAGATTATTCCCGATGGGCAGCACTTGCTGTATACTACAGAACATAAAAGGGCCTATCAGCTTCAAACATTACAAACGCACAAATGGACAAAAAAGTGTTCCAAAACGAGAACATTACTGAATAACGGGTCACAAAGATAGCATTTTCCCTTCTTATGAGCCTGAAAATTTAAGATCACATATAATTTTACTGCTACAGGATCTATAATTGAGAGAGCAGTTCAGTCATATTTTGGTGTGCGCTGCACAGAGCCACCAAAGGCTTGGCCTTGGATAGAGATATTCCAGCAATTTCACTCATGTCCACCTCCTTCCCAATTTTATCCCACTCAAAACATTGAATGAGTGAACCCAAAACAAAAGAAACTGTACGAATGGCCAAGCCAGCGCCTGGACAAGCTCTCCTCCCCGTTCCGAAGGGAATGTATTTGAATCCCTCTCGTTCGTCAAAAACAGCTCCAAATCGTTCAGGCTTGAACTTGGTAGGCTCCTCCCACAACTTGGGATCCCTATGCAATAACCAAGTATTCACTAGTAGCATCGTGCCTCGTGGTATGTGATATCCACCCACCGTGCAATTCTCAGACGATGAATGCGGTAATAGTAGTGGTGCTGGAGGGTATAATCTAAGCGTCTCATTAATGACGCAGTGAAGGTATGGCAGGTTGACAAGATCCAAGTCATTTAGCACTCGCCCTGATCCAACATTGCTGTCAATTTCTGCTTTCACCTTTTGCAATGCCTCTGGATGATTCAATAAGAGTGACATTGCCCATTCCAAGACAGTTGCTGTTGTTTCTACTCCTGCAATAAACATAACCTGAAGTACAGGATACTGTTCAGTATCAATGTCTTACCCATGTTCCGTCAATATTAGTAAACTATATTGACTAGAAAAATCAAATAGAGCAGGTCTGCATTATATTACATTACAGAACAAAATTTTATGTTGGTATGGCGGAAAAATCGATGATTAAAGTGAAGCTTCCCTGCTACATAATCAACAGTTTCTAATAAGATCATGTCTTCTGCTCAAGTTCTTCCTTACTGAACTTACATGATGTTTGGAGATAAACCTACTGGTCAAAGGTTTTGAATGATTGGTAAAAGATTACCCACCGTGTCTTTTGCATTTACTAATTTTTTTCAAAAATTATATAATTAATAATAAATAATTTAAAATTTTAAAATTTAAATAATAAAATATAAAATTAATTTATAAATTTTATTAAAATAAATAAATAATTATTAATTTTATCAATATTTAAAAAAAAATCATTGATGACAAACGCAGAAAGAGAATCTAATCCAAAGTTCGAAATTGGAGATAATTTTCCATTAAAAAGGTAAAATCTATACACTGCTACCAACGCAATGAATCTTAAATCTGCCGGTGCACTCATGATCGAAAGAGGTTTGTTTGTTATTTGCAAACCTCGAGTTGAATTGTTAATTTTCAGTTTTCTATAGAAAGGAAAATGGACAGTAAGGAAGAATCAGTGATTACCAAGCAGATGCCTTTAAGAACATCATCAGAATAGGATTCGGGCTCTGATTCTTGGAGAGACAAAAGAGTTTCAATCAATGACGTCTTCCTCGTGCTAGTGTCTTTCGTGGAAGAACTGGTTTTCTTTGAGCGAATATCATCTATCAGTTTCTGCAGATATTCATCTCTCGCCTTTTGCAGCCTTATGATACGCTTCTCTATTCCTTTATAACTAATTAACCTCAAAATTGGGAAGAAATCACAAATATTCATTGACAAACTCGGAAAAAATATCTCCTTAAATTCCAGGAGAAATTTCTTGGGTACTTCCGGGTCTGCTGACTCTTCCTCACAGCCACGCTTTCCAGCAACCATTCTCATCATGAAATTGACTGTTAGGAGAGAGAATAATGTCTTCAACTCCACTTCCTGGTTCCCGCATATCGAATGTTTAAACAAGTGGCGAAGAAGAATACGAACTTCATCTTCCATAATGGGTAAAGACTTTTGCAGGTTATTAGATGAGAAGATTTGAACAACAGTGAAGCGACGGAGGCTTCGCCAGATACGGCCATAAGAAGCCCACACCATCACGGTATAATTGTAGGTAAAATGATCACCGGCCATTGACTGTGGCCGGTTAGCAAATATTATGTCATTCTTGGTGAAGCATTCTTCAATCGCAGACGGAGAAGATACAACAAGAGCTTGCCGGGTACCAAATCGGAGATATAAGTTAGGACCATACTGCGACGATAGAGCCTCTAGTGATCGGTAGAGTGGCTGCTTGATAAGGTGCAGGTGGCCAATGATTGGAATAGCAAACGGACTTGGAGGCAAATTTCGCTTGCGAACCAATGCAAATTTGATTATTAGGATAACAGAGAATAGGAAAGCCAAGTAGCTAAACAAGTTTTCCATAGAATCCCTGGGAGCTCAAAACTCGTACGATTTAAACAAGGAAGAAGCTGAAATAGTCAGTTCTATGTAATACATGTTGTGTTAGCTTTATCAAATAGATTCAATTCTGCGTCGTATCCGCTGTGTTCTAATAAATATCATTACAGGACCACATCAGGAGTCGGTCAGTCTTGTTAGATTCATGTGGTCGTGGTTGCTCTCTCTTTCATCTCAATAGAACATAATGGCCCACAGATCCATCTTAAGATCCTTATTTAAATATCTGTAAATGTAAGTAATTTTTAAAAATATTTTTAATTATATTTGATTATTATTAAATATTAAATTATAAGAATTCAGAACTTAAAAGGCATCCTTGATGTATAATACAAGTGGGGTTTTGCTTCAAGTTCACCAATCAAAGAGCCTGTGAGACCTGCAACTATAACTAGCATTAAAATGGAGATGGCCACTTGAAAAACCCTCATCTAGTTTGTACTCTTGTGAGAAATCATGTGTTTCAAGCCCATTCGTGGCTCACGGTGTATTACGTTGCTGTGTTTGGTATGTCTTTCTCTTTAGGATCATGGAGCTTTAAATAGGCTACATGTAGAGATAGATATAATACGACGGATGGAAATGATTAGGCCCACTGCCATATGAATTGGAATCACACCGGGGGGAAGGGGCTTGGGCAGGTCTGGCTTCTGGGTAATTATCTAATCGACGTCCGTACTTGCATCAACAGTCAAACCAATCTCAGAATTTGCTTCTGGGTGCAGAGTTGTCCGTGCCAATGACATGCACATATATGCCTTTACCGATCCAGCTTGATCACCATCTTTTTCTGGTTGCCTCTGTCAGATTTGAATTCAATTTTTTTAAATAATAATGAAAGAAAACTTTGAACAAGCTACCCTCGTCTTAAAATAAAATATTTATAAGCAAACCCTAATGGTTTTTCCTCTTCAATTTGCTTCCCAACGTCACAAGAGGAGATGTCTCTTTACTATGTATATATATTTGAGTTCCTGCCAAATTTGAATAACTTGTTGCTTACATTATTCGCCAGGGCATTCTCCATTGATAGGAGAAATACGAAACCCCCTAAGAAAATGGAGTTCTCAAAAGTGAAAGAGAAAGAAAACAATTTAAGATAAAGGTGCAGAAAGGAAGGGCAATGTCGTGGAAAAACATCAAATAGAAGACAACAAACAATCAAGACATTGACCAAATTTTCTTATCACCATATATATATATATATATATATATATATATATATATATTCATAAATTTACACATATAGGGCGTAGAAAGTAGGACAAAATATGGATTCAAAGTCCTAAAGGACCCGCAAAAACTTGAAAAGAAGGATGCAATTCACGAAGAGAAAGAAGGCACCTCCAAACACCCCACAATCGTTGACAAAATGCCAAAAACAGTAAGGCAATTATGTTTAGTAGCCTGTCTGCCAGCCTATCCACTTGATGAAGCTCAAGGTCTTCTTTGCACACAATACAATTCTGCTTAATTTATCAACGGTTGTGGAGAGGGTCTGAAGCATTGGGAACTCTCCTCTTGCTCGAAAAGGACGAGTCAAATGAGTGCCTCAAACGTGGGCGTTGCTGCTTCTGGGGTTGTTTCTCTGGCACAGTTGTTGAATGACTGTTCATACCAAAAACCATTGTCTCTTCATTCTCTCCAGAGACTAACAATGACAGAAAAATCACCATAGTTAACTTCTGCAACAACCCCACTTGCAGGACCTGTCGATACTGCATCTTGTTGCCGGCAAAAATGATTTGGAGTATTCTTGGAAAAGAGAGAGAGACAGAGACAGAGAGAGCTCTTCTAGTCCGTAAGAGAATTAAAATGCATACTAGGGGACCAGCTGAAGAGGGTTACGGAGAGCAAAAGCACTCGCAGGAAAAGCTATATGGCTTTGTTTGGAAATGCAAGAAAAGAGAAAAAGGCAATGTATAGTTATTGAGTACGTCCTGCAAACAAGGGACACAACATACGATGGAACTTTTACTTGCTATTTTGCCTTTTTTTTTCCTATCTATCAGTCTCTAAAGTAAGGGCCACTCCAGGTCCAATTTATAGCATATAGCATACAGAGCTTGGCTCTTGTGCCCTTTTCTTTGTCTGCGCATTGTTGTCTGCTTTCGAAAGGAGTCAAGTTTCTCTTTATGGCTACTTCTTCTAGTGGCAGAAAAAAAATCATATGCGCACTGTTCACACCTAAAGGCGATTCATTCAAATGGTTTTTGAGTATTTGAGCCCCATCAGTCATTAGTCATGTTCTACCGAGAACTTTTCTTCTTCATGCAAAAGCAGCTTATAATCACAGGTAAAGAATACTGTAAGGGGCATAAAACCATATCTTACTTGCCTGAGAAACAATATCTTTGCTTAAAGTAGACGTTTTTGAGTGGTCAAATCATGCGGAACAGAACCAATGGTTCTCTCCAATAATCTATGTTCACATGGCAACTCCACTACAACAAAATCTACTGGTTTATCTCACCAGATTATGTAATTGTATTCCGTGACTAGCGGTTTTCTTTCTTTCTTGTATTGCCACGACCGTAACCATGAGGGCTTGTTTGAAGACTTGGCTGGAATTCGACCAAAAAGAGGACAAGCAATGGCTTTGTTCTTTCAAATGGCTGACAAACAATAATCAATTACAGAATTAAGGAAAAAAGAAACCTGGAGAGCAATTAGCATGTTGGTTTCTGTACATTCATGTGTCACTCCTTTGATCGAGCCGCATCGACTCCCTCTTTATCTTTACTTATGAATTTCTCTGTAGAGGCCTGTAAACAAGATCTCATTGAATGCAAAAAGTAAAACATGTGAAATATCATTTAATCCCAACATGAGAAAGAAGTAATTGTATTCTGTAGATGAACCCACGCTCTACTCTACATCTTTACCCCACCAAAACTTTGAAAACGACTGGGACTGAAGCGCATGAAAGGGAATCACTGACCATGACTCCTAAATGGACAACATTAATTAAAGGTTTTATAAGAAAATATATTTATTAAATTGAAACTCATACTGTTTTAATGATGATATGGATGAACATTCGACCATATCTCCAGCACTTACTTCAAGGAAGCGCCCATCTTTTTCTAAGTCGAGAAAAAGCAGCCTTTCAATGCCAGATATTGGACCCTAATAAGCCCGGCTTCTCACCCAACATTGCACATTCAAGTTCACGTTTTCCCGCCTGATAAAACCCACCTTAGCCCAAAAGGTCCAACACCCCTTATTCGCAAGGCTAATATCGTCTTCTTCTCCTGCATGATCAACATAAATGTCGACTGAATATGAATCCATGAACATGGTATATTTCATTTCCTTCTTATCAATAACCAACCAACTGGGTCCATCATGATAGTGTGATACTTTTTGTTCATAACAATGAATGATATCAATTTCATGCCAATTTTAAGCATTAAAATCTCATTCCAGCAAAAGATTTAGAAATGTCACTATCCGACAATATCCATCGGAGTAGGGAAGTGTGCCGGCTGGCACTAATCCTATTGGCTTATTGCAGCTTGTTGCGTCTATTAAAGAAACATGTAGTATATATATATAGGCACCGCACCTCTCATTCATTTGTGCATGTAAAATTTGAAGATGATTCACATGACCCAAATAAGTGTCAATGACCTTGCAATAAGTGTCTGGTCAAGAAAACGCTGGCTGGAATCTCGATGTGGAAGTTGGTAATAAAACATTCAAAACCGAATTTCATCGCTCAGATTAAGAAGATCGATCATCATGAGCAGTCAAAAATAGAAGAAAGGTACAATTGTCACGCTCATGAGAATGCAAAGCTGCTGCTTCGAGACACCAAACTCAAACGCCGTTTGTGCATTTATTGCAGTTGCACTGAAGGGCGCACAGCTCAAGTCAAATGGATCATCCAATTCAAGTGCTTGCCTAACATATGACTTGAAAAAAACAATCCAGAACACCATCCAGCTGAAGACGGTTCTCAAATCCATCATATAACCCAATGGTACCCAAAAACAATTTAGTAGGAACTTCGTGCTCAAAAGAATTGTCTAAAATGGTGCATAATGCAAATGAAACTGCAATTAACCTCTTTTAGCAGGTCAAGAAAACATTTATACAATGCTTCCTAACAGAGATATCAACTTACACACATGAGAATTTACATCATTTAAATTTATGAATTAAGAGTTCATATCTTCTTCGTGACCATTGAGTATTTCAGGTAAAAATCAATGCCAATCGACAGTGTCTCTGTCAACATGTACCACCAATAGTTCTCCACAAATGATCTTCCAATGTCACCGTTAATAGTTGCTGCTTGCTTTGACAAGTGCCATCCATGGAATTCAGAAGTCTCCAAGAACAGATAATCAATAGCACTGACAAGAATGGTACCACCCAGCATTTCATCTCAAGCAGTTTAGCTCAAAGCTCTCTTCCATCAACATGATCAGTGAAATGCTCACTAAAAGTCAATCCACTAGGGTTAGAATACTTGCTACCAACTCACTTCAAGCCTTTGCAATGAAGCCAAATCTCTTGTTGGTAATAAATCAAATTCCTAAATTTCAGTCCAACTTCCGTCTTTTATATCTTCAAAGTAACAAACAGGTATCTCTGGAGAGGTAGGCATGATTGCCACACATTTGAACTGTTTCCAGCAAATAATAACACATAAGATTCCCATTTTAAAAACATGACACCTGACAACATGACCTTAAATACATTGAACCAACATACCTTATGCTGCTTGTATTTTTCTCTTACAGATTGCAATGCAGCTCCTCTTCTACTCAAATACAGGTCATGTATGATAAGAACACACTCTTTTACATCAGAAGATTTGAGTCCAGAGTACTGTTGCAAGGTAGAAGTCTGCACATTGCAAATAATTAGCTCAATAACTGCACTTCAAGCTCAAAAACAACAACAAAAGTATTTAGAAACTTGCTTACCCAAGGATGTTTTTTTGGTTGAATTATAAATCTTGCAAGAAATATAACAGATGCAGCCACCAAAGAAGGTAAAAATTTGAGGCAAGCATAATCTAGTAGACTCAACTCTGCAAGGTAGTATCCAAGGAACTCCAGTTGCAAATTGGAAGCCTATAGAAAGCCAAAAAAATAAATTTTAAACAATTAATTAAACATACCCATACCTTAAGCAGATCTAAAAAACAGGAAAAGAGATAAGATTTCACTTACACTGTGATCCTCTAGTGCAACCCTGGTGAACCTTCTGTACATCAACACAGTAAAAGTAGCAACAATTAGCAAAAAAAAGAATACGTTTACCAATTATGTTAACAGTACAAATAACCGGAATTCTTGCCTTAAAAATGTCTTTATTGTGGGACTACCTAATTCAAACTTCAAGGACTTTAGTATTTCAGCTTCCATCTTCACCAACTGCATGAAAATTGATAATACACATTTTAAGCACAAGAAGGGAGTGGTCAAAGTCAACACTATGGAGAAATAGATTAAAGGAACAAATAATATTTACCTCATCTTTGGTGTATGTATTATCTGTTATGTAGCAAAAGTCTTCCACATTTGGAGGGCTGATTTCTTCATATTTTCTACTTGTTACAAACAAAATAATTAAATAAGCAATCAAACAGTTATTGATTGAACATAAAGGCACTAGGAAAACCAAAGAATGAGAAAGATTAAAGAAATTATGGGGCTTACGAGGCAATGAGCATTGAAGAAACACCAAGTAACTGAAGTTTATGCCTATTGAGAACGTTCAAAGAAAGGTATCTATCAATATAAGAAATTGTAAGATACAGGCTGTCCGAAACAAGTTTGTATTCCTCAGCAACTTCGACCAACCAATCAACCAGGATCCCTCTCATATTAGCACTAACATCCTTTTGAATCTTCTCAATGTAATCAGGCAAAGGCCTTCTCCTTGAATCCACCTGATAGTCATAGCACTCTCAGTAAGGGCATTGACATACTAATCTACAGATCCTAAAAACAACAGTCTTTTCGGATTGAAGCACAAATCGGATTTGGATATACCACTGCAATGATCATACGAAATCCCAGAAATGAAACAAAACATAAAAAGCAAAGGCTGATCTCATTCGGAGTAAACATTAGAAACTGAAATAAATTAAAACCAGAACCAACCCAAGTCACAAAACCAAGAGAACATAAAACAACGAGATTTAAAGTTCCGTCTTTTTGTTTTTTCTTTCTCATTTCCTTAATAATTAAAATAGAAACCCCAAAAACAGCTACAAGATACCGTCCTATATACCTCCATTTGATGAAGATACTCGTAAATGTCGGTAACATATGGACCACACATCTGAGGATCGTCCGACTTCGCATCGACATCCACATCCTCTTTCTTGGTCACCTTCGGCAGCAAAGCCTTCCTCACTTTCGCCTTCGATTTACCTTTCGGCTTCTGGGACTCCGCTTTTAGACCCGGATTCACCGAAACGACAACGTTTGACAAGTTGGATAACTCCCCCAGCACCACTCGCTTCTTACTAGCCCGCTGATCCTCGACATTTCCCGCCGCTGCCCTCTTCTTGGCCGCCTGCGTGACCCGAACACAGTTCTCCTGATCTGCCATTGTAACAATATTCCTTCCCTCTCACCCCAGTAACTGTCCGTTTGGTTCCCAGAGCCGATTTGTGTGAGCGGTGAGAAGGGAGGAATAAGTAGTAAAAGAAAGAGAGGGAACGACATAGCGAGCGCCATTGTTCGTTTTGAAATAATAATTTGGGCGCTCGCTGCTTCCATTTCATGTTTTCACGGAGTTTTGTCTTCTTTAAATTTCGAAAATGTAAAACACTTGTAGTTCCCGGTTTACCCGGTAACCGTTGGCGGGCTAATGTTTCGTAGTTCCGCTACGTATTGACACGTAAGCACTAATCTTACGTGGTAACTTTTTTTTTAAGAATAAAAAATAAATTATTAAATTATAAATATAATTATTTATTTATGTTTTCAGAAAGAGAAGTGTCATTTCTCTTATTATTATATCCGCTTTGCTGTTTTGAAATTTGGGCTTGCCGGCTTCAATGCCCGCCAGCGACAATTAGAGGTCATCTAATCCTGAAAATACAAATCTCATTTAAATAAAAAAGGTAAAATAAGTTTAATCCTGAAAATGTAATCCAGATTACAAGCCCTGCTTAGTCCAGGTCTTGTATGGGCCATTTGGTTTGTTATTATTTTTATTGTCTGAGATCAAGACAAGTTGTGGGAGATTTGAATCAAGATGATGCTGCCTTTTCGGCTGGAGAAAAAGATGTTGATCGTCCTGGAAAAGGTTTGGGTGATTTCAGGTTTTTGAAGGGGTGAGAGATGGATTCAAGATGGCTCTGTGCTTGGAATGTCCAGGGCTGGACGTAAAGCTTTTATGGACCTAAAAGACCATACATGACGGGCCTCCGGACTCATATATTTTGTTTTTTTCAAAGCTGATAATTGGGTAGAGTTCATGGGCAGCTAACTACGAAGTAAGTACTTCCGAAGCGCAAGGTTAAGTTGGAAGTCAGATTATTCACTTGGCCAGAACAAGTAGGAAGCAGTTGCGCTTGACTCTTGGACAGTCAGAAACTCACACCTAACTTTCAAGAAAACTTGCCATTCAATTCCCCGCCATTCACAAACTATCTGTTGAACTCACAGTACACTCAATCTTTAAACCTACTAGTCTTCTCTACACCTGTCTCAGCTTCCCCAAAATCCAGTAATCTCTTTCTCATCGACAAGCTGTCAACTAGCTAGCCATGTTCAGGCCAGTCTTGGCTCCTCCCAGTGGACATCCTTCTCAGCTGCGGCAAGAGACTTGGGCACGCCTGCTACCTTCTTTGACCTTATGGCTATGTGGCATGTAATTTGGCACGTTCTGTTGCAATTTTCTATAGAACTGACCCTCAATCTAAAACAACCTTACTTTTGCTCTTTTGCAGTTTCGGTGAGTCTACGATATGGGTACTATGGAGATTGTCGCATGGTGCTTGGACCCAGCTCATCAAGATTGATGGAGGCAAGTTCTTTGTTTGTTGAGCAAATTCAAGTGAGGGATGTCGGCAAGAAAGGAGTTCTTCTTTATGGGTTTTCAGAGAAGCCTGAATTAAGTTATGAAATTAATTGGAATGCGTCAAACTTTTTGATTGTTGGAACTTACAGTCGCAAGGTGACAATTTGTTCCCTGGAAATTTAATTTCTACTATTTCAGCAGCCCATTTTATTGTTTTCAGTGATTTTGATCTTTCAGGGATTTTCTTTGTGGTTGAACAAAGGTTCCGGGATACGGATGAGATGGGAAACTCAGGCCAGCAGATTGAATAATACCCAAATCATTATAATTAAAGGTAAGTGTGGCTCATTAAAATTCTTAGCTAAATTTTTTCTCATTTGTGATTTATTGTCTAAATCATGTAGACATGTTTCTGTAGGAGAACGGAAATTTGAAACATTATTGCCAAAACTGACAAGTTCCTCTGATCCCCTATCCTCCACTGATCCAATTCATGGTATGAATTCGTTTTGCACTTCTAGTTTCTCTTAATTTAGGGTTATTAAAATTAAAAAATGCAGTAATAATTCATTTCAACTGAAGATTTGTATTAATTTCAATTAGGCTTAGCGAGCTCTATCCACTGAGCTACAGGCACAATTTCCCGCTTAATTTTCAGACAGTTTATATAAATTAAAACCATTTAACAACTTTGCAGGGTTAATAAGATTTTCAATCGCTGACTGGACAGTACAGTTCTAACGGAGCCAAGTTTCAGTTAGAAGATTTTGCAATTAGGATAGTATAAAATTGCCATCAGCATTTTGAGTTTATCTAAAAGCAGATTTCTTTCAGGTCAAGAAGCTGAATACACTGTTGAGGAAGATAACAGGTACTATTTCGGTGTTGTTAACATGAATCCTAAAAGCATAATAATGGCAATGAGTGTAAATGTTACATCAAAAATGTATGATCTTACAAAAGCAAAGAACATGTGCTCTACGTCAAGTGGATCCTGCCAGCTCAAATTCTCATTTCCCAATACTCAATTTGTCATACTTACTACACCCAACAATGTAAGTCCCGATTCTTTTCCCACCCCTGTGGTGTGTTCAATTAGTTAACAAATTTTCCTGAAACTTTAGCCTTTACGAACAACTAATTGCAGGGAGATCTAGATGGCTGGTACATTGAGGTATCTTTTGTGGCCCGTGTGATAACTTACATTGGAATGTTGGGTACATAATCAGACACAAACCTCATTTGATACTCTACTCTTTCACAATATCTCAGGCTGACTCTATAAACTGATTTTGTGTCATTTGTAGGATTTATTATCTTGATAATCTTTCTGGTATTGAAATCCCTTGGAGCTTGTAGTGGTGAGAGTGACTTAATTGACATAGCCGAAAGGGAAGTGTCTGAGACTGACCCTATAATTCCTGAGAAGCCAGTTCAATTCATCTATGGAACTACACATGAGGAAGAAGCTGATTCAGAATCTTCTAGTAGCTCTTCAGAGGATTTGTATGATGCAAAATTATGCGTAATTTGTTATGATGACCAACGCAACTGCTTCTTTGTTCCATGTGGCCATTGCTCTACCTGTTATGACTGTGCTCAAAGGTATTTATGCAAAATAACCTTCATTCCTATTCTCATGTAACTATAAATATGTCAGTGAATAAAAATGATCTGTTTTCCAGGATTATGGAGGGGGATAGCAAGACATGTCCCATATGCCGTAGGCTTGTTCACAAAGTTAGAAGACTGTTTAGGCCTTAGAGGTAGAGTGTATAGGATATTATAAATTTGTGTTCTTCATCTGATAGGAAATTTGATGTTTGCAGAGTGTATAGGATATTATATCCCTGGAAAGAGTGAGTGCTGTTATTATTTTGCACTGGTGTCCATGGCTTAGCTTCTTAATTTGCCTCATGGATTTTTGCTCCTTGGATCAAGCTACACGGCCATTGCAAATATGAATGTAGAGGGGGCTGAATTCCTTGTCAGCACAAGGATAACCCGAATATCTCTCTTCAAATCTGTCTACTACTTCAAACGTGTGCATGAAGTTGGAAAATGAATATCTCATGGGCTTGTAACTTATCTTTCCTACAAGTTTGTTCCCATAAAAGAATGTAATTCAGCCATGTGCTTTCCTTCTCTAAATGAGTTTTCATCACTTCAAAAGAAATTGTTGTGTGCAAACTCCTCAGTTATTGAAGAGACTTGTGTTCAAATATGGAGGTTAGCTGAACATAATGTCAGAATATTCATTTCGTAAACCATTTCATTACTGAAAGTAAGACACCACGAAAATGAAATTGTTACTTGTGTTGAATCCCCTGTTTTGCTCTGTTGACTCGCAAGATTTATCTGGATTCAGTAAGTAGCCATTTCAAAATGCTTGGAGCGGCTGATTGCATGTTTGCATATGCAGAGACCAACTTACGAAAGGTCTGGTTCTAGAAATTCTTAAAACTTTCCAAATCAATGGAATATTTCCAGCACAAGCATTAGAGCAGTAAACCAATGAACCCAACCATTACAGCAAATTCATCAAATATCAAAGGTTACAAAAACCTAGTACATGAGACAATATAACGAGTACCTGCAGTTGATACCTCCAGGCTCAAAGGCCAGCAACCAGCATTTTTTCAGTCTCTTAGATAAAGGGTATCTGTGTCACGGCATGCCAGTTCATTATCCAATTATGCCCACCCTCTAGGGATAGAAACCGGTCGGTGACGGGCAGGGGACTACCATTACTGTCTTTCTTCGTTTCTATTTATTAATATTAAATAATAAAAATTATATAAAATATTAACAAAATCAAATAAAAATAATAAACTAACTCATAACGATACATTATAATTTATATAATAAATTAATATATCGATAAATTATAATATTAATTTTTAGTAAAAATTATAAAAATTAAATTAATTTTTTAAAATTTTTATTAATTTTTGTATTAATTTTTAAGTAAAAAGATATTAATTTTTTATTTTATAGAAAAAAATATATTTTATATTGTAGATAAGAAAATAAAATCTTAAGAAATTTTTACTTTATTAATCTTATATTACTAAATTAAGATTTAAATCAATGATTAATTAATTTAATAGTAATTAATTATTTTATTTTGATAAATTTTTAATTGATAATAAAATAAAATATATAAAATAATAGAATACTTAATTTAGTAATATTACGGAGTACTCATTGAGAAGTCAATCACTACAGTGTTCGGGATATAAGCCTGCAATTTTCTTCTTTGAAGGAACATGCAGGTAAAACCTACCCAAGTGAGAAGAGAAAGGGTCTGCAATGGATGCTCTGTACTATCTAGTTCTGTTACTATCTGTTATTCTCGTCCTCTATCTACATATCCGAACAAATAAGATTCAACAAAGAAACCTACCGCCAAGCCCTCCGTGTCTTCCGCTAATGGGCGATTTCCACCACCTTAAATTGCCCATCCGCCAGATTCTCAACAATCTCTGCATCGAATATGGTCCAATATCGCTTATGTTCATGCTCGGCACTTGCGGTTTCCTCTCTCTATCGGCTATTGAGGAATGCTTGACAACAAATGATGTCATCTTCGCCAATCGTCCACTCTTGCCACCTACAAAAATGGACTACGGTTACAGTAGTGGCCTAGGAAGTCCCTACGGCGACCATTGGCTCGGCCTTCGCCATCTCTTTGCTCTCGAAATTCACTCATCATAGCGTCTCCGATTATCCGCAAGCAATCGCACTGAGGAAATCAAACTCGTGGCCAAGCACTAGTTCAAAAGCTCTTTGGAAAGGATTTGCAAAGTGGAGATTAAATCATTGCTTTACAAGTTGGATTTTAAACGTAGGAGCGGTGCACGTTCACCCTGAGTTGTGGAAAGATTCCCATAAGTTCACGCCAGAGCGTTTCCAACAAAACGTAGGAGATAAGGGAGGGTGCAAGTTCTTACCATTTGGTTCAGGTAGAAGGCAATGCCCCGGTGCGGGCGTAGCCGTCATTGCGCTGTTGCTAGGGACCTTGATACCGTGTTTTGAGCGGGAAAAGGCAGAGGAGAGGCCTTTTAAGATCATATTTCGACCTCGTGATGCACTGGCGAAGGTCCTTGCTCTACTTTGAAGTATGAACTGCTTCTAAAATGTTTCTCTTTGTTTTTGTCTCATCCCAAGTGCTTAAGTTATGTTCTCCACGGCACGAACTGCTTCTAAGACCTTTCTCTTAGCTTCTGTCCCATCCAGCATTTCTTTTCTCTTAAACAAGGGGTGTCCGGCCTCATAACTGTTAGATACTTAGATTTGCCAGCATATGAGAGTGCGATTTGGATGGATTTACATGGAAATAATAATTCTCTCAGACTTTTCTCCGTCAGTGAGGACATCTTAGGAATGTCCAAACAGAAACCAGTAACTGGGCAAGCCGAAGCATGCTGTCTCACTTCCTTCTAGTAATTATCTCCTCCCTTCATCAACATTATTGGTAGAATGAGGTAGCAGCTGACGTATTCCCCATGGATTCTTCATTGTACTATGCTTTCTTCTCTTTCTTTCTTATATTAATTAATTTAAATAAATATTATATTATATTAAAAAGACTTTCATGTTTGACAAATGATTGGATTTTTTTTCGTGAAGAAATTTGTTTCATTTGGATTTATTGAGAAAATTTTATATATTTTTAAAAAAATTAATTAAATGACAGTGAAATTTAAATTAATTTTTTAATTTTATTATTAAATAATTTCATGGTAATATGATTATCTTTGGCTTCTTTTGTGTCGTTTTCTTATTCAAACTTTGCCACTGACTGATCTTTGCTCTTGCCAACCACTCATTTGTCAGACTTGCCAGCAAGCACTGGTCACAAATCTAGACACCACGGGTTCAGAGCTCTGTCTTCAACTTCAAGCACCCATAACTGACGGGGAAATAGCTAGTTTCAGACACCAACACCATGTTGTCGTACTTCCTTCTGCTCTTGGCTATCACCATACTAACAACCCACTTTCTTAGCAAGATAAACAATCTCCCACCAAGTCCTTTCCCAGCTTTGCCAATCGTAGGTCATCTCTACCTCTTCAAGAAACCTCTCCACAGATCTCTCTCCAAAATCTCAGCCCGTCATGGCCCCGTACTTCTCCTCAAATTTGGCTCTCGCTGTGTGCTCCTCGTCTCCTCCCCGTCCGCCGCTGAAGAATGTTTCACTAAAAACGATATCCCCTTCGCCAACCGTCCTCGTTTACTCGCTGGAAAACACTTCGGCTATAACTATAGCAGCCTGGTATGGGCCCCATATGGGGACCACTGGAAAAACCTCAGGAGAATCTCGTCCCTTGAGATCTTGTCCACCAACCGTCTCCAAACACTCTCATCTGTGCGGACGGATGAGGTCAGATCGTTGACAAACAGACTTTTTGAGAATCAAGATCAGACGGTGGATATGAAATCTGCTTTCTTTGAGTTGACGTTAAACGTGATGATGAGGATGATTGCAGGGAAGAGGTACTACGGTGACGAAGTGGCAGGAGCAGAGGAGGCAAAGAAGTTTCAAGAGATAGTGTCCGAAACGTTCCGTTTGGGAGGTGCGTCAAATATAGCTGATTTTTTGCCGGCATTGAGGTGGGTTGGGTTTGGCGGGGTGGAGAAGAGGATGAAAATTTTGCAGGTGGAGAGGGAGAGGTTTATGCAAGGCTTGGTAGAAGAGCAGAGAAGAAGTATGGTGAGTGATGACGGTGAAGAAAATTCAGATAGGAGTAGAAAGAAAACGATGATTGAAGTTTTGCTGTCCTTGCAAGAATCGGAGCCTGAATATTACACAGATGAATTAATTAGAAGCCTCATGCTGGTAAGATCAGTACTCATCATCGTCATCCATTCCTAATTATATAGTTGACAAAACTAAGTCAGAAAAGTGTTGTTCTCTATTTGAAACTTGCCTAAAGAACCCATATTGAGTATCTAAGTTCCTGTTTTGAAGAATTTGTTCACTTCTTTTTGATCAATTGGACAGGTTTTAATAGTAGCAGGAACTGATACTTCAGCTGGAACGATGGAGTGGGCAATGTCTCTGCTACTAAATCATCCAAGTGTTCTGGGAAAAGCACAAGCTGAGATCGACAGTCAAATAGGATTTGATCGCCCTGTTGAAGAACACGATTTGGCCAAGCTTCCTTACCTTCGCTGTATCATAAACGAGACTCTACGACTATGTCCAGCTGCACCTATGCTAGTACCACACGAATCATCGCAAGAGTGTACAATCGGAGGATTCCGCGTACCGCGCGGCACGATGCTGTTGGTAAATTTATGGGACATACAACATGATCCTAGAATTTGGGACGAGCCCAACAAATTCAAGCCCGAGAGATTCGAGGGTTTAGAAGGCGTGAGAGACGGGTTCAAGCTGATGCCATTTGGGTCGGGAAGAAGAAGTTGTCCGGGAGAAGGCTTGGCCTCACGCGTGATAGTGTTGACGCTGGGGTCCCTACTTCAGTGTTTTGATTGGGAACGGACCGGCGAGGAATTAGTTGACATGACTGAGGGAACTGGGCTGACCTTGCCGAAGGCCCTTCCTTTACGTGCCAAATGTCGCCCACGTCAATCCATGGTCAAGGTCCTTTCACAGAGGGAATAAGTCCAGTTTTAGCTCAAGGGCATAATAAAGATCCCTCGGTATGTATATTCAAGATGTTCCGCAATATTTTCTTATTTGAAATGGAAATTGATCATCTCTGTCGGGTTCCATGTTCGGGTCACCCGAACTGCAATGAGCTTTTAAAAGTATTTTTTTTTAAAAAAATATATATATAATTGTAGAAGAATTAATTTAGTAATAATACTAAAATTTTAATATTATTGGAGCAATTGATTGACAGCCGAGGTCTTCCAAAAACGACCCCGTTATCAGGGATGAGAACTGAAAAGAGAGACAGTGAGAGTATGAACTCGAACCGTACATTCATCAAATGCATGGTAGAAGGAAACCTACCACCATGCCCTTCGGTCATTTCCACCTCTTAAAAACGCTCATCGACCAGGCTCTTAACAATCTCTGCAACAAATATGGTCCAATATTCTTTCTTCGCTTAGGTTCATGCTCGGCACTTGTGGTCTCCTCTCACTATCGGCTATTGAGGAATGCTTGACAACAAATGATGTCATCTTCGCCAATCGTCCACTCTTGCCATCTACAAAAATGGACTACGGTTACAGTAGTGGCCTAGGAAGTCCCTACGGCGACCATTGGCTCGACTTTCGCCATCTCTCGAAATTCTCTAATCATAGCGTCTCCGATTATCCGCAAACAATTGCACTGAGGAAATCAGACTCATGGCCAAGCACTTGTTCAAAAGCTTTTTCGACGGGGCTTGGAAAGTGGATGTTAAATCATTGCTTTATAAGTTGGATTTTAATATCATGATGAGGATGATTGCCGGTAACAAGTGCTTTGAAGAGTAGGAAATGGGCAGAGGTAAATTGGACGAGCTGCTCATTGAAATCTTTAGTCATCACAGGAGAGATGCAGGAGTCTGAACCTGAATTCTACACCAATAATGTGATCAAAGGGATGGTTTCAGGTAATCCCCAAAGAAATATTATGGGAATTTCACGTACAGCTAATTAGAACAAATTAAGAAAACGTGAGAGACATTCTGATTTACCAGTGGGCAAAACTAAAATTCTTTGGCAATTTGGCAATTGCAACTTATCTCGTTTGTTTAAATCATTTCATAATATAAATTTGGCAATATATGGCACAGTTCCGATGCTGCTTTAGAATAATTTTGTTTATGGTGCCATTCCATCCCATCCCGTGTACCAAATGCTTCCTCTATCCTTGGAAATAATATTACTACCAGTTCTGGTCAGTGGTGGAACGAGGAAACTTGCTTTTGTTAGAGATGATATGATAAGAACGGTACCAAATTATCCTATTCTGGCACAGATGACACCGAAATACATTTGCTTGCGCAAAGACGAAGAAGCAATTCAAAAGCTGTTTCATTCTTAGACTTGGTGTTAATCCATTCCACACGTTCACATCCCTCTCTGTTTGCACGAGTCCACACGCTCTGTGTCGCCAACATCAAGGAAAATAGGAACTGTATGATGTTGCTGTTGCACGGTGTCCCACTGCCACAGTACCCGCCATTTCTTAATCATCGTGCAAACGAATGTAATTGATTGAGAAGACTTCGAGTTCCTTCTTAATTATGATTTTATTACCATGGGCTGTTAATCGGATGAAATTGGACAAGACTCTGGTGGGGTCAATGCGATTCTTCGGAAACTTGGAAAAACTGAAGCTGTAACAGGTTGAAAACTCTGAATTCGGTACCTTTAATCATTCCTGTGGTTCGAAAATGTTTCAATTCCTAGGTAAAAACAGGACTACAATTCTCTCTCTCTCTCATGGTTTGGTCATATTCTTCGTGTCTTGATGCCGTGTGAACGACGAAAATATACAATTCCTATGACGTGTCAATCCCCAATTAGTCAGAAGGCTCCAATTGTAACAAACTCTTGCGTCGCCGGCTCGGACAAAAGTGAAAATTACAAATCCAGCATCTCTTAGCACGAGGCTCAACTGTGGCTCGCCCGTCTCCCGGAGGTGAAATCTCTTTCCGGAGACAATCAAACAGAATTCAGATATTCCGTACTTGAAAACATGAACGCCTTAGAATCCCGGGAAGAAAACGGGTCAAAAGACAATGAAACCAACCGCCTCCTACCATCCTCATCGGATGACGAGGAAACTGCATTCGATTCACGAGATAAAATACTGATTGTCGAAACAGATTCCTCGGACATTGACCAAGTGCCGCCTTTCTCGTGGAAGAAGCTTTGGCTATTCACGGGACCGGGTTTTTTAATGAGTATAGCGTTTCTGGATCCGGGGAATCTGGAGGGGGATCTTCAATCGGGAGCGATAGCAGGGTATTCGCTTCTTTGGTTGTTATTGTGGGCCACGATCACGGGCCTGCTGATTCAATTACTGTCGGCACGAGTCGGAGTGGCGACGGGGCGACACTTGGCTGAGCTTTGTAGAGACGAGTACCCGAATTGGGCACGGTTGTTGCTGTGGTTCATGGCCGAGGTGGCGCTGATCGGAGCCGATATTCAGGAGGTAATTGGGAGCGCAATTGCTATTCAGATTTTGAGTCATGGCGTGTTGCCGTTGTGGGCTGGTGTTGTAATTACGGCTTCGGATTGGTAAGGCATTCTTTTCAACCTTTGTTTGCTTTTGTTTACCTAATTGTTTTGGATTGTCACGGTAAAGGTAAAGGCGTTGTGTTGATTTTGGAATTATAACGAATCTCATGAGAGTTTTGAGGTTATTGTTTTGTACGTCACATAATGAAGTTTATGATAGCTGATGGATTGCATTAGACGATTAGGTTTTTGGTTTTGGTTACTCGAACAGTAGAACCAGTGAACCGACGCTGTTTGCAAGTTTGCATATTTTCTGAATTTGGTTGGAAATGAAATTGTTTGGACATTGTTTAAATTCAATATCTTTAGCCTGTTTTTAATAATTGTTAAGGGTTGTTGGTTATGGTAACATGTTTTACTAAATCATTTCTAGTTACTAGGTGCACCTATGAATTTTGTTTCTTTTGTGAGAATTAATGTCTCCTAGTGCTCCCTGCTTCGCAGAAAATGATTGTACATTTGGTTAACTAGGTGTTTTTCATGCTGTCTTGTGAGCAGTTTCATATTTTTATTTCTAGAGAACTATGGAGTGAGGAAACTAGAAGCTGTTTTTGCGGTTCTGATTGCAACTATGTCTATATCATTCGCTTGGATGTTTGGTGACGCACAACCCAATGGGAAAGAACTGTTTATGGGTAAGAAAGTTATTTAATATGAAAGTCAATTTTCTCTTCTCGAGCATTTTATTATTTCCTTCTAAACAACAGAGTTTGGTGTGCCCTAAGTTTTATGTTATAATTTGTTCTCATCCACTTTGTAGGAATTTTGGTTCCAAGACTTAGCTCAAAAACAATTAGGCAAGCTGTGGGAGTTGTAGGTTGTGTCATTATGCCTCACAATGTATTCTTGCATTCTGCTTTGGTACAATCAAGGAATATTGATCCCAACAAGAAAGGCCGGGTTCAAGAAGCATTGAACTATTACTCAATCGAGTCATCTATTGCTCTTTTAGTCTCTTTCATTATCAACTTGTTTGTAACAACCGTGTTTGCCAAGGGATTTTATGGTACTAAGCAAGCCAACAGTATAGGACTAGTTAATGCAGGGCAGTATCTTCAGGAGAAGTATGGAGGAGGATATTTACCGATTCTTTACATCTGGGGTATTGGGTTATTGGCAGCTGGACAAAGTAGTACAATAACTGGCACGTATGCTGGGCAGTTTATCATGGGAGGTTTTCTCAATCTTCCTTTGAAGAAATGGCTGAGGGCATTGGTCACTAGGAGTTGTGCTATTGTGCCAACTATGATTGTAGCACTTGTATTTAACACTTCCGAAGCTTCATTGGATATTTTAAATGAATGGCTCAATGTGCTTCAGTCAATACAAATTCCTTTTGCACTTATCCCTCTTCTTACCTTGGTGTCCAAAGAGGAGGTCATGGGAATCTTCAGAATTGGGCCATTTCTAGAGGTAAGTCATTTGACTTATCTAATCTGCTATTTTTGCCACTAATTAACTTTTTATGAGTTGCCATATATGGTTATTGCATTATATTTCAGTTGGTTTAGATTGTTGTTCTACTATCATGTCATGATATAAATTCCATTCAAATCAAGGTTGGGGTGGGATATGATTTACATTTAATGTACTATTTAGAAAGCAAAAATGTCAAGATATAAAACAAATCCTGTCTTTTGGAATATGTGTGTATTTGTATGCTAGTTAAAGAAGAAGTTGAAAATTTGTCGAGATTTGAACCATCAAATAGAATGAGGTTAGATTTATCTAATGAAACGAGCCAATGCTTCTAAACTCTCTGATAAAACAGCAAAGAAATATCTGGACAAAGTGAGGAATTCTGTATGAGCAGATGCTCGTTTCATCTTTTTGCATGATGAGAAAAATTTTATTAATAAGATAAATGGGTGCAACCAACAGTATGTTCTTTAGGAGTATGCATATCGATAACTATTTCATTTGTGTAGATAAATACTAAATTACTCAGTTAAAGAGCTCAAGTCAGTTAAATCCTGTCAGCAAAATCTTATTTCTTATATTTTACTTGACCTAAAGCAAAAGTTTTGGAATAAAACTTTCCAAAATTTATGTTATCCATTGCTTAACACCTAGATTGCTTTCCCCAGCAATTAAATTGATAAACAAAATGAACTATAAAACTTGAATTATTTTTGTGCTTTCGGAATAAACACGTAACGAATCTATTAGTTGGTATTTATGTTCTTTTGTAGTGTTCTTAGTGTACTGATGAGCAGTTAATGTCTTTTGTATCATTGTTTTTTGTCATCATTATTATGCATATAGCATTCTAGATGAGTTGCATGGTCAGTTAAAAATCCAAACCAACTATGCCATACATCACTGATAATTTATTCATTATTTTGTAGAGGTTAGCCTGGACTGTGGCTGCCCTGGTGATTGTGATTAATGGTTATCTGTTGCTGGATTTCTTTGTTTCTGAAGTTAATGGACTGCTGTTTGGATTTCTGGTCTGCACCGGCACTGCTGCATATGTAGCATTTGTTATATATCTAGTCACTCGTGGTAGTGTCCTTCATTCTACTTGGTTTAGCTTGGAAATGTCAAAGAGGTTTACAAATACTGTAAATTAAGTCTACTGGAGAAACTTTGACCTTTCAGAACTTACTACTGTCTATGAAAGTCTGCCGCATATGGAAAGGAGATTGTGGATCTCCTTTACCATAATTATAAATAACCTTCGGCATACTTAAGATGATCTATAGACATTCAAACAATAGATGCGGTCAAGATGTAACTGTACCATTTGCACGGTGGTACTACATAGAATCATCATGTTAATTTGTTAATTGTGTTAGGATATTCTTTTTTACTTTGGCAGATAGAACTAGTGTGTTGAGTAGATTTAGAATTGAGTTGGTTAAATATTCTTTGATGTAATACAATTGTATGTATCATAGTCAAAGCTGACTTGACTTTGCTAGTTCCTTCCAGGAACTATGCAATACTACAAGAAGTGAAAATTTCCAGTTCTGTTGGCCGTTGCCATGGAAATACTGCTATCTTCTTCTCTACTGTTGGGCTTTACTGAAACCAAGAACTGTGCAATACTTTCCCATAAATGGAGTCAATGGTCTTTCTGATTTGAAGTTAAACGCAACAGATAACTGGATTCGAATATTGCACAGGACATTTGCCATCTCGATTTAATTCAACAAGTACACACACAGGTTGCATTAGACTACCCTTAGCCAAAAGAAACGAAGGTAATTGGATCTCCCATTCGCAAAGAAGGATACCACGATCATAATCTGTAGGCATTCCATTGAAACGTGTTGAAACTTAACTTCTTCTTTTTTCACTAAAGCATCAATACTCTTAATTGCCAAGAGAACTAAGATCGTTTTGTATACAACAGTGGTATATCCTCGAGCTAAAGCTATAGCTATAACAAGATATTTGTCAATCTGCAACTGTATACATTCATACAGAGAGAATTTATCTCTTCACTGTAAAAAATATGAATGTGAACAGTCTTGCATTGCGTGTATTAAATAGAATAAAATCGCAGAATTAATGGCAGTTGAACATGATAAAATGAGATCACACGGTAATTAAAAATTTATGGTTACCCGTTACTCATCTTTAATGAAAAGAAATGAATCAGACGTATCTATTTATCCTTCAAAATATTCAAAAGAAAGTAATATTACCGGCATCCAACATGCATGATGCTAATACATGGCAGGGCAACAAGGAAACAAAATCAGCATCGCCATTGGTTCCCCAGGAGAACTCACTTTCCTAGGTGACAGACATTCGCCACGTGTACCATCTTCTTTTATACTTTTCGGGTTTCTCCTTCGCTCCATCTGTCTAGTCGTTTGTAAACTTTCCATAAATTGCATGCAGAAACTGCAAGTAGAGTTAGCATGTCTCGTCAATCGTCTATGACTCTTGGTTAATCCCTTGCCATTTTCTATCCAAAAGCTTACCAAATACCAAACCTAACCAAATTCTACACGAACCAAATCTCGTTATTAATATCTTGTTCTTCAATTGAAATCAATTTGTATCTTCGTATGAATTAAATGCCATATATAAACCCTCACAAAACCAAAAACCCTTAAAGAAGCTCACCCATTTTTTTTTCTCTTTCACTCATTTCTGTCATTAAAATTCTTGATTGATGGCGAACACAAACGGTGACCGATCTTTTGCGGGTGAAACGACGCGTTCCGGGTCTCCGCTTTTTGGGTTCCCGGAGGAGGGTATCCATCTCTCTCGCTGGTATCCTGGCCATGGAACTTTCTTGCTAAACCCTCCTCAGGAAACCCATTTTGATGAATCTCTTGTATCTGGCTTTTCTCGTCTTGATGTGAGTAGAGACTACTGCTATAGGCCTCTTTATGATAATCTTGTAAACCGTGGTTTTATGTCGGTTCCTTCTCAGGAAACGGAACAAACATATCAAAATTGTTTGAGTTTGAATCTGCAAAATTGTGATCGCAGCGGTTATGGGTTTGTGGGTCTGCAAAACTGTTGTCTTGATGGTTTTGTGCCTGGTTTCGATTCAACATCGAATAATTTTGGCCAAATAAGATCAAACCAAACTCGGTTCTTGGGTGATTGTAGAGACCGAGAAGTTAACAATGATTTTTTAATCTTGCAACCTTTGAAGCGTAACATGTTCGTGAATACAATCTTGCCAAAAGATCGGACTGTTTCGATGTCTGGTTTAACTATTAAAAAAGAATACTTGTCAGTGGGAGATTTTAGGGGCATTATTGTGGCTATTGCTAAGGATCAGTCCAAGTGTAATCAGTTGCAGAGGATTATGAATGGTGGCTTAACAAGAGAGGAAATCGATATGATTTTCTTGGAGGTTATTGACAGTGTGTGCGAGTTGATGATTAACCCTTCTGGAAATTATGTTGTACAAAAGCTTGTGGATATGTGTAGTGAGGAACAGAAGACTCAAATTCTTCTAAAGCTGACTAAAGTTGATTTTCAACTTGTTAGGATTTGTCTTAACATGCATGGGTATGTTTTATTTTCTTGTATTTTTTGTTTGAATTCTCTCAGAAGATGATTGACAGAAATGTTGTTTGAAACTAATATAATTCTGTTTGTTCTGCAGGAGTCGTGCTGTATTGAAATTATTAGAGAAACTTACCTCCCCACAACAAATCTCACTGGTGGCGACAGCTCTAAGTGCTGCTGTTGTGGCTTTAACTAAGGACCCGTATGGTCATCATGTAATCCAGCATTGTTTGAAACATTTCTCTGATGAAGACAATAAGGTAATGTTCGTTTATTCTGGATTGATGGCCATAATTTTTTTTCTTATATATTCTGGTAAATTACTCACGTCGTGTTTGAACTAAGCCTCATGTTGGATATATTTTTGGGACCATCTCATTATGTGTTTGGATTATTGGTGCAACCTTACCCTTTCCTGTACTTTAGTTTGCTTTGAGATGCATGTTTATTTGAAGTTTTTGAAATAATTGCAAAGTGATCGTTAATCTTAATGATTTCACTTTTCTCTAGTCAAGGTAGAAGATTGTTCAAGTCACTTTCTCTAGACAAGGTGAAAAATTGTTCAAGGTTATCATTTCCGATAAATAGCATGGATTCTGATTGTTGCCAAATCGTTATTCTAATCTTAGCTAGAAGTTTAATTCCGACAATGAAAAACAATGAGATTTGTTCTTCAGATGTGGCAAATTTTGTTACAGCTTCTTGATTCTTGTTAGTGATTTTCTATGAAGTACTTGGGCGGTGCTTCTGGATGCTTCCATGCTCTTTTGAGTTTTGAGATTAAAAACAAAGGATATTCACGTTTTTACATGGATTAAATTTTCATTGCATCCAGTATGATGATTCTTGTGTGTGCTATCTTAAAACAAAAATCTCTTTACCAACAGTTCTTGCAATTTATTTTGCTTGCTTGTAATCTATGTTTGCAACTTAGCATATTTAGTAGGAAATAAATCATGGTTTGAATTATCAGAATAACTCAGTATAAGTTTGTAATGGTTGTGTCATCGAAATTTGTTCTAGAAATTTGGCATAGAAAATAAGTGAATTTTTAGCCTGCCTTTAACTGTTGGGAAAAAAGGGATCAATGTTCTTGTGAATTTGTAAGACATACATTGGTCCATTCTAAGTTTTAGTGAAATTTGTAAGACATACATTGGTCTATTGTAAGTATCATATACAACTTTAATTCCAATAAGGTTTATAAACTCATTTTTCAAAGTTTCTGGCAGCTTTGCTTTTAAAAATCTCACTTGTAAAGGTAATGGATCTTTTACAAATGCTAAGTTGAAGAATAACTTCATTGTAACTTTTGAGATGTTGCAAACTTCACCTTCTATGAGATACTTTTCAATTCAATTGAAAAAAATATTGTTTTTTCTTTGACTTTTTGCATTTTGAGATTGTCAAAATGTATTTTGTGTGCATATTTTGTGACTAATTACACGTGTACTGTCTTTTTTGAAAAGCAAATGCTAACCATTTGTTTTTCTGTTAGCTTTTTTTTGTATAAATGAGGATATTGTAATGTTAACAATAACAATTCTAACCCTTAGGCTAGGAAAGATTACTGGGTCTATTCAGTGTTGCTGGATGGGAGACATGCATCAGCGGATGTCAACTGCTTTATTATCTATGCATGTGCCTAATGTAACACCAATGAGCATCAGGCTAATATCTTTCTTTCTAGAAAACTAGTTTCTGATATAGTAATGGAATTTTTAATCTATTAGCATTAATCTTACAGCTAAGACAATCATTATATGAGTTTTCTGAAATCAATACTCTGACTCAGTCTCTCCTAATTCAATACTGACAAGGCATGATTCTGGCTTTTGAAACTTCTGACAATTGATTACTTTTGGCAGGATCTTTTGGATGCGGTGGCAGATAATTGTTATGGAATTGCAACAGATAAAAGCGGGTGTTGTGTGCTGCAGCAGTGTGTTCAATACTCTAAGGGGGCACAAAGAGAGCATCTTGTGGCTGAGATAATAGCAAATGCGCTAGTCTTAGCAGAAGATTGTTATGGGTTTGGTTCCAAAAACTCTTCTGCTACTTTTACCTTCTGTTTATTCACGGTCTGAAGTTGACATCTTTTGTCTTCTAAATTGAGCTTGATATGCTCCTACACTTTTTATTTTTTCTTTAGCAACTACGTGGTGCAACATACACTTGGTCTGCGGGTACCACAGATAACAGCAAATCTTCTGAGACAACTTGAAGGGTATTACACATCTCTCTCTTGCAATAAGTATGGTAGTAATGTTGTGGAGAAGTGCTTGTTAGAATCAGGAGAACAGCAGTCCATGAGAATCATTTTGGAGATGCTAGGAAGTCCAGACGTTTCTATGCTTCTTATGGATCCTTTTGGAAATTATGTTATCCAGTCTGCTTTATCAGTGTCTAAGGTTAGTTTTTTGCAACCTCCTGCTATATCTATCCGCAGACTGGGTTAAAGTAACTAAGAAAAGCGGACTCTGCTTTAGTAAGCTTCCTTGGTAAATGGCTCTGACACTTGAACCTTACTTATCTCTAAAGGTTGCCAAATAAATGTTGTGATTAAATTACCTGCATGTTTTGCATTTGCTTTTTTGATTTTGACTTTAAAAGCTATAAATAGTGCCTGAGATTTTGATTAGATTCTGGTTTATTTTCTTATCATCTTTTGACATATCAGGGCTTTGTCCATGAAGCTTTGCGGAGACTTGTTAGGATAAACTCTCCAATGATGCGCAGCAATATCTATGGCAAAAAAGTGCTTGCTTGGTTCGAGAGGAGAAGGCTGTCATACATGTAGACATACAAATGAAAGGGAGGTCTAGTGGAAATATTTTCAACAATTCTAGGTCTCATCCCATTTGTGTGAGGTGTTTACTGTCCTTTATGCAGCGAGTGAGTGGAGTTTGTAGGTTGTTGTTGGTATTATAACTCTCTTTGTGTCGTGTCATATTGTAGGATTTTGTTGTTGGTATTTGAAGTTGTAGTCCTTTTAATTGTAAGTTGATATGCCAAGCGAAGTACCCTTGCAGAAATTTGGATGGAGAGCGCTAACTGGCTTGGCTTGGAACTAACATGGATTTTGTGTACAATCCACTCTGGGGGATTTCAGAGGAAGGAATGATACATTTGTGTAATTATATCCAGCTATAGCTGTGCTGTTCTATGCTATCCCCACTTTGGGATTGTTCTTTGTATACCATCCCTATTGTGCAGTTAGACAATAAAATGCATTTTTGATTTTGCCTTCTGATGCTTACCATGCTATCCCCACTGTGAGTTTGACATGCTTTACTTTGCATTTCTCTTCAGGGACTTTGTCATTATTACGATAGAATATGATGAGTCTGTAAACAGGATTTCCATTGACATTCCTGTAAAGAGCTCCTCTCAGAGATGTTATACTATTACCACTCTGTAATATTAAACGCAGCGTTTGAACAAATAAATCAATGAATGATGCCAATTGCTTGTTCTGCCGCCGCTATTTTGTTCTTGCACCGTTACTCCTAATTCTTCTTCATTGATCGTTGACCTTCAACCGAATGTGGCAGTTTCTGATTGGTCAAGATCCTCAAACTAATCGCCAAGAGTATTATTGTTGACTTGGCAATCCTTACATTCCATTTCTCTTCCTTTAAACAATACGGACAGGGGAGAGGGCAGGGGAGGATTGTCTTTGCCTGTTGACTGACCGACCGCCACCGCCAACGTCATGGCTTCCCTCTTCTTCACTGTCATCATTATCGGAATCAATCTCGTCCTTGCCAATTCATTTAACGATATTAAAATTGATCAACGGCCGTTGATTATACCTCTCCATCTCTCAGCATCTAATTATACCCTGCAACGCCCGTCGGATGATCGACGTAGACACCTGAACCAGTCGCCGTTATCTCACAGACCAAACGCTCGTATGCGCCTCTTTGACGATCTCTTAACCAACGGGTATATTCTCATTTCAATTTGTTTTTCTTTCGCTTTGTTATATTTACGGTTTTTTAATGAATTTTGAGATTTTAAAAACTATTGCAGTTACTATACGACGCGGCTAAATATCGGGACACCGCCTCAGCAATTTGCTCTTATTGTGGATACCGGGAGTACTGTGACTTATGTTCCTTGCTCTAGCTGTCAACACTGTGGCATACATCAGGCTCGTTGCTATAGAATTCCTTCAATTCCTACTTATTCCATTGTAAATCTTTTCATCTAGCTTTTGTTATTTATTACTGCAAGTCTTTGTATATTGAACACTACTTCTGGTTCTATTCTAATATACAACAACTGTAAAATTACAATCCATCTACAATTAATTATTGCATGATAAGTTGAGTAAAATTTTGCATTAATCCCACTTGGATGCTGAGAAATTAGCATGAAAAACAAAATCAGCATTTAGGGATCCTAGTTTCTTCCCCCGACCTCCAATTTTTTAATTTTTGTTGAATGTATGTTTGATTTAACTGTAGTAGAGTGTAGATACGAGTATGAAACTGCTCTCACTGTTGCCAAATGATGTGGGAACTAACTTGTTATGGATTTGCGACATTCACAATTCACCCGAAGTGATAAGCTCCACAGGATCAGTTCTTGTAAATTTATATGAAGTTCCCTTTTTCCTGTTGTCCTCTGAATCCCTGCTAAGATTAAGTGATTTTACTATTGGCACTTGTTGCTTGTTATTTAAAAGATTATATGTAGAAATTGTGCATAATGTGTTTGTTGATTGACAACTGGTGTTTTATTGTGTTATTCAGGATCCAAGGTTCCAACCCAAAATGTCTAACTCCTACCAACCATTAAAATGCAATCCTGATTGTAACTGTGACAGCAATAGAAAACAATGCATTTATGAGAGACAGTATGCTGAAATGAGCTCAAGCAGCGGTGTACTTGGGGAGGATGTTATTTCTTTCGGCAGTGAAAGTGAACTTGTGCCTCAGCATGCTGTTTTTGGTTGTGAAAATGTGGAAACTGGTGATCTTTACACACAACGTGCTGATGGCATAATGGGTTTGGGTCGTGGGCGGCTTAGTATTGTGGATCAACTTGTTGACAAGAATGTTATCAGTGACTCATTTTCATTATGTTATGGTGGGATGGATGTGGGTGGGGGTGCTATGGTTCTTGGTGGGATCACTCCTCCACCTGATATGGTTTTCTCCCATTCAGACCCTTTCCGCAGGTAAGATTTATGTAACAAATATCAAATGTGGTGATGCATTTTTCATTGGAATGCATCTAGTGGATCTCACACATTCACTGTAGTTTTTGGGTGGCAACAGTCCATATTACAACATTGAGCTTAAGGAAATACATGTAGCAGGCAAGCCATTGAAGTTAAGCCGAAAGATCTTTGATGGAAGGCATGGAACAGTCTTGGACAGTGGAACTACATATGCTTACCTTCCAAGACAAGCATTTGCTGCATTTAAGGATGCTGTAAGATTTGTTGGCTCTTAGTTCCATCATCTAATTGTTTAGTCAGTTCCAAATCAAGTCCATATTTTTAAAAATACTATCTTTGAATGATGCTCTTTTTTTGTGGTGAGATTTATGTTTCCTTACTCAAGGAAATGATTGCTGAGACAGCATATGCTTGCCAGTAATAAACATCAAATGATTTTTATTGGATTAATGATGAGTCATTTAGATATTTTTAACTAAGTCAATGTGGTTGAAGAAGAGAGTTAAAATCATTTGCATTTAAATAGTTCATTGTCAGAAACAGTGAAACATAAGTGTTGCTCACATCTAGATTACGAATTTCATTAATACTTTTGTAAAGAAATCGATTCATCCAGAGCTTGTGGGATCACTGCATTCATAAAATTGATATGTACAATTAATTATCCTTTTATTAACTTTGCTGCTTTTGACACCAGTTCGTATTGAAATATTATCTCTGTATGCTATGTTAATATTGTTTTATGTTATGTTCTGTGATTGAGAGGAAGATCCTCTTGTTCCTTCTTATTTCCAGATGTCAGAGGATTTATCTTCTTAGCTTAGATTTAGAAAATTTTTTGGTTTACATAGGTTGTAAATATTTATTGCATAAATATCACTGAAATATAAAATTGACTTGACTTGTAGATACTTGCTTGTGTTAAGTTGATGTAGTAGGCCTTGAATATGGTTGAAATAAGGACCAAAAATGTGATTTTTGAGAACTTTATCTATATACTTGTCCTATTGTCATGAGCCATAAATTCATGGTTATTATTGTATCTATAAATGCAGATCATGAAGGAAAATCATAATCTGAAACGGATACGTGGTCCTGATCCAAATTATGATGATATTTGTTTTTCGGGTGCTGGGAGGTGCTGCCCACAGCAAACAAAGATCTTGCTTTTCTCATCTCTCTGTTGAATCATTATATCTAAGTGTTTTTACTATTATGTGATTAGGGATGTCTCGCAGCTATCAAAAACTTTTCCACAGGTTGATATGGTATTTGGCAGTGGACACAAATTGTCTTTATCCCCGGAAAACTACTTGTTCCGAGTAATTTATCATTTTTGGCCTTCTTGGTGACAAACTAACCTCCAATTGTTCTAAATTTATTAAAAGGGGTTTCAGGATGTTTGCGCAACATTGACTATTATTGTCGATTATTACATCTACTACACATCTCCTATTTATCCATTTCTGGCTCACTATTTTTCTTCATGGAATTTTTTGTAGCATATGAAGGTTAGCGGTGCTTACTGCCTGGGAATTTTCCAAAATGCAGATCCAACTACTCTTTTAGGAGGTACATTACATTGTTTGCAGAACTCAACAAATCCACAACTGTCAACCTCCCCCCATCTCCCTACCCCAACAGCCCCCTCTTCTCCTCTTTTCTCCTTTCTGGCTCATAGTTCTGCAAATCAAGCATGTCTGATGTGTACAAAAATGAAATTTTAATATATTAAGCTGTTCCACCAACACTTACCTCTAATGTCCTAGAAGAAAGCAAAAAAAATCCCTTATACATGTGCACAGCACACCAGGGATTTCTCATAACTCTGGTTTATGTGAGACAGGAATTGTTGTCCGTAATATGCTAGTGACGTATGATCGGGAGAATGACAAGATAGGCTTTTGGAAAACTAATTGTTCTGAACTATGGAGGAGACTGCTGATTCCCAATGTTCCTGCTCCACCACATTTGTTTTCCCCCAGCAATGATACAATTGTAGGAATGCCTCCTATGGTAGCCCCAGATGGATTGCCTTCAAGTGTAATTCAAGGTAGAATCCATTTTCAGCATATATACGCCTTTACAAATGTCCTTGAATTCAAGTTTGCATCCTTTATTAATTCTTAAGCCATGTTGCAAAGCAGCATAGGTATCACTTTACTAGATATAATCTTGTTTTTTCCTCTTTTAACTTATTTCCTTACAACACACAATGAATTGTGACACATTATGATTGCAATTTAGGCAAATGTATCCAGTATCCACTGAAGTTTAGGTATCCGTTTCTTCAGAGACTGTTGTTAATGATGCTTTTGCCAAAATTTAATATAAACAGTGTTTTTGTTTAAATCTCTATCATGAAAAATAAAGATTTTTCATTTGGATTTTTCTTTTCATATATTTCTTCCTTTTGGGGAATTAGAGTACATGAAAGTTATAACATTCAATGTTCTGATCAGTTTTCACAGATTTGATAATTATGAGTGGTTGACATCACATCCAAATTCTAGTATGATCAATCTTATTGACTTCATACTGTTGCTTCACTATAGGTTCTCACTTAATATTGCCTCCTTTGATGTGATACTTAGGTGCATTTCGAGTTGGATTTATTACATTTGATATGTCAATTAGCCTGAACAACTCGCACACGAAGCCAAACTTCACAGAACTTGCAGAGTTCATTGCCCATGAATTAGGCGTTGATGATACTCAGGTACAAAAATACTTTGCCTAGGTATAGTTTAAAGTTGCATTGAAACACTGTTGTTTAGAGGCTAGTAATCAAATTTTGGTTTTGAAGCTTATTTGGTAAATATGTTTGGGTATTGTTTTTGTTTTACCCGACAACTCATAATTAAGAGGGAAGTTTTGTATTGATCCTAAAAAACTTAACAAGTAGTTAAGTTGTATAATTTCCATCTTCACATTTATATCTCAGCGAGGTTTTTAACTATTGATTCTAGCATTTGTGGACTAAAAGCATATTCATATACTGAATTATTCACTAGAATTAACAACATATCTTTAAAAAAAATACAAATAATAAGAAACTTATATGTAGTTAATAAATAGATCTTGAAACAGCTTGTAAATCTTACTTCACATTGGTGTTGCGAAGTTTCACTTAGCATGGATACTAATCAACTTACTTGTTTTCTTCATGTACTGATGTTTGGATTTCAGGTTCATTTGCTGAACTTGTCTTCCAAAGGAGATGATTACCTTGTTAGCTGGGGCATCTTTCCTGACAAATCTGAGCATTACATTTCTAATACCACAGCATTGGTAATACTATAATTGTGATGCCAAATATTTATATATGCAACTTCTTCCTTCCCCATTTGTTGACTCCAATGTTCACTGTATCAACTGAATGCCTGTTGTATGTTTGCTGTGTGCAGAATATAATTATGCGGTTAAGGGAACATCATATGCAGTTTCCTGAGAGATTTGGGAGTTATAAATTGGTCAAATGGAATGTTGAGGCTCAAATTAAACAGTATGTCTTTCGCTTAAACTAAGAAAAAAGGAAAAGGGGCTTTTATATCTGCCTAATTGAATGCTGTTTTTGGCATTTCTTTATCACTAGATCAACCAATCAAGCATATTTTCTTAGCAGTAGAACTGCTAAGAAAAGGCTGATTGCTAAATTCAAATGAGATACGCAAATCTTTGTGCTAATACTAAGCTGTGGTGTCTCAAACCTTGCTCAAGCAATTCCCTAAGTGGAATTATTCTGGCTGGCTCAAGATGCCACTTAGGAAGTAGTACTTTGGATGCTAGGGCTGGATTTGAATTCCATATATGTGAGTGAAAGGTCTATACTCTTTCTTTTCTTTTTGCTGTTTTTGGCGGGTGAGGGGTTGAATATGGTCTTCTTCCTTGCTACAATTGTATTTTCTATATTTATCTGTGGATATTTAGGGATTTTTTTTCAGTTAAAATAGGTTTGGAACTTTATAATGAAGGAAGTTTTCTACTTGATGACTGGTAAACGGTCTGCAAGTGATGTACCTGGGTCATGTTGTGACGTCGTGTTTGAGAGGGTTGGAGTGTGAGTTCTGAAGCATGGTTGACCCTCAGTAATACGATTTTGTGGGATTGCAGTGGCAGTGGAGGGACGGCCTTGGTAGGAGAAGTGGTCAAGCATGAGTGACAGATTAACTGTAGCATTATTTGTCAGCCTGGAGAAAGATTGAAAGTTGTGTTGGAGATCTTGCCTGAGCGAAAATTTGTGTTGGTGCTGTGTGCTGGAGGGGCAGCAGCAGCTAGAATTGAAAGTTTGAGGGGCCATAATAACAAAATAAGAAAGTTGAAGGGGCCACATCTTAAAAATAATTAATAAACTAAAGGGCAAAACGTTCATTTTTTAAAGTTTGGGGTCTACAGGATAGAAAAATAAATCTTGCAGGTTAAATAATAAATTTTGTTTATTGACTTGGAAAAAACTGATGGCAACCCAGGGCATTTTTCTTCTCTCATCAGCTGTACTGCCATTTGAGCATGCAATTCCTGATTTGGTTTTTTGGCCTCATCTTGAACCAGTTTAGCCTTGAAAGGTTTCTGTAATCTTTACTGCTTGTTACTTTTCCTCTTCACATTTGGGTTCTTCTTGTGCATTTCAGTACATGGTGGCGGCAAAACGTTGTTGCAGTAGTAGTCGGAATAGTTGTCACCCTACTTGTCGGTTTATCAATTATGGGGCTATGGTCAGCTTGGAGACGGAGACAAGAAGCATTGCAATCATACCAGCCCGTTGATCCCATTGCTCCTGAGCAGGACCTTCAGCCACTTCGATCTTGAAATTTTCTTCTTGGAAATCCTGGTTAATTTATGTTGCCACATCAAATATGACCTTTTGATGGATGAGCAAATCTGTAATCCCCCTTATATTGTACAGTCAAAAGGAAATGAAAAGGGATAATAGAGAAAAGGATATAAAATGCTTATAGATGTTGAATCATGTACTAGGCGGTGGAACTTCGTATTCAGGGCAATAGACAAATTACTGGTAATAGGCAAAGTCGCTGTTGTCTCATTTTTCTTTTTCATCTTAATGAATCGATGGTGGGAGAAACCCTTGCCTTTTCTTAAATTCAAATTCTATAATAACAGTCCATTAACAACTCTATTACAGGTACAAACGCTGTGGCTAATGCAAGGCTGTTCTTGGCAGCGAAGAGGGATTTCTTTCGAAGAAGAGACTAACAGTCGCTCCCCAACATGTATGTTAGCAGCTTTTCTTTTTCCTATAATACTCCACTGTGATCATTTGTCCCATACACGACCACTAGTGTTTTACCGAGGGCAAAGGGTCCCAACTCCCGAGTACTACTGAAAGGGGTATTTATTGACATTAAATTCAACGAATGGATACATGATGAGGTGGCAAACGATAATTGGTGGTGAAAAAGTTATGTTTTTTAGTACATCGTACACTGCACGTGACATGCAACATAAAATCAGCCAACCCAACTTAACGATGCCTCAACCCTCCATGCCACAGCGTAGGACAGTAGCAGGACAAACTGAAATGAACTGATAACTGAGATGTATGTACGAGTATTACAAATGGCTAGTTCTCATTTTTCAAATCACAACTCGGTTGGCGTTGATTATCAAGTAAACATTGTTAATTAATAACTTTGTTTGAATATATATAGAAAGCCTTTTAAGAATTTCTAATGTGTTAAATACCCAACAAAGAAAGCTTTCAATAATGCTTTATTTAGTGTTTATAGAACAGAAGCACACATCATTCACAAACAAATAACAGACCCCCCCCTCCAGTATTTGAATTATTATCCCATTACCCATATATATAGAACTCTTATATATTTGGTTCCTAATATTTAAACAATCATAAGGTCATTTTTAACCATAAACCTTTGAAGGGTCCTCGACTAAGCAAAGCATTTAGGCCCACATTTAAGTGGACTATATATTAATTATAGTTAAGGGCATTTGGATTTGCCCTTGGAGTTCTTCATGTTCCTGTAACAAGGGCACTCGTGCTTGTTTCCGTATGTCCCAGATGGAACACAATTGCACTTGTTGCAGCAGATTCCGCAGTACTTCAAGCACCGGTCTTGAACTCCTGCTTTTGAGCACCTCATCGCACACTTTGAGTCACAGAAACCTGTCAACATATATATCTATTTATGTATGTATGTATATATACAAAAGAAGAAGAGATGCTAAACGTGTAAAGCTAGCTATATGACATATACAGACAAGAGGTTGATAATTGATTACCTGAACCAGCCATTGAGACCTCAAAGAAAGAAGAACTGAGAAGAAGACAAACAAGGAGGAATGTGACAAAAACGAGCTTCATTCTCTCAACAGAAAGGCAGTGATGATCGAACAAACTTAATTAAGAAGAGAAATGCTTGAGAGATCAAAGAGATCAGCTGCTAAGACAACTGGTTTGCTTTGCTGAGAACTAGTGCATAGCAAAGAGGGGATGGCATGTGGGGAGTTATTTATAGTAAGAACAAAGGGAGTGGGTGAAGTTAAGGTTAAGAAAATGCTTACGAGGAAAATAAATAAAATAATAAAATAAAATATCAACAGTGGATTACAGACTGTCAAGTCGCAAGTGGTATTGCCTTGATGCTTGATGGTGATGCAATCGTCTGGATGGCTGATCATGATCATGATCACCACCATCAAACTTTAGGCTCACCTTAAATTGCGTATGCAGGCATCCCTCGATCGCACTTTGATAGAAGGATCAATGTGCGTGGGCTCTACTGTAATAAAGAAGTGCAAACCTCCCAATTAATTTCGGTATACAATAGAGTTTCCTTTGAAAGATTTGGGCTCGGCGTTACTATATTGACGAAAGATTCTTCCTCAAATGGCAATGGCATCAATCTCGCGATCCATAGTCAGGGATATATCAGCTGAGAACTTTGTTCCATTCCATTTCCATGGGTAATGACGAGCTTTTTCTTCATTGCTCTTGGATCATAATTACTGAAAAGAACTCTCGGGAATGCGCAGAGAGAGAGAGAGCCATTGGAAAAGGGGAAGAGAGAGCTTTGAATCACCATTTCCTTTTGCAAGAATCCTGAAACAACGAAAGGTGCGTGGTCGGCCCTCCTTTCGTACCAAAGGCTTGACATGTCACGTTACCTGTCAATATCCCACAATAAAAAAGAACATGCCAACTCATAGACAACAGCTTTACCCCCAGAAATTAAAAACATTTAAAGAGAGAAATAATAGGGGGAAGGGTTTCCCTAAGGGCAAAGGGCAATTTACTACTTGCATGGGTAGCGTAGCACTAACACTTCTGTACTGAGAAAATCCCCACCCGCACCACTAACGTTGAATTGAATGGCACGGCAGCTCTAAAGCCACCTGCAGTTGAGAATCAAGTGCTTTATTATTAATTTTTAAAAATAATACCATAATATTATTTGTGTTGGGTCCTTGTGTCAGTGTCGGTGTTCAGTACACGTGTTCACTCGCACTTGATAATATTCATCGTACAGGTGTCGACAAAATTAACTGTCAGTGAAAATGAGAAGCTCCATTTTTAGTTGACACGTACCCATCTGCTCTGGCCCACGTCCCATGTGCTCACTCACGGCCATTGTTTGGTTCACATAAAACAGTTGCATAACCTTCACAAGCCTGTAACTTCAGGGCATGCCCACCCAGTCCTCGGTGTCTTCTCTAGGCTTACAAACCCACGCCCTCTGTTTGTTTAACCTCAACTTCACGGATAAACCGAGGCATTGCAAACTGCAAAGGAGATGGTCCAATCCACACGCTGGACAAGTAGAACATGATGGGTCAGTGTCTGGTTGTCACTATTTCTAATAGACATTGTGTTGCGCCCCTGAGAGTAGCTGAAATTCAGTGAAAGAAGCGTTGGGCCAACCAATAATAAACGTCCAACTAGTTACGACTTGACTAAACCTGGACTGAATTTGGACAATCAAGATTTAGAACTTGATCCACCGAGAATGGATTGTGGACCACTAAATAATTATTAGAAGTGAGCCTTAAGATCATGAGTCATTTAGCACATTCCCAATAAAATTGTCGTGATTGTGGACATGATTTACCCTCCACATCTCTATCATAACAATTAGAAATTACAATTCTTATGAACACCAGTCTTAAGACCATGTTGGTGTCCACCGCCATTGCCATAGGCCCAATGCTTAAAACCCACCTGGTTCTAAAGCATCCTACACCCAAAAACCTCAAGAAATGGAAACGATGCCCAACAAGAAGTTAGGTTTGATCGTGGTCATCGTTTGTCTCCTTACATGATGGGCCGCCCATTGTGGCAAGTATTGTTTGTCATTTTGTCTGTCATATTGTGTGCAGGGTGAGATCGTGAATCATGATTATGGTGATGAAAAGAAATCCGATGGATGGGATCTCATCGCTGGACTAAGATGTAACTGAAGAGTCCAACAACCAAGTATTCAGATCTGGAGGTGCTTTTCTAATGGTTTGGCAGGTATCAGTTGAACCAAGGTATCTATCTCAATATTTTCAGTCAATTGTTTGACTTGTTGACTTTCCTTGTTACATTGTCTCGTTTGATATCCCAAATTTTCTTGTTATCTCTCGCCTAATTCCTCGCGGAAATCACGCAGCCTTCGATTGACGTGTACTATATACCGCGAGGCGTAAGTCGCGCATTTGGACCATAAATTGTCAAGAAACATGCAAGACAAAGTTTTGGATGGTTGAAAATTTTTTAAATAAAATGATATTATAATATAATATAATATTTAATTACTAAAAATAAATATTTATTTATTAATTAATTAAATATTTTTATTTATATTAATACTATAAATTTATCGTATTTTCTCTAAGTAAAATTTAGATTTGGTTATACCGTAATTACTCTTGATAAATGAATTGGTAAGTTGAGAATTGAATTGAGGTCATTGTAAATTACATTTCCATGTCAAGCATGCTCCTTGTAGCACTTGAGAGTTGTGTAAAAGTAACTCAGGGAATGTGCGACATGAACTTAAACTAATGCTCAGTAGTGGCATAAACTCGTTAATTCCCGCGCAGTTAACCAACGAAAATCCAAATGTGAATGAAACCAATGATATTTTCACATCATTCAGAAGAAAACAAAAGGAAACGGGTTGGTTACCGTGATTGGCGATGGGGATTGAGAAGAAGTGTTGGCCAAGGACAGCCAACCTAATCTAATCTAATGGACTCAACCAGAAAAAGAAAGGCAGGCGGGCGGGCGGGCGGCAGGCAGGCTGCTACCTATTTGTTGTTGCGTTGTCTGTTTCGACCAATAACACAATTATGCAACAGTCATGCTACACGTGCTTAGTCAATTCTGCTCAAATAAAGCACCCATGAAGCACAAAACACAATCTAGCCCATTGCTTTCTAATCTTTGACAGTGTCACGGGCTGACTGAACCAAAAACTATTGTTAATTCTGTATCGAATTGTCCACATCCACGAGTTTGGGAAAACTGCATAATTAATTCAATGAGGCTTGTAGGTCCTACTATTATTATTATTATTATTTATTCAAAAAATTAATAATAAAAAAAATCTAATTTATTCTTATTATTATAAATAATCAAATTAATAATAAATAATTTGTATCGTATCGGTCTTTGACCGTTGGTAACGGCGCTAACCCCGAAATCCTGAGTGGTTTGATGTATATCACACGCCGTTTCCTTTTTCCGCGATAAGAAAAAGGGTTGTGTCAGTGGCTCGTCTGGTGGTGGCAGCCACGCATAAACGAAAGGATGCTACAATCCACTACTTAACCTCTGCAGTTCACAGTTTTGTTTGTCTCTCCCGGGCCGAGGATAACTCAATAATTTGTCATTACTAGCAAGCACTTGGAAGAAACCCCGTTTGCTACTCCTAGACGGCATACATTTTTCTGTTTTCGTACTCCCTCACCGTCTCTTGCTATTTCAGTTACTGTAGTGGAGGTGTAGAGTTGAAAAATGGAGAGAAAACAAGGTTTCTTTTCTGCGTTGAAAGAGGAGGTTGTTAGAGGCTTATCACCGGCAAGGTCAAGAGCGAGAAGTCCGGCGAGAAGTGAGTCTCCAATGTCGAGTTTAGTAAGACGTAGAAGAGGTGGGAGCAACCATCGTAAACGCGTCGCGCATCCGGACCCTTTGATTATGAGATCGGGAAGTCTGAGGCCGGCGGAGGCTTTATCGCCTTTGAAGGAAGGACCAGATCCGGACGGAACGGAAGGCGGAGATTCGAGGATGGAAGGTAGGTGGGCTCACTGGATGAAGGGACAGCTTGTTAGAGCTCCGTCAGTTTCGGGGTCCGCGTGTAAACGGTCGGATCTAAGGTTGCTTCTTGGAGTACTGGGTGCGCCTCTCGCGCCCGTGCACGTTAGCTCTGCTGAGCCTCTGCCTCATCTTAGCATCAAAGACACTCCAATTGTTAGTCTCTTCTCTCCTTGTTCACTGGTTTTTATTGCTTTCATATATTAAATTGAGATGATGTCACTAGCTATGAGTTCAGGCTTACTAAATCAGTGAAATCTAAAGTACTGTTTGTTCTTATGTGCATGTTGAGTTTATTATTTCTTTTAATCAGAAAATTTGCTTATACGAACGTTGATCAAATTAAATATTTTGTATTTTGTTTTTTGATTTCTTAATACATGCCGAGGGTTTGTGGTTGTGGGAGAGAATTGTTGTTTGGTGTATTTCATGTTTCTTTAAGCAGCAGGGAGAGTGAGCAGTTGAGCTGGCTTTGACAGCTTATCTGGGTTTCTTGTATTCCCTATCATATGTTTAATAAAATGCTCTGTTACAGGGAAAGAGAGAAGAAAAAGATACTTTTGACTGTTGAATTTGTTGATTTTGTTTTTTTCCCTTTATTTGCTGAAACTGAACGCGGAAGCTCTGGTTTGAGATGGCTATTTATATTTATCATGAAATTTTTATTTGAAAGAGAAAACAGTGAGCAATTGTTTAAGCAATCTTTTGATTGCCTTGCTAAATGGAGTTTTGTGTTGTGGGTTATGGTTTCAGGAAAGCTCATCTGCTCAGTATATATTACAGCAGTACACAGCAGCATCGGGTGGGCAAAAGCTTCGAAACTCTGTCCACAATGCTTATGCAATGGGAAGGGTAACAATGATAGCTTCTGAGTTTGAGAAGGGCAATAAGGTTACAAAGAGCAAGAATTCCTCCAAAGGTGCAGAGTCGGGCGGTTTTGTGCTGTGGCAAATGAATCCAGATATGTGGTACGTGGAGCTTGCCCTAGGTGGCAGCAAAGTTCATGCTGGTTGTAATGGAAAGCTTGTTTGGAGGCATACACCTTGGCTTGGCGCACACGCTGCAAAAGGTCCTGTTAGACCTTTGCGTCGTGCCCTTCAGGTGAAGCTGCTTATCACTTGCTTACTGTTATTTTTGTCATCATTTGTTTCTTTTCATCCACCGTACTAAATGATTTAAACTTATTTCTTTTCACAGGGTCTTGACCCCCGGACTACTGCAAGCATGTTTGTTAATGCAAGATGCATTGGAGAGAAGAAGATTAATGGAGAGGATTGTTTCATCCTCAAGTTATGTGCAGATCCTGCCACACTGAAGGCCAGGAGTGAAGGGCCGGCTGAGATCATTAGGCATGTTTTGTTTGGTTACTTCAGCCAGAAAACAGGGCTTCTTGTCTACTTGGAAGACTCCCATTTGACCCGCATCCAGAACAATGGAGGTGATGCTGTCTACTGGGAGACAACAATTAACTCATTCCTCGATGATTACAGGCCTGTTGAGGGAATTATGATTTCTCATTCAGGTCGTTCTATAGTGACCCTTTTCAGGTTTGGAGATACAGCAATGAGTCATACGAGGACCAGGATGGAAGAAGCATGGGCAATTGAGGAAGTGGCTTTCAATGTTCCAGGCCTATCACCAGACTGTTTCATACCCCCTGCGGAAATAAGATTTGGATCTGTCAGTGAAACTTGCGAGCTTACTCAAGGTCCCAGAGTAAGAAGTGTAGCAGCTACAGCAGCACCTCAAGCCAAAGTTGCTTCATTAGATATGTCTCACGACATTGGTGTTAACAATGTCACTTGGAAGGCAAATGTTTAGCAAACAACAGCGTGGGGCACTTTTCACATGAGTAGGGTCAGGCATCTAGTTTTACTTTGCTGACGAATTAGAAGCTCAACTGGTAAGGTAGGAGCTCACTCGTTTGCAAGTTTTGGCATTGGATCAATGTCTCTTTGAATTTGTAAATAGAGTGCAATGAACTGTGCCTGGGCTTGGGTTGTTTGCGGCAGAAGCAGCAGATTAAGGAAACGAAATCTAGGTAATGGAGGTTTGTTTTTCCATTTATTTTTCCTTGTCTGGAACTGGTACAAGGTTGTATCATTAGAAGATCAATATCTTATAACTCATCTTCCACGACGGTACAATATAGAAACCTGGTATTGTGTTGTAGGTGATCAGTCAGTTTGTAATTTCTGTAAAATCTTTTCATTTGAAGATTCTTTTTTAAGATAAAAGGCAAACTGTAAAACTTAACTGAATACATGAATGTCTTAATATAGCTGCAGTCCCAAACTATGACTCTATGCTTAGCCGCACAATACAGATAGGAAACCGTATTAATTAAGAAAGTGAAAAAAATTAAAGCAGAGAACTGTGAATGGGATGTTGTGGAATCCTTGTTACTGAGCCGACCCAATTTCATCAGAGCACACCTATCAACATTCCATAACAGACAAGCATGTGAAAATCCAATGAAAAGAGGCACAGGATCAGCGTTTACACAAAGGGAAATTAAACTTTTGTTTGTAAAAAGATATGTAGAATTGTTACCCTGAGAATACTACTACGACTGAAACCAAGGCCCTAACATCGTTCCAAGCCGATTATTTGTAATGTTTGTTTTGGATTCAAATCCTATTGGCAACAAACTTCGTATGTAATTAGGCTTATGATGCCATTTATGATTTATCCAACACAGAGGAAGTTCGGCTTGCTTAATTACCTCGTCTGGACTAATTCGGAAGGAAAGTTTTGTCATATATGGCTCAAAGTTATACCACCATTTGGCTTCAGCTTTCATTATTTAGACATAATACAAAAAGAAAACAAGCTTTTTCCATATCCCGGTGGCATAATGAATAGAACTAAACCAAATTTGTGTAGTTTAGTCGGGCAATATTGTTCTTGTTTAGGTAGCAATTCCACGGTTAAAATGCCAGAAATGTTCTAATTCTGGAGCAGGCATCGCTGCACCATTTGGATAGAAAAAGTTCATTTGCTCAGACCAAATTTGAAGTAGAAGTCATACAAGACATAATCTCCATGTATGACAAATCAAAGCAATGTCAATTAGCTGCTTGCTTACATTTAGGAAGTCTTCTCCAATTGCATGTCCTGGACCCGAGGCTATGGCCTAGTATGCTGTGCTTTTTCAACCATCTGAATTTGAAAGACTATAGTGGCAAATCTTTTACTATCTTAATTTTCTTGATTACATAGTTCAGTGTGATTGGATTGCCATATCTAGTGTTCATCATCATGATCTTAGAAATCAATGTAAATTACTTTCCACGCCGACCAAGTAATAAACAAAACAAGCTTATGCATCACAGAAGCCAGTTAGAAACTACAGTACATGTAGAAGTTAATTCTGTTTTGATTTGTTTCCTGTAAAGCTGACATGGGAAGTTTGTTAAGTAGTGTAGTGGTTAGTTTGTTGAGCTGAACAGCTGGATTACACTCGTAAGAGTAAGACTATAAAAGCTTGACTCTACTTTGTGAAAAGTAGCCATTGAAGAAACTGAAATACAGTTCAAGAACATAAAGAATTCTTTCTTCTCTGCAATTTCTTGGCAATTTTCATCTTTTCTTTTGTCTTCGTGGTTTACAATATTGTAAGGGTTTGTTAATCGAAATTCCACAGTACATACCCCTTCACATCATAAAGATAAAAATAATAACAGTACGAGTGGTGGGAAGCACTTGCCAAGCACAGAACAGAAAGTTAACATATTAAAAGCAAAAAGAAATTAATGGACTACCATGAAAAGGCCTTCAATTACAGACACGCGAACGGATAGTTGTTCTCCAAAGAAAAAGCTCAGCTCAAGCATCGGATAATTACAAAATATACAGGGTAATTAATGTAGATAACTCCATTAGCCTTGTCGTAATTTTGGGTTTGTAAAGAAAAGTATGTTTAAGAATACGTCAAACAGAAAACTAGGACTGCTTAAGGGATCAAAACTGCCGCTCGCGGCATAATTTGTAGAGTTATTCAATCTGAAGAAAAGAAGGTAGGTAGGTATAAAGGGTATATTTGAAGAAGATCACCTCAAGGGGTAGCTTGCATTCTGCCCACGCCTTCCATCTTCAAGGAAAAAAATCAATTCATCGTTCTCTCTGATGCCTCGTGGGTATGTAGTTATTCAATTTCTGTCAGAGTTGGCATCGTTTACCCAGCCACTGGGATTGGTTTGGTTTGGAGACATAATCTAAGCTAATTTTTCCACAAGGATTTGGTCAGATCAGCCTTGATAAAATTATTTAATTATATAAAAAAAATTATTTATTAAAAATAAATTAAAATAAATTTTATTTTAATTAATATAATAAAAAATTATAAAATTTATTTTTAATTTTTATTTAATATTAATAAATAATTTTTTAATTAATTAAATAGTATTATTAAATTAATTTATTATATTATTTATATTAATGTAATAGAATTATTTTATTTAAAATTTTTTATTTTAAAATTATTAATGCCAGGGGTCTCCCTTCGTTGCCCCTTCCACTTCCATTCACTGTCTATTAGTATTTTAATCGCTCGAACCTTCATCTAAATATACCCTCGGAGTAATTAGGCCAATCCAAAACCCTAAAACCCTATCTTTCACTAAACCATGGATTCCCTCAAGGCAAAGGAGAAAACATCCCCGGCACTGCCGCTGCCAGTACCAAAGTGGATATTCCTAACATGGGCACGGAGCAGACTTGCATCAAACCTTGCTGTTTCTTCTGCACTCTGAAAGAGCCAGACTCATCACTCAGGAGAGCTAGAATAGCAAATTTCTTCAAGGAAATGCCTCTCAGAGATGACCAAGAACATGTTTTGTGTTCTAAGTGGCCTGTGGAATATTGCCATGACTCAACCAGATGATCCAGTCTTCCCATCCCCTGGTATCTTTAATTGCATGGCAAGTTTGATCTACAAAGGCATCAATAATAGAAATTGGCTTCTCAGGGATCAAAATATTTACATCTCTTATTATAAAGCTCATATTATGGGTTCTACACCATGAATAAGGTTTGAGTTTGCGGAGAAAGCTGTGCAGTCAGGAGTGATACCTCCATTAATGGAGCTCTTGAGTGGAAAGATGAGTTGTTTGGAGCAAAGGGTTACGGATCAGCGAGCACTTGGCCACCTTGCAAGTTATAAGAGAACCTTTGAAGTAGTAGCAGTTTTTGAACAAGAGGTGGTGCAATTATCTGTGCAGTTAGCTTCTACTTGCCTTGATGTTGTGTATGTTAACTTTGTTGGGGTGAATTGCCGAATCACAAATCTCCAGCTGGAGTTGCACTCCTGAGAATCTTATGCTACAGTAAAGCTGGAAGGAAAAATATGCCTGAATCTAAAGAAGTCATAGAGAATTTCTGCAATCTCTCGAGATCTTCAAATGATTGGCATTATATGGGCATTGATTGTCTTCAATTACTTCTCAAAGACCCAGACACGAGGTACAAAGTTATCGAAACTTCCACCTTGTTTCTTATTGATTTGGTTGAATTAAGCAGCCTCTTAGATAGAGCAAATTTGGGAGAAACATGGGAACTTAAAAGTAGAAGGAAAAAAGAGAAAAACTGATATCTGAGGAAAAATATGAAGAAAGAAGGGTTTTGGTGGGTTTGATAAAACAAGAAGCAAAGCGTATGTTTTGGTTGGGAGAGGTAGAAGAAGCTGCAATGAAGTATACTGAAGCATTAGAGGTGTGCCCACTAAGGCTGAAAAAAGAGAGAATGGTTGTCTATAGCAACGGAGCTCAGTGTCATTGTTTACTTCGAGACCCAGATGCTGCCATTAGAGATTCAACTCGAGCTCTTTGTCTTCCCATTCCGGCAAATTCACACTGTAAAAGCCTCTGGAAAAGATCACAGGCGTATGATATGAAGGACTTGGCTAAAGAAAGCTTGATGGACTGTACATTGTTCATCAATGGCTGTATCAAATCAGAGACAACCAAACGCGGGAAGATTCCATACAGTGCAGCGCGAATGATGAGCAAGCATGCAGATGCCATTTGGCCTTTTTCCAATGCTCGGTCAAAGACTTTAAGCAGTCAAATGAATAAAGAAACAGAATGGTTTGATGAATATAAGAGTGCCAATGCCGAGCAGCAACACGATGAAATAACGAGGATGATAATAGAAAAGAAAAATCTCATATCTGGTAAGTATGAAAATGGATGAGACAAACAAACGACTGAAAATTCAAATGGGTTTTCACAGTGTTTCGTCGTTTCGAATCTAACTTTTCAAGTTTTATATATATATATTTGTGTGTGTACGTATATGCAAGCATCACTCACATTTGCTCGCAACTTTTCAGGTCTGTCCACTATTTTTGAAGAACCAGCTGCACTTGTAAAAGGCTGGAGTAAGAGAAAGGGAGAAGGGGCAAGAAGGAAGAAAGCTACTGTTGCTCGATCTACGTAACCAAGTGAAACATTAATGGTGCGGCGGCATCAGAATAATCTGATGGACAGTTTTGGCTTTTGAATATATATATATATATATATATATATACACACACACTATCATGTACAAGCTTCATCTGGAATAATATCGGACGACGATATTGAAGCTTTAACAGCAGTAGTTCTGTACATTCAAATTCACAGGGAAGGTTAAATTCAAAAGACAGAGAGTCATATCGTCTCAATATTATATATAAAAAAATTATCTAATTAATTAAATAAATAATTTTATTATATTAATAATATTAATACGGGTAAAAGCTTAGTAAATTATTTAAAACGTTTAGAAACCTTCGCAGTGTGTTCCAGGAACTTTTCACGTTTTGAATTGGTTTCTCTTCTAATTAGCTGACAAGTCGTCCTTCCGGCGACTACAGTCTGTTTGCACTTAACGAAGCTGAAACCCAAATATTTCCTTACTGTGAAGCATTGGGGTTCGTAACCAATTTACTAGCAAAGCTAAAATGATTCTTATCATCTGCTTGACATCATTATACAGACAAGCCTTTGACAGGATTTATATCATACTAATTTGGTTTTGGTGAATTTGCATGCAGATTTCAACCACAGACAAACATGGACTCCAGCTCCATTCAGAAGTAGGTTACTCTTTACGTACTATGAAATTACGATGACAATAGTGTTACGGCTACAATTCTTAAGTGAGAAAAGCTAAGGTAAACTTGTAATGAATCTTACATGCTTTGTCGTGACGATGACTCCAGGCGAGGCTTACGGGCTTAAGAGTCACCTTGTGCAATGATTTTGGGGGAGACCTACGGGATTAGTGCACTTGAAATTGGTAGAGTTGATCGCTCAGTCCGTTACACACAACTCAATTCTAAGCTTTTGTGAACAGCATCCATGACTTCAGAGCCAACGCCAATCCTGTAATCACTGAATGGGGTTAAGAAAAGACCAAGGATGCAACAAGGGCTCACTATATATTTCCGAACTCGTCTTTCGGGCCTAACTTTGGACACGTAGACGAAATTCAGATAGCAATTTCAACTGATTCACAGTCAAGAGAAAGAAAGACAACAGTTGATTTTAAACATGTTGTTAATTGGTATGAATCATTCTTATTTCAAAGCCTCAATACAAAGCTGAATCAAATCGTTTGCATGCGAGTCAATCACTGGATCATATTGGCAGCAAATTGTTCATGCTTATTTATGCACAACAACAAGAAGAAGGAATACGCAAATCCATCACAAACGCCACCATACTCGAAACCATCTGCCACTATCTAAGGAACTCTATCGATCCAAGTAACAAAAGAATTCCTCGAATTCCGAAAACCCAAGAAGCCATGCTCCTTACTCTTATTCATGCTTGCCAATTTAGACTCCCCACTCAACGCAAAATCAACAAACCACCACACACCAACCTCGTCCAATTTCGTAGGCTGCAGCTTATTCTCTTTCACAATCTCCTCCCAAACATCTTCTTGACCTTTCATGATCTCACCAAGCTCACTCTCTCACCCTCTTCAAACCCATAATCCACCGTCCCAAACTGCTCTGCCAACACCTTCCATAGATGCTTCCACTTAAAAAAACATCTCCACTGTTGAAATTCAAGGCTTCGTTTCTTGCATACGGATCCACCGCCGCCCATATTTGATGCTCCTCGATAAAATGAGCATCCGAAGCAATCGAATAGAATTCCCAAGCTGCTTTAGTACCAGGAAATTTTAGTGGAATCCCTTCGTGTTTACATGTAGCTGCGTACACGCAAAGCGTGCCGGCAATAATCATCAAGCTATACGGAGAAAATCCAAATATCATATCGGGCTTGCGGACGGACCAAGTCAGGCCCTCTTGTTTTTAAATTTGTTCCCACAAGATATCTTCCAGAGTGTAATAAAAATTCGGTGCATCTAATCTTGGCAAATCTTCCGTGAAAGGCGGATCGTCCCAAATGCCTCGAATGGACCCAGATGATGTTTTGTCCCCGTTTGGAGACAGACGTGGCGGAGATTAGGTGCGTTAGGAATCACGGCACGGAGGACGTTACGGAACATGGAACCATTGATATGTCGGTTCTCGGCTTCGTTAGACCGGTTGGCCCACGTGACGTAGAAGACGGGGGTAACATCAGTGAGCTTTGGGAGCTTGGATTGGGTGTCCTCCGGATCGGATATGTCACATTGTACGTATTCGACAATATGATCTTCGTTCCAGTTGAGCCCGGACCGTCGGGCAACTCCATAAACCTTCCCTGGGCCACCGGGTGTATCAGACAACGGCAATATCTCAGCCAGGCTGTTGCCGACGATTCCGGTCACGCCAACAATCAGACCCAAGCTCGGGTAGCTTCTTGGGGGCTCCTCTTCATCGAATTTCTTCTGAAAATACCAAAATCGTAAATTAGTAGAAAATTACATGAACAATCCAATCACCAACAGCAACGTGATTGAGATTACCTTAGCAGCGCCAATAGCACCGGCCCACCACCAACTCATCGTAGTTGGAGAACGTACAAGAAACTGATAAAAGACAAAGCAATTAAGCTCGCGGAAAACAACAGTCGTTCTTGATTACAACTGTTGGTGTCAAATAAAGAAATCTGTACTGATCTTTCTCTTCAGAAATCTTTATCTTCAACCATAAGGGGAGATTTGTTGAAACTGACGGATGATAAATGATTCACACACTAGCAACGATATCACGGATAGTAGATTGATCAGAAACTGGAAGGCGTTATTGTTTTATTTTATAAATGACAAGAAATGCTTATCTAATAGAGCAGCTGGATTCCATCGTTTTTCCATACTCCATTGTCACATAGTAAGTGCAGATACAGGCTTGCCTTGGATTATTCTAAATGTGTAGATTAGCTAGATTTTCTACTTGACAGCCAACAAATGATTTACTTTTTGTCTTCACTTTCACCCATCATGTTAGTCTTTCTGAACTCGGCCGTAATTTAACCCAACAGGTTATTATTTAACGCGTACGAAATTTAATGGTTCTTCCGAAGGTCGCTCACTGCCTGCATGTGGTGTTTACCTGTCTCTGTCTATACACGTTCCTAACCATCCCCTTTCATCACGAGGGGCGGTAGACCGCATGCTCAAAACCCAACTATCTCCCCACCGTATCATCTTTTATTTACTCATTAAGTTTCTCCCTCTCTTCATTCATTCTCCACAAATTTGTTGACTAGTTGCCTCAAACCTATTCTATCATAGCAGACTCTCTCAAGCAAAGAGAATGGCCGGGGAGAAAGTTTTTAGCCTCTCACAGGTTTCCCAACACAAATCCAAGAAGGATTGCCGGTTGGTCATCAATGGCAGAGAAATTTTCTCCCACAATCTCTATGATATCTTAACCTTGTCTTTCTCTCTTTTTCTTTTTGCGCGGAACCAAGGAGGATTGGATAAAATTAGCGTTGACATGCTTTGACAATTACTGAACGCTAGAAAGTTTGTGGAAACACCCCGGGGGAGAAGAGGTGCTGACAGAGTCGGCAGGGAAGGACGCAACAAAGGAGTTCGAGGCAATTGGACACAGCAAGGCGGCCCAGAAGTTGCTCCTTGAATACCAGGTGGGTGTTCTCCAAGGTTACACTTTCACAGAGACAGAAATCAACGATGCTGCATCATTCCCGGAACCCAAAAGGAAAGAGATGGAGGCTTTTGTCATCAAGGATGATAACATGCCTAAACACACAGCTCTTCTCGAGTTTTTTGTGCCACTCCTGGTTGCCGGTTCCTACTTTGCCTACAGATGTCTTGCCAGAGCCAATGAGACCCTCTGTTAGATGGTCATTATTTTCCTCTTTATGTCTGTAACTCATCTATTACTGTCAATCTTGTCTTCAGTCAGTCATACCTCCGAAATTCCAGTTCATAGATCTTCCCTATGTATTTTCCTTCTTATCAAACAATGTATGGATAACTCACATGGGAATTATATCCCTTTCAGCACTGATATGATAACATGATTCTTGGCGGGGTATACCAAGAACATGATATCCCCAAATCAAATGATCATTTAAGGTTCAAGGAGAAAATGAAACTCACTCACTTTTAAGTTATTGATATCTGGGCACAACTTGCTAACTTCAGTTTGACCAGTCCTGCAGTTAATGTCGCTGGCTAGATAAAAAGTAAAAAAAATGTGCAGAGGGCAGTTCTTTATGCAAACAAGGAAACTGACTGTTCTCACAAGCCACGGGTACAACCCAAACACTCGTTTGCATTACCAGGAAATCAGTAAAATTCCGCTGCATCCAATAAATTCAAAATAACAGGGGGTCGATGCTTACTAAGAGTGCTGATAACATGATGCTAAAGACATATTGACTAGTGTTATTATCTGACATCCCTTCTCTGTGAACCGCAACAGGGGGTCGATGCTTACTAAGAGTGCTGATAACATGATGCTAAAGACATATTGACTAGTGTTATTATCTGACATCCCTTCTCTGTGAAACACAAATATCAGATAAAACCAGCTTCCAAAAAGAAAGTTAATGATGCAGAAAGTTGTATTTTCTGCTTCAAGTGACAACTTTTTGGGGTTTGATTTCTGAAATTTCTAACTTCCACTTATACAGTTAGGTGGTTAGAAAGAATAATTTAAGAACCAAATCCAAGCAATTTTAAATGCTACATTAGTCATAGCTGCAAAAATACAGACGTAGATTCATGGAGGAAAAAAAAAGAGTTATGTTACACAACTTTCTTGGACTAAAACCCCAGCCACACTCTGCTGTCCCCGTCTCTTACAAGAATACAGCAGAATGTAACGAACTCTCCATTGAAAACTCAGGAAGGAAAACAAGTCAATGGGGTGAAAGAAATACAAAGAAACAATAAAGGAGTGGAAGTGGCCGATTCCGGCGTGTATGGTACATGGTACAAGAATCACCATACACCTATAACTATGTGCAGAACTTAATTTTTCACACAAGATAGCAAATAAAATACCTACCTATTTATCCATACAGTATCATTGCAAGAATTTGGAATCTGTATTCTTCAAATTCCCTCCACCCACTCTATGTTAGTACACAGAATGCTGGATGAATAGTCTACACTCCTTTTTAGATTGCATACAATGCGATTAAAGCTGCAGAGAGAACCAAAAAAACTATTACCCTTGATAAACTCAAAGATATGAGCTTCAAAGAAAATATATTTAATTAAGATAGCCATCTTGGATTCAAAATCACAAAAATAAAAAATAAAAAAGATATCATCAACCCAAATATAATTGGGTGGGGCCAATTGCATTCAAAACAGATAAACTGGCAACTCCACAAAGCCACATACAAAGTTTCTGGAAAGCAACATAGCAAGATTTCTAACTTCTGAACAGATAATAAAATAAAAATGGACAAGGCTTGGGAAAGCTCACCAAACACGCAAAGGAGAATAAAAATTGTTACTTGAACAAATCGACTGTACTGCATCTGATATTGAGACCTTTGAAGCAGTCTCTGAATAGCTCCATACCAGCCATATAATTGCTTATCATAACAATCATTGCAACTGTCCAGGCAACTCTTACTCTTTTCATAAGATGCATTTATACCCTATTAAAAATTTTGCGAGAATAAATTACAATACAGAACACAATAATAAAAAGCACAGAAAAAAAAGCAGCATTTATATACTCACCTTAGACAACTGAGAAGATCTCAGTAATGCAGAATCAACTTCTTGAATTTGGTCAGCTGCCTTCCACTTCCTAATCCCATTCTTTGACAACTTCAACTTCGATATAGATTCCATTGAATTTAGAAACCCAGAGACACTGGGAATCTTGCGAGGGGGTAATGGGGGCTGACCATTTGAAGAATTCTGTGGGTAACTATCATCAGTAATAACTATTTTCCAAGCACCTATGTCAGCACTAGCACTAGCTGTCCTCCTATGACCATGCAACTTCTCCTCCCTGGCCTCCAAGGAGTGCTCAACAGATTGACTTGAATTCTTTGGACAATCAGTTGCTGAATCTGGACCCAATGCTTGGGATACTTCAACAACCCTCCCATTAACTTTTACAGAATCTTTGTCCTTGGGCACAGATGGTCCAGACAAAAACAATGCAAGTTCATTGCACTCGCCTTCATCCAAATGCACCCAAGGTAGTGATTTCTTGCCCTCTGAATGAGCTGATTCCTCTAATGACTTCTCAATTTTTAAAATTTGATCCTCAATAGCAATAATAAATTCCCAATGCCTATCTCTCGCATTGTCAATCGAGCCCTTCTTGTAACTTGGTTGGACAGCCCTGGCAAATTCTTCTAACTGCATTTCCATCCAAATTCAATTAAAATGCAAATGCTTATATCACTACAGCCCAAATCAATTAAGGTGAAAATCTGCGTAAGTTGTTCGGTTAGAATTACCTGCCATTTGGCAGTGCCCAGGGCCGCAAGCAGGTCAGTACGGAGTTCCTCCGAGTCCAACATACTTGAACTATCCTTCCTTGTGTGAATCCATGTTCTATATGTTGATTCCATCCTTCAGACCATATAAACAACAGTAATATGAAATCGTTGATAACAATCTAACCCAGCTGAATATCAATACATTAATACAACATTTGGCCGCAAACAAAAATATCAAACAAAAGTAATGCTGGTTATCGCGAAAATTAAAGAAATTGAGCAGCTGAACCTTAAAATGTTCCATGATTCGCACCCAACCCTGTCTTATCCCAGCAGCCATAAATGGCCCAATTCAAGCCAATCTCAATTAATAAAATAAACAAACATTTGGCATATAGAATTACATAATGCATTTAAAGTCATTAATAAATCGAACAAAGGAAAAAAAAATAGAGTTGCTACCTGTCAGCCGATTCTTGAACTTCCTCAGCCGCAGAGAAAAATGGATCCTTCTCCCACCGATCAAAACTCGTAGCCATTTCAAAAACTCTCACTCCAATCAATAAATTAATTAACACCCAAACGAAGAAACGAAATAAAACTATAATACATACACGAACAGAAAACCCTAGGCGAAAAAATCTTTGTTTCAAGCTATTGCAAAATTCTGCTACAAAATTGATTCTGGATCGCTGGATTGTCGCAATCTAGAACATGAGAGAGCGTAAAAATCGTGTTTTCTTGTTGCAGATCGAGGGAAATAACGTCTCGAAAAAAAGGGTAACAACAACCATGTGATTAAATAACGTGGCGTCTTCAGTGCAGCCGATGTTGTGCTGAAGCAGTAGCAAACGCTGCCGTTTCTTGTGTCATTGTGTCAAAATGAGACATAAGTTCGGTCAAAAGTGGTGTACGATCAGATACGAGTGCCCTGACCCTCGAGTGAGTTTTGACTTTTCAACTTGGGTTAGTGGCAAGCCTTTGGTGTAATCCAAATTCCCCGTAGGATATAAGATAATGTCTCTTTAAGTGTTGAAAAGGAAAATAAAAATCCAATTTTGGAATACAGTATAATTATAAAAAATAAAGGGGCATATTTATAATTATAAGATAGATTAGTGGTGGTAAGTGTAATTAAAGTTGTAGACCCGACGATTCATTGAACGGTTTCATAGCATCAGTTGAGAGCATGTTACAGTAGCCACGGAGAAAGAAGCAGAGCAACTGCGTGAGGCGGCGAGGAACGGTGAGATAGACAAGGTGAAAGCCCTGATAGACTCAGGAGATGACGTGTCATACTTCCACAGTAATGGTCCGATATCTCTCATGCACGCTGCCAAGCTTGGGCCACGCCAACGTGGGCAAGACTCTTCTTGAAGCTGGCGCACCCTGAAACGCTCTCTCGCCGTCTAACTTCTCCGCTGGAAATTTCGCCATGGATTCCGGTCACCAGGTGGCTTTTGACGTCCTTCTTAATGCTGTTTAATGCTCTCTTACGCTACTTTTGTTTATTTTGTTTTGTTTAATTAGGTGTCAGTAGAGATTCATTTTGGTTGAATTCGTTTATATGCAATTCCAAATTACGATTCCTTTTAGGTTCCTTATCAAAATCTCACGTTTTCTTTTTCGCCTTTGCATATCTGAATTAGTTGGTTATGATTCAGTGCAGAATATGAGCATTCTTGATTATATAACGTCAGTATCGATGCCGTGTTTGCAATTGAATACGTTGAGGAAGAATTTATTAAGTGCTCGATGTTCATCATTGGTGTACTTTCTGTGCAAATTTCTTCCAGCAACTAATATCTATCCCAAGAAATGGAAAATTGTTTAACTAATATGTTTATGTTAACCTTCACTCGTTTCCAGTAATTGCAGCAAATTAAGATGTCTGGTGCCTTGTGACTTTGTATTTACAAATAAATATCCATGATTGGATAGGAATTCACGCTGAATTGATCTTAGGAACCATTTCAAGGGCAGCAAATAAGAACAGTGATTCTGATAGCAAGGTTATCATCATGGCTTGGGAGAAACCATTGATGGAGGCTGTCTGCTCAGGAGGTGGTCATGTATAAACATCGGCTTTGGAATGGGGATTATGGATACAGCCATTCAGCAATATTCCCCTGTTACACACACCATTGCGGAGGCTCACCCAGAAGTTTATGATCGTATGCTTCACTCTGGTTGGGGTGAGAAGAATACTGTATGTAAAATATTTGGTCGTTCTTTCTCAACTAGAATCTTGTGATGTTAAGTCAAGATACATTGCCCTTCCAACTATAGCCATTCTTTATCTAATTTCTGTGCTGCAAGGAACAGTTATGTTTTATGGCATTTGATTAATATTGTTTACTTTTTATATTCATTTTCTGAAACATTGCCATGCGCTATTCATTTGACGATAGACTTAAACTAATTCCATCTCTTTTACACATACTAATTCTGCAATCAACACGTCTATTATTAGGTATGCCTTCAAGTAGCCTTCATTTTTGTTTCCTAAATTATTGCCTGATGATGTTCATATGAGGATAGATTTGGATAATTTACATACATGAGAACTGTTACAAGCGTAATTATTGACTCTGTTCATCATTTAATTTATATTCAATTAACCACCAAAATGAATTAGATAACTCAATTGTAGTTGTAATTTTTATTTTGTTTCTTTCTAAATTATAGTTTCATAGACACACAATTCTAAGGTATTTGAGGAAGTTGATTTATGTCCAGTGATGATCTTTCAATTTGAGATACAATCTAAACTGAGCATAAACTTCATTATATTTTCTTTTGCTGGAAGATGTAAGTTTGAGCCACTAATTCTTTCATTTTTTTTTAAATCTTGGGTACCTTTTAAGTTCTTGGGAAGAGACAGTCTAAATGCCACCTTTTCCTCTATTGTATATTTTTTTAGCTCATCTGTTTTAGAATATAGAAAAGAGACATTTACTTGTTAGAATTTATTTCTGTGATACACCATTATAACCCAATTTCCTATTTAATAACTCTTCAGAAATGTTGTCCATACTGTCCAGGCATATTCTTTGACACCTATGGAGAGTATTATTAAGGCCTTAGAGAGTTTCACCAACATCTTTCAAAGTTGTTGGAACCTGGAGGAATCTATTCATTTTTCAATGGTCTTTGTGGAGATAATGCATTTTTCCATGTTGTCTACTGTCATTTAGCTTCATTAGAATTTGAGAACTTGGGCTTCTCCATGCAATTGATTCCATTGCCCGTTAAGAATTGTCTAGGAGAAGTTGTTTGGGGAGGTGTGAGACAAAAATATTGGCAACTCGATACATATTATCTCCCTGTTTGTCAGTCTGTACAGGATTCTGAATGAAGCTGCAAACTCAGACATCTTTTCCTTTTAGAATGTTGAAAGAACTTGAAATATTTATATTTAGTATCTTTAAATATATTCATCTCTCTTCATTATAATTCTTTATGGATAGGATGTAGCAGATGATTATTATCTTGTGCTTATTAGATTGCTTATAGCTTGATTGAAGATTATGATAACATTGACATTTGCCACTGTGGAGTTAAAATTATTAGATGCAGAAAAATGTACCAGCAATATTATTGAAAGCATTACATTTGAAGATTTTATTCAAATGTAGGTATAATTAGGGGTTAAGCATTACATCTGTGGAGGTAAAAACAGTTTTTTTCGGAGAATTTTGGTATTTGCTGCCTAGCAGAGACTGCTTGGAACAAATCTTATATCTTCATAACTTCTACTTACCATGTCCTATTTTATTTTATTAAGAACTTTCAATCAATTGTATTACCCAAAGTTTGCTTGTTTGTTTCTTTTACCTACTTTCGGCAGTGGAGAAACAAAATGGAGACAAATCTTGAGACTTAGTGAGAATTCGGTGGTTTTGGATCGTTGCCTAGCAAAAATATCTAAAAAAGTTTTCAAAGTGTTGTGGCTGTAAAAATTCAATCTTCTTTGTATTTTTTTGTGGAGAATCTCAAGTAGAAATTCACAATTCTAATAACTTGCTACCCGTGAGCAACCTCCAATTTGGATTCTCATAACTGTGCTATGACATTATGATGTAGGATGGTTTTAGTAGTCTTTAAATTATTTTGTTACAGATTCCATGAAAGCATTCCGTCAAAACTACTAGCCAATTTAAAATGCTTTAATCTTGTGAGTCATTACGGATGAGAAAGAGAGAAGAATCTGGCTATAGATAGATAAGTAAACTGAATTTCATTGAAGTTCAAATAGCACTCTTACATGGATTTTTTGTACGCTTCTTTATTCTTTTTATTATTTTTCCAATCACCTAATCACTTCATGGGGAAATTACAAAAGCAACTGAGTGTGTTTGCTCAGTTGCTGGAACATAAGAGAAAAGGTGCCAGGAGAATGTTCATTGTCCTCAGAGTGAGATGAGTGAGACATCATTTGAGCTATGTTTGGGACTTCTCGGCCCATATTTGGTTACCAGACCAACTCTTCCATGTTATTATGATCATGTCCAGGTGAAAGCCACTGGACTTCCAACAACATGTTTTCCATCTGACCACTGCAGACGAGCAAAGCTGGCTGTACCAGATGGCATAGAACTGGCAGTAAATGTAACCGTGTAACTCTTTTTCTCGTTTTGTTCACTGAAGCTCAGTGATTCTGGTTGAACCAAGATCTTCACTGATAGAGACTGTGAAGACACAGAAACTTTATATGTGGTGGGATTGCCCACATTTGTCAGAGTTCTAGTGTATTTCACCGTGCTTGTGACACCAGCACCACCCCGCTTGCTTGATGCTGTTTGAAATGGAACAGAGAAAGATGGGTAGTTAACATCACCCAAGCTGTACGTTTGGCTTGACAGACAGTTGAAGTCCCTGTTTGTAACTTGCTTAATCTGAGATGAGCTATAGTTTAAGGCACAAAGGAAGCCTAGATAATCATCAACAGTGGCATCGTAGACAAGGCCTGGATCCAGCGCCGCTACTGGATCCACATGTCCAGCGCCATAGTCAAATGGTGTTGATGATTGTCCAGTGGCAACATCTATAAGGGTTTCGCGGTTGCTGTATGTTGAATAGGCTGTGGTCATGAGGGCAGACCTAATGGCTGCAGGGGTCCATTCTGGATGAGCAGCCTTGACGAGTGCAGCTAATCCACTTACATGGGGGCATGACATTGATGTCCCTGAAATGATATTGAAGCTTACACGCCTAGGATCGTTTTCTAACCCAGTGGGACCAACTGCACCAGTCCAGCCGGCCAGGATATTTACTCCTGGTGCTATAATATCTGGTTTCAGTATTTCTGGAGTGATCGGATTTGGACCTCTAGAACTGAATGCTGCAACAACCGGTGATGGTCGGATCCCCAATTGTGTACCTCCAGACGTAATTGTGACCGTTGGATTAGGATCAGAAGAGATATATTTCTTAATCAAATCACCAGCTTTCTGGCCTACAGTTGCTGAAGGCAAGAGCTGTGCATCAGCCACCAGCTCTTCCCCGTAGGTACCAGTATTTGTTAAAATCATTCCAACACCACCTGCATGTTTCACCACCACACCTTTTTGTACCCTAGCATTTCCCCCTCGATCGCACACCACAATTTTCCCCGCAACTTTTGCAGGAATCAGACTGCCTGTCATGCAAAGATTACCGCTTGATGAAGTGCTAATATTGGGAGCATAAACTATTGGGACTGGAGAACCAGATAATGGTTTTCCGCTATAAAGTGATACACCAGTGAAATTCTTTCCATTTCCAAGGCTTAAATATGCAGGGAAATCACGATCCAAAGTTCCAGCACCTACGGTGGTTATCCAAGGTGCAACGTTGGACAGGCTGCCTGCATGCGGTCCACCATTTCCAGCTGAACAAGATACAAGAATTCCATGCATCACAGCAGTGAAAGCTCCAATGGCAACAATGTCTCTATAATATTCTGTCAGTCCTCCCCCAATAGACATGGATATAACGTTAACTCCATCTTCTACGGCCTTATCCATGCCTGCCATGATATCAGAGCCAAAACACCCTCCAAGCCAACACACCTTGTATGTGGCAACCCTAGCGTGTGTAGCCATTCCACGTGCTGTCCCAGAAGCATAACCAAATAGGCCAGCTCTGGAGACTGCAGAGCCAGCCGCCGTGGTTGATGTATGTGTTCCATGGCCATCATCATCTCTTGGCGACTTTGATTCCACAGTTTCATCAATAGGTCCAAAAGTTGCTTCATACCCTTTTGAGAAAGACCTGGCACCAATTAGTTTCCGATTGCAGCTTGACGAGTTGAAGTTTTTACCCACCTCACACACTCCTTTCCAGGCACTTGGTACTGGTCCAAGTCCTGTGTCATCAAAGCTTTTTATCTCAGGCCATACACCAGTGTCTAAGATTCCAACAATTACCTCGCTCTCTGCCTTAGATGCAGAGAACAGAGTTTCACCCTTTCCTAAACCAAGGAACTCCGGTGTCCGGGTTGTGTGTAGTTCATATATGACTTCTGGCAAGACAGAGATAATTCCTTGTTGCTTTGCAAGTGACTCAGCTTCCTCAGCAGTTAGCGTCGTGGAGAAGCCATGAATTACGTTGTTGTATGTGTAAAGCATGGCTGCAGAGTCTGACACTGATTTTAAAGAAGTGTCATACCATTCAAAGTGATCGCTGAAACTTGCTGGCATGTTGGACTTGTCCATGTGAATTACGTAAGTCTTTTTGTATTGCTGGTTCTCATCTTCTGCTGCAACACATTTGTAACAGAAAATCAAAAGTAAACTCCATTGTAGAAGCCCCAACTTCAAAATCTTCATCTTCTCACTGTATAATTGGAAGCCTGAGCTGTAGATTTCAGGCAATGCAACTCAGTTAGTTTTTAGGGGTGACTTGGTTTCAGAAACTCAATGATAACGAAAGAGAAGTTCACCTTGGACTAAGAAAATTTTCTTGGCTCTCTGCTCTGCCACCAGGTTTCCAAATGGGTCTTACTTGTATAAGACAACGCCAGGTTTGACGCCAGTACATCATGTTCTTTTTATGACTGCAAAATAATTCGCAACCACGTATAGAATATTATACTGTGGGTCAGTCAGCCTTTTCTTTGATTATCTTGTAATTAGAATCCAATGGTCAATGATATCTTACTCTCCATTATTATTGTCGCATGTGACATCATGGTCTCCAAATTACTGGCTTATATTTGTGAATCACGAGCACTTCCAAGCTAAATACATGCACTAAATCAGTGATTTATTCTCTATATGTTCTGTAAACTGTCTTAGAGTGGCTGGTAGCAGTGGTGGGTTCTATCTTTAACCTATCGAAAGCACAGGACGAAATCATAAAAAATCATGCCAATAAACAGACGGCCGCAACGCACAAAACATGGCGTCGAATCATTTGACGAGTCTCAGTGGATTATGGGTGGACAAAAGATTAGCAAATTGTGGCAGGGAATACTGCGCACTTTACAGGTCGACACCCATTTGAGCAAATGCCCTTAACTTGGTCAGCAGTTGCTGTCAAATTCGTGCTGAAATCACGCATCCTACTGTCCAATCAACGTTAACTTATAATCAGCATGATTAAAGTGCTTTCCTTTAAGCAGTTTGGCTGGATAATGAGCTCTCTGATTCTTAATCAACCATGCAATTGTTGAGCTGCGAATTTTCACGAAGGTGGAAACCTCAAATCGGTGGAACGAAGAAGCTTGTAAACGACAAGAATTACACTAATCATATGCTTGTAATTGCAATTCTGGGTTGGGTTAATAGAATAAGTTATCTTTTATCTTTTTTATTATAGGATAATAGGAGAATTAATAATTAATACCCAACAGGACCCCTTCGACGTACTGATAAATCATAGCAGAAGTTAAGTGGACAGGCCACTAATTATCTCATTCATTAAGATGGTTAGAATAATGATTATTGGACAGAAGTTTTGGCTTCAATCGTTTATCTTTTTCCTTCAAGCTAAGCAATAATCATTAAGTGACAAAAGAGGCATGCTGAGATTGAAGATGACTCATAACAATCGATAATTAATAATCTTTCTCTTGGAACATTGTTAAGGTTATTTGTTTCTCCCACTGTATTTGCTCTCTGGAGGAAAATGGCTGGAAGGGGATCACCTTATCAACAATAATTGGTGTAGAGAGTTTGTGGTTTTTGCCACGAAATGTCTTGGAATGAGCTTCTTGTTATGCGTGAACGATTGAACATTCAGAAATTGATTGCAACTTCCATATATTGATTACTTTACTTGCATGGTGAAATTTGATGTCGTTTACAGACAACCGCAGAGTACAATATAATAAATTACAGAAACAAACAAAGCATTTAGATCAAAATTATATATGTATTCTAATGAATGAGGCTGTAATGGACTTTGTGTCACGCTCAAATAATTAATCCAAGAAAACAATGAGAAGAGGTTTTTACTAATGATAATGGGAAATGGCGTTGTCATGTCATAAACTCCAATTATTATCAGTGAGGCTGGCAATAATAGAGATGTAAACAGAAGCAAATAAGGTAGGGAAAGAAAAAAGAAAAACGAAATGGTTGGCTATGGTTTGCAGAATCCATCGGGATTCCTCTTAGCTCAATCATGTTATGGATTCAAACCTCTCATGGCATGGGCCCCTGGCACTCAACCAGGATGTTAATGCTTTGCATATACTTGTCCCCACTGCGTTGATCTCATTCATACTCGCTCCATCAATAATACCAAACTTTTCAAACCATCTTTTCTATGCTCGATTATCAGTTTCATGCTGACTTTAACAAAACTGTTCACTTACCCTAGCTATGTCCTTGTGCACTCTTTGCAGATTGATCCTTGAATGCTTTTCATCACTACTCAACCCACCTTTACCATGGCCACTTCTTGTTATGATGCAAACTTGTAAGCAACTGATTCGACATGGGGTTTGCATGCTGTATTAAAAGACATGGTTCTTAACCTAATTATTACAAGTTTCACAAAATTTCCAATGAAGTTGCTAGAATGTCTAGTCTCCCACAGAAAGTTGCTGTCATTTCCTTAATAATTGAAACAAAGTCGCAAGAACGTCGTTTCTCTTTTGTCTGCTTTTGCTTCTTCAACGGTCTATTCATGCTAGAATTGACCACATCAAACGCGAATAACCCACGAAAGGCTCTTCCCTATCCAATTATTGAAACTTTTGATATGTTTTACGTGCAGTACAACTGGTAATCAGGCAACAAGCCCAAACAATCAAATATATTTCAGTAGTAATATTTTTTATCAGATGATCTCGTAGTCAAGATCATACCCACATCAAAAGAATACAACACGACCCGATTATTTTCCTTGCTTTTCGAAAAGTGTCCCATCAGCTGGCAGGCTCACTTTCGTTAACTGAACGTTTAAATAATACACCTTACAACTAAGTCACCTGAAAGTGAAACTTAATGTGAAGAAGCTGTTACAACTAGGATAGTTAATGGATGAAACTTCTAATTCTTATCTCCATTGTTGTCTTGTTATTTTCTTCAAGGAGACAAAAGTAAACAGAAAATTCTTACCAGATTTTAGTTCCATAAGTTAATCTAGGAAGCTTACATGTACAATCTACATTACCATTAGCTATTTCACTGGTTGGTAGGACTTCGAGTTTGTCATCTGGGCATCAAATTATCTTAAACAAGAGAAAAATTGAAGAAGTGACATGTACGAAGCTAAATTTGACTATGAGCAAAGTAAAATTTCCCGTTTGGCTTGAATTAGGTTTGCTTTAATCGTCATAGGTCCACAGGCAATTAGATAAAGAGACCGTGGATGTAATCACAAATGATAAACCACTTTTGTGGGTATCACATGGCATGTTCCTACCGAAAATGATGGCTGACCTTGCAATGCAATGGCCAATGGGCCTTTTTCAGCTAATTAATTAATTATTGATCATAAATTCAACACTTTCTTAAATACACCATTGGTGCCTTATTAAGAAAATGGGTGTAGTCAGGAGATGTATAAGGTGCTTTTAGTGCCAGTTTTGCTTAAAGAATTGGGCGCGGGGATCTTGTCCAACTTCTTGCTTGTAACTTTAGAGAGAGCCCAACTGTTATACGGAAATGGTTAATTAACTTCAAATGAATAGGGCATTAGAGTAGAGACAAGTCAAGGATGCTGCATATCGAATCGTGATCGTGATCATGCGAGTTGCTCATATCAAAGGAACCAACAGGGACACGCCATTACATCGCTCACTCTTAGCGAGCATGCCCACCCATTTGTCTGCTCCACTCCATGCCTTTTACTTTACAAACCTCACTTATATATTCATTTGTGTGCCCATCTTAAGCTGCGTACTTCATTTGCTTGACCTAATCTCTACGTGAACTATTTTAAATCTGATCTTCATTCAAAGTTGGGAGAGAAGAAACTTTCCTTGAAGAAAGAACAGTAGGGTAAGTAAAGCGTTATCTCTTCACAATACATTAGATTTCCTTCGTATATAAGCATTACTCTAAAATACGTTAAGTATTGAATTCCCTTCACATTACATTAATTCAATTAATTACATTGTTCTTTTACGTGAAGGGTTGGCTAAGAGTTCGCTGTGAGAGTGCATTTACCTTTTGGTTTGGCACTTGAGTCATGGAAAAATGCAGAAGCTGCTTTTGTTTCATGGACGCTCATTTTCTTGTGTTTGAGGTTAGTACTCTCTAGCTTTGTGCTTGTAGAAGCTGCTAGGGAAGTTAGGTTTGCTTCAAAGTAATGTAGAGCTTGGAAGGCAAACTAGCCTTGCTGAAGAGGCTGGCCACGGAGAACAGTTGAAAAATTGAGAAAAATTGCAGAAAGTTGCAGTCAAGGCAAGCTAGATACATTTCTTATTTCATGGTAACTCAGTATATATACATATGCCCTATACAGCTTACAACACGAAAACAGATAAAGGTATGGCATGACAGAGTAGTAGGTATGTTTTTTCAATCATATTCCAGTCAGATTTTATGGTTAGTGAGAGAAGCACGCGCAAGGATGAAGAGGAGCAATTCCAGGATCTGCTCAGACTTCTTTGGCGGGAAGATGCAATGCATTGGTGGACTGAGTTTGGGCTTACAGAAAAACAGCCGAAGCCAAAAACTCAGCTTGCAGCAGTCTCAACTAGAACGCCTTATGGCTGGTGGTTGCGGAGGTTATGGTTCTGGTGGGGGTCGCAGTGGTGGGAATGGGCGAGGCAATGGTGGTAGTCGTGGTTTTGGTTGTGGGGGACGTGGGGGCTTTGCCTTTGGCAGCGGCATAGGTCATGGGGGTGGATTTGGTTCAGGTGGAGGGGGCAGTGGCTTCGGCTCTGGGTCTGGTTGGGTAGGTAATGGTGGAGGAAATGGATTTGGCTCAGGCTCAGGGCATGGTAATGGTGTGGGCGGATACGGTTCTGTCTGTGGATAAGCATCTGAGGAAACTACTGTTGTTCAAATGGGATCGTAATGATCAGATTTTCTTCTAAACATGTAATGTGTAATTTAGACTCTCTTCCTCTAAATAAAGTCGTCGACTCTAACCAAAAATTTGTTAATAAATCTCCCCAATTGTTCATTGACTACCTCTTCCACCTTTATTGAATGCGATTCGAAAATTACAAAACACGATACTGTCAAATGAAAATGACCATACCCACCAATTCTTTCACTTCATTTATTTATATTTCCTTTTCCTTGGACAATTGTTTGCTTCTAGAAGGCTTCTAGTTCTGGGCTTTTTTTAAAGCATAGGTAAGCTTCTTGTAGCTTGTCCCTTGGGCAAACCAGGCAGGGTGGCAGTGGCTTTGTTTTCTACTGAGATTTCAAGGTGAATTCCTGTACCACGAAGCCACACATTCTAAATTTAATTGCAAACTGAAAAGCAACCAAATGATCACCCAGGACGACATCTACTGTTTCGTTGGTCCAAACGTGAGGGGCACTTGCATGTTTTGATTGCGTTACAAGATTTCCCTTCAGAAATCTTGATCAAAATCACGTTGCAAGTATCCTAAAACATTCCTTCACGTAACTCCAGCCTATCCCTTGATCCCTTCACGGAATTCAGAGTCAAGAGGCAGCCATGGCGTTAAATGGGGAGACAGATGAGGTAATCAAATCAACTAGCAAATTTGTTGCGTAAAAGAAACATCAATGTCATATTTCAACACTCCCAAACCACCCAGGTAATAAATTATTGGAAACACAGATTGTTTTATATAGATAGATTTACATATACACATGCAGTTATGCACGATGTCAATTGTTTATCTTAACCACATAGCACCAGTAGAGTACTGAAGCAGATAAACGACAGCACAAACAGCACATTGGCAGCTTATATATACTTGGAAATAAATAATAGCCCAGTTGCTGGTCGAGCAAACCCAGAAGAATGGCCCCGGTCGTTGGGGAGATCAAGCAGCAAAGCAGTATTTGTCATTCTTTGGCCTGAAAATTTTCACATCAAAGTAGGTTATATGGGGACTATATATTTGGTCATGACTATCCAAATGAGTCAGCATCAATCATTAGTACAAAGACCATAAACAGAGTCACTAGAGAGAGTGAAAACTCTGTATCTCATGTCAATATTTATGGAAAACACTGCAAGTTAGATATTACAGATTCATCTTTTGACATAATATCAAATTTGAGAGGCATAATTTATGCCAGAACTGAAGACAACAAATTAGAGAAGTAAAATGGAGGAAACACGGGAAAAGACTGAGATTATGCAACCACTCGAGACATCAATCAGCAACTCAAAAACAATGAAGTTGGAGAACAGTTCTACTCAAAAGGAAAAAAAATTTTGATCAATAATCGATATAGGATTCAAACAGTTGATTGTCCCACTTTCTTTTTTTTCAAGGTGATAACAAAAATGCTGGACATGATATGAGATTTGGTAAATAGCTGCTTATTAAACCCCAGGTTGCTATTAGTATATTTCTCCATCTAACGACAAGATGAGATCAATGAAATAGGCTTATACTTACAAGCATGGTAAAGCAAAACATTTTGACATATAAAATGATCAGCTAAAGTCCACAATATTTAGAATTTCTCAGAAAGGATCCTCTTTCAAGGATTAACCGTCCAGATGTCTTACTCTAGAAACATACAAGAAAAGAATCCACTGGTAATTAAGTCAGTTTCTTAATAGTTCTCTGTATTTTCAAGTAAATTAAAGTCAAATATAATCTGTTTTAGGGGTTGCTTCGAAAAAGCACTTAGAGAGCCAAAGATAATGACACTGTTTATTGTTCTGTCAATAGATGTATCTCTTACTTTCCAACCAGACAGTATATTTATTCTGCAAACAGCATTTTGAGTTTGAGTTGCTTAACAAGTGATGAACTTATTAACCCTATTATTGTTTGAAGTGAAAATCTGTTGGACTGTCACAAAGAAATCCACCCAAACATTCTAAAAAGTTTGGGTGAAATCATAGCCTCAAGGCTTAAATGCGGCTTTATTTCTTAGTCATGCATGAATATTGGATCAAATTTCTCCACAAATTTCCATATTATAGAAGAACTAAATTAAAAGTTAGAATACAGAGGTAAAACATCCAAGATGAAAGTTGCCAACGATCGTACCCCGGATTCTAGGATTGAGCCCCAAGTCAGACGACCTCCCTCACCACCAGACTTCAGTTCCAGGATGCTGCAGGGTACAGACGTTAGGATAAGAAAAAACTGAAATATGATCAACAAAGACTAAGTTAAAATCATATTCAAAATTGAGAGCTATTAATTGATTAACATTGATCAGTCAATCCATTTCTGCAAATTACCTTTCATGTGTATGATCTGTTTGATGGCCTGAAAATGAGCTTGAGTCAGAAGGAGCCAAAGCATCAGCTTTTCCAGCTGCTTGTGCTTCCAATTGTCCATCTCCCTACATAAAGAATTTTGTCATAATTCAGACAACATCCATGATGCAAAATAACCGAGGAAACCATAAGTTTTCAGTGCCTTAAAAGAGAGAAGACTTACAGAATATTTCTCTCCCATCCAGCCAGGAACTCTATCCGAAAGAAGGGTGACATACTGCTCCATAGCCTCCTCTGGACTCATGTTCCCCAGCTTTTGCCAAGCATTCCTTGCACAACGTAAGCACTGCTGTCCATCACTCACACATAGCAGCTCTCAACCCTGTTATTATAGCTAGCTATCAAGCTATACCGTGCAACTCGCATAGGGTTGGGCCTAAGTTGTTTTGCATTTTCAGTTCTATCTTTTACAAACTCCTCTGGTAATTAAATTTGGTACAAGTCATTTGCATCGATCTAAATTCGAGAAGTTCAGGCAATCTAGATGGCCTAGCACGAAGGCATCGACTATTAAATATTCAATTAACCAGTTTCGATTTAGACGAATGTCCAACAAAAACTAAGTATAAGCAAGTTCTCAACCTAATCAATTGATTATACAAGTACATTCTCAACATCCCCATTTTCCAACGATCTTAATTTGTTTGGTTTTCCCGAGTTTATTCTTCACCTATATACTACGCTCGATCATTCACATACATAAAAACAAGACAAACAGAAGACAAAAGAAGCGTAAAAGTATAGGAAAGTTCGGTACCATTTGGAACGAGCAGAGAGCATGAGAGCCATGGGCTGTGACTCACGGCAAGGTCCTTCAGTTGCAACCTTGTGAAGAGCATACAGCTCCATCTGCACGTCACTCAACAGATCATCTTTAACACCAGATCCCACAAACTTCTCAGCCGCCCCAAAAACCTTCTCCAATTCACTCCTCTCTACTCCTTCCCAATCGTCGTCGACGTCGTCGTCGTCATTAACATCATTAACTAAACCATCCTTTGACTCTTTGTTCACCACATTAGTCTCTTCAGATTGCACAATTATATCTTTGTTTATAGCCGATTCTGTGACAATCTCTTCCTCTTCAACTTCTTTATTCTCATCTGTCTCTATAACCAAATCATCTTCTGTATTTGCTTCCTTCTCCACTAACCCCTCCTTTGATGAATCATCTCCCAGTCCCACCAATTCAGTTTCGATTTCCTTATCACGAGACACGGATGGCTCCACAAATTCCTGAACCAGATGCAAATTTTCTTCAAATTGACCCACTTTCTCCAAAGTTTCTTCAACAAATTCGACTCTTTTTTCGCTTTCGGAAACCCCAACTTTCATCTTCTCACCATATAGCAATTTATCCATAATAACATCCTCGTCAACGGTTTTCAACTCCTCAGCAGAGGCAGAACCACCACCACCGGACATAGCGAAAGAAACAAGTTTAGCAACAAGATAAGAAAACAACACAGCAATCAGAGCAGTTAAAACCAACTCGTGAACAAGCTCCATAGTGAGAGCGATGTCAGAACAGATGAAAAGATTACAAGAAGAGAAAAAGATAAATGGGCACAAGGAGAAGAAGACGGAGCGACGGATACGATGATGATAGGACTAGAAACTGGTGAATGATGCGTACAACACAGACACAGAAATGATCATTAAATACAAAAGTAAACGAAATGATAAAAAGCAGAGAGGACTAGGAGGGAAAGGATATTTGTAGAGCAGAGCAAAGCATATTCCACTTCGGCTTTGAATCACTTTTACTAAATTAGATGCGGGTCCAAGTTTGCTGGCAAAATGGTTGGGAAAATGGGTAACCTGACTGGGCGACGGCTTACGTTATCGGTTATCCGGTTAGCTAACTGTCAATCCTTTTCATCGTGCGTGTTTCATAAATGGCTTTGGCCGCCGTGAATGCATGTTCTTAACGATTTACCTGTTAAGAAAAGGACACTGAATGTGACAAAAATTGCGCAGTCAATCAAGAAAATTCTTCACAAAATTCATTAAATATTATCATCTAACGTACTAATTAAGTAAAAACGCTGTTTGAAGGAATGTATTTATGCCAAATGACATGGATTAGAATAATAAGCATTATGGTATGTAAATTACAAGTAAGTGCAAGGAATTGATTGGCTAAAAAAAACATTGTTTGAAGAGTATCTCTGTTTGTAGCTTGGGTTACAGAGCAATTGCTGTTTGCTTTGTTGATGAAATTAGACGATGTGCAGACCCTGATAGGTTTTGGGTAGGATCCAATCCGGGCAGTTTTGTGGAATACTCAAGCCCACAGTTCATTGGATGAGGATATTGAACCCGATTTACCTACCTCTGTTTCAAGCCTGCCATCCTGCCCAGCCTTCGACGTGCGACCCTACGGCAACCGTCTGAGTCCATGTAAATTGATCTAACGAACAGTTTCAATGCAATTCATAATTTATTTTTCCATTATTGAAAATCAAACGGAGATGTTAGGTGTATTGCATATTTTCTTCGGAAGATTTGATAGGCAAAGGCCCATTTATTGCTGTCGCTTCATTCACAATTTGGTCCCCCATTAAGTGCTTATTTACGAAGCGCTTCTATCGCAACCACAAAAGTTATAGTGACCTCCAGCTGTACGCTACGGTCCAAGCACTGCCTACACTTCACCCAACAGCTTTCCTTATCCTCTGTGACTCACACAGACAGGACAGTACAGTACTACGAAAAAGACAGTGATGCGCCTCTGCATTTAAGGAAAGAACCGCGAAGTGGCACCGGTCAGATTTGCCTTCTAATTCTAACCCCGTCATGTAAAATATTTTATTCGAATAATAAAAAGCGCACTGTACAGTGTGCTAATTGGATTGTCTATATAAACTTCTTGCCCGGAGGGCTGGGCGATCGAAACCCCATTTTTATTTTTCTACTTCTGTCGGGATTGCAGGCTCTCAGCTTCTGTTCCTTGTAGTTGCCGGAGGTCAAGGAGGAAATGGGAGGAGGCAACGGTCAGAAGTCAAAGATGGCTCGTGAGAGGAACATGGAGAAGCAGAAGGCTGCCAAGGGTAAACTTCCCCTTTTTGTCTCTCTTCGTCTGGTTGCCCAGAAAATAAGGGAACGTAAATTATCTTCTAAAAAGTATCGATTCTTGTTTTCTACGTAACTTGTTTTGTTTCCAAATAACTGAGATCTATGGGTTTTCTTCTTGGATTCAATGATTGTGGATCCGATCCTTAACAGGGAGTCAGCTCGAGTCAAACAAAAAAGCCATGAGCATCCAGGTACTGTTATAGTTATTAGTGGATTCATACTGATGTTCATATTTTGTGTTATCTATGATTTCGTGATCGCCTCAGTTTCATTGTCATGTCAATTGTCAAGTGAAAACTGGATATAGCATGCTTGAATTTGGAAGACTTGATACAAGGGATCTTTGTCATTGCTTGCTCACAGCGGTTCCCTTTTGGGAACTTTATGATTCAAAGGAATAACAACGACTCAGTATTTATGTACGTTTTGTAGCTATGTGCATCCTTTGGCGTAAAAGAAACAGGGCTTCGATGAATCAAAGTTCTGTATTGCTGTGTAAAATACTCAATCTATAATCTGCATTGCTGTGTAAAATACTCATAACTTGTATAGGCCAGTGGTGATGGGGTGACATTCAAATGAGATTAATGAGTTTCTCCTCATCAATTGAGGTGGTGTAGGAGATGAATTATGAATTTGCTTTAAATTATTTTCCCCGAAGATAATGAACGAGAAGACTGGTTGTGTTTATTGATTATCGCTGCTCCTTTGTTGTACTCCAAACTTAATGCTTGGTGAAATATTTCTGACTCTAGTCTTCGTGATCTTGCGGTGTTTAGTAGTTCAGAAACGTTAAGAGCTATGAATATGATGAGAATTAGTCTAACGCATGGTGAATGTTGATTGCAGTGCAAGGTATGTATGCAGACATTCATTTGCACCACGTCAGAGGTGAAGTGCAGGGAACATGCGGAAGCAAAACACCCCAAATCTGATTTATTCACCTGTTTCCCCCATCTTAAGAAATGAAACAGCACAGAGGAAAAAATTACTGGAGTTGGTTACCGAAGCCACCCACTAGTATCTTCTTGTGATTTGATCTGAAAGCTTTTGGGAGAAATCCTCCCAGTCTCATGGATGCTAATAAGTCACTGTTTGTGGACTCTTATACCTACATAAAATCATGGCCTTCTAATTTATTCTGTGATTCTTGATTGGCATGTTTTGGAGCTGTTTCCCTTTTATCTTTGAGGTTAACTGATTAAGTATGCATGCTTGGAATGGACTTATCAGGTGCTGGTTCAGTTTGGTTCCTGGATTCACAACCAAAGGTACTAAAATTAGATGCCCTAAACAACAAAGTTAACAAACAATGCAAGAGGGACTCTCAAGTGAAAAGTCAGGTAGGGACTCTCAGATTCCCTGCAGTCTGAATGCTGGATTTTGCTGCCCTTGAACGCTAATAAATAGATTTCAAACCAGGCTAACATATTAAAGAGAAAATGCAAGACCAAGACCAAAACCTAACCGTTGTGGTAAAGGCAGTGTGATGCAAGCCCACATTAAAAGAGGAGTAATGAATTATAATCCAAAATTTTGTATTAACTAACAAAAATAGAACAAGGCGAACACAGCAGCACTAGAGGAACAGACTAGCAACATACAAGCTCAAAAAAAGATGAAAAAAAAAGCACAAATGAAAGAGAGAATATGGTTTGAGAACCAATAGTGCAATATAACCTCACGCAGAGGCTGAGATTTTTGGAGCATGCCAGCTAACAGATAATATCGACATGGGCGACAGACTATAACTACAACTGGTTAGCAGACCACAGAATATTCTGCATCCAAATAAAGTACCAGTATACTCGAGAAGGGACTGACTCTGGCTCTGGAGTTACTGCATTTGCATTCTGTCATTTTCAGCAGTTCTCACTTGGTAGAAATAAGGATGAACCTGAAAACAAAGATAACTCGGAAGTCAGAATAAACTGCCGTCCATGAATGAATAATTTAAGGCAAAAATGCTAAGAACAAGATGCAATACCAAAATGTAAACCATTATTTAGAAAACATGCTTCAATGTTCATAGCAGCTGAAGGGAGCAAGGTGGGGAAGAAAGGGTAACATTTTGATCCCCATTCTCAATTTCATGCCTTCATCTAAGCCGTGAACTATGTATTTAAAAATTTCCCATAACATGAGATGTACAAAGCTTTTGGTCCGACATGGCTTCAGTAGGCAAAGGGGCATTATTTCTTTCTTTTTATGTGCTGGGAAGAAGGTTTTACTTCTCATCCTGAAATTTTGGATACTTATCAATAGTTCTAAATCTATAACTTGCCTCTCTGACCGTAAGCCTGTCCTGGTGATCATAATGCAGAAGCTTATCAAGAAAATCAATGGCCTGCACATCATAAAAAAGGATACCCAAGGTAATAAACAATTATGAGATAAAGAAACTGATAACTATCCCAAAGCCAAATTGTTACCATCTAAAGAGCACTATGGAAACAAAAAATCGCAGTGACCCCAAGGGAAACTAAATGCTGGTTGTCTGAATTAAAGAATCTGGACCAAGGCTTCCTGCTACGCCTGCAAATAGAAATTAAAAACAAGAAGATAGAATAAGCGCCCTACAGCAGAAGTTGTATGTATTCAAAAATCAAGAAAAGGTTGGGTTTCTAGAAAGGAAGCAAGAGGGTAATATGATAGGTTTGATACTGTAACTAGTCCTGCAGAATCACATTCTCACGTTCTAAGTATAGGCCACACCCTCTTTCAGTTGGCAATAATGTCAGAATACAAGATTTTTGTCTCACCCTGCAACTGCCTTTATTACCATGCTATAACGAGAAAAGGTCATTTCTAGATCCCATTCTCTGTTCATGTTGTAAAGGAAGTTGCATGATCTAGCTTCAGACATTTAGAAATGAAGAAAAACAATTGTAACTGAGTAAGTATATACCTTCCAATTACAGCTTCAACCTGAGGTTCAAGCTCCAAATGATATTTGTCCAAGTACGCATTTAATTCATCAGTTCCAAGAACCTGAAAGAAACATGTATCTGAATTGAGATATACCTATAATACAGGCACTTATTCCAGATGTCTGTATAGGCAAGACTGTGATAGATTGCTTATAATTGCAATACACTCCAGATGTCTGTATAGATAAGAGTGGGATAGACTACTTACAATTATAAGACAATTTCAAGTAACACCAAATTTAAGATTAACTTCGCAATTTTGACAAGCTGACCTTCATTGTCATGACCATAAAAGAATGGTTCCTTGTGAAAAATCTGCAGGGAACAAAAACTTGTTTGATGCTTTCACTATTAAAAAAACAAAGCAACTAAAATAAACTGTATGGAATAAGCAGTTTAGGCATAATGCTCACCATTCCTGCAAACATACAGCCTAGGCTCCACATATCCAGTGCATAGTCATAGTCTTGTAAATCAACTAGAAGCTCAGGCTCCTTAAAGTACCTGTAAAACAAATTTAAACAGATTAATTTTAAAAAAATGCAGCAAATGAATGAAGAATGCATATTGTAAAGAGAGAAAGACAAACAAATTTTCTCTTGCATCACCTTATCCTACATCATAATTTCAGCATAGTGAAATCATGTTCCACAAAAAATTATACATAAAAATTTATGTTAATTAAAAGTTTATGTTAATCAGGACTACCTTGAAGCCACTCGGACATTATATTCTTTTCCACGATGGTAGAATTCCGCAAGGCCTCAATCAATCAAGCGAAGTTTTCACTGCTCATGGTCAATCATGACATTGTGAGGCTTGACATCCATATGCATTATGCCTTGAGAATGGCAGAAATCTAGTGCCTGAAATCCCAAATGCCCAGATAGAGATTATTTACTACACTTGAACATGCCTGTCTATAGAACTGAAATCCACATAAGAAAATTAGTGATGTGAAGCAATTTGTCTCCTAAAACCAAACACACGCACACAGAGAATAATGCAGTTTTAACTTGGAGATTCGTCTATAAATATCTTGAGTGAGATGAAAATCAATTCATTCCAGCTCATTGCAAGCAGTGACACCAGCGCACCTAATTGTTTGTGCAGATTTTGACAATAATCACATCAAGAATGAGCAAGTCACTGTTACAGAAGGCTCATATGCACAGAGGACTTTCAGCCATGCCCAACGCACTTGTGCAGAGACACAAGAATATAGTAGAATATATGCAACCAGATTGCATTCATTGTATCACGTCTGCAGTAAATTTTACACTATTCAACATCTTAAAGATTTATATTATTGCAGTCACATTATTTTAATATGATGCAACCACCCGCGTGAAAGGGAAAATGTTGGGTTAAACTAATTCATAAAGGGGCTCACCTACATACTAGCAATCTTAGGTGATAAGAGTATGCTGATTAAGTGAAAACAATGTCCATCAGCCAGTTAGATGGGGTAGAACTCTGTTATTTTTCCACATTTTTAGTCATAAAATTTAAAACCAAAGTTGGTTGCATCAAAATTTTCCTAAATCTATAAAAAGCATTCTCTACAAAACTTCATGGAAAGCGTAAAGCTAGAAGGAAAAAAATGAAAAAATAAAGCAGTCTCAAGATAATTTTAGAACAAGATCAAATGCAATAACCTTGAGAAGTTCATATATGTAGTAGCTTACGTCATTAGCGGACAGTTTGGGGTATAAGACTTTAAAATCTCTACTATTCAATTATTCGAATGTCAAGCTAGGAGTCTTTGAGTGCTGATCTCGGACAATATCAAGCAGCTTTACAACATTGGGCCTCCACAAAGATTCTGTAGTATTTTTATCTCCCTTTTAATCTGCATCAGCACCAGTCAGGATTACTATATAATATTTTTGTGCAAACAGGAATTAGCAATGTTCACCCACTCACTCACAGAAACAGTGTGATGGTAAACTAGTAAAAGCAGCTTTATGATGCTAGAAACTAGTTACAGAACAAAAATTGGTAACTCATTTTGGGGACCACCACTAAGAAGAAGGTCAAGTTAAATTTAAAATTATTTAAAGTTTGATTACAGGGACAGGAGATTGATTATATATGCATGAAAGGAATATATCAGCAGACATTCTAATTATAGACACTAAGACAAAAAAGACTAGCCTGAACAAGTTACGCACATAATCAATAAAAAACAGTAGATATTGGGAAGCAGAAATCGATGACATGAGTAAAGACAGTTAAGCCATGTTGAATTGATGATGGCCATCTCAATTACTAATGACGGATCGGTTTCACAACTCACCGCATCATTCTGAAGCATCTGTATAGCAATTACTTAATGATGTGTGATGTGCGAACATTTCCTCTAATTAAAGGCCAAAAGGGCATGAGATCAAGCACTGCCATGCCAGCCATAGGCACAACACCAAATGTGCTAACAGTACACGTTATCATGAATATCCTAAAGTACAAAGTATGAACAAAAAATCATCTTCTTTTTTCTTGACAGGTTTAAGGATCTTGACAATGCATTTTTGGTTGTTGGTGACATTGATGCCTTCAAAAACCTCACTGTATTTTCCCCGTCCAACTTTTCGTACAACTTCATAGTCATCTTGATCACTAAGTACAAAGAGGGAAGAAGACAATGTTAAACCGGGAAACACCATTTCCCAATAATTCATACATCTAATATAGACCACTTCTGCCACCAGACCAAATATTCTACTTGTATAAAAAAATTGACGACTTAAACTAGGTTTTCCATTAAAATTTCCACAGAGATTCAGAATTGCTAAGACACACTGTGAAATAGTTTATCAAAAATCAAACGCAACAATTCATTCTCAGCCACTGAACCTGAAAAATACAACCTTCGAAAGCTAAAACTAGTCCGGTCAATCTAACAAACCTGATATTACACAAACTGATAATACAAAATTCGAAATCCTAAGAGTAAATACTGTGAAGGTAAAAAGCAAATAAAGAAATTAGGGTTAGTACTCAATCAGAAAGGTTTACCCCCAGTGAACGGTGAGAGATTCGTAATCCCAATAATCTCGAGGACTATGAACGTTGACGTACGCGTGGACTCGAGCCGTAGATATGGCTAGTCCTACTTTTAATGAAATTACGAAGGAGAGTGCTTCACGAATTTGACCTTGGTTCTTCCAATTGCCGGCGACAGCGTTGGTATGGCACGCATGGACGCCAAGTCAGCGTCGTCCAATTATGCATAACTTCAAATTTACCGTCATATTTTATTAACACGTTGTAACAAGTTTAATACTACTACGGTGTAATATTATTTACGGTCTATATCCATAATTTAATTTACATTTTTAATACATAAATAATACATTAATCTCAGGCAATCTGCAATCGATTGAATTTGATTCAGTTAAATTGGAAGAGATCAGGAGACCTAAAATTAGAAGGAAAGCCGATAGAGCCTAATGCATTCGCCCTTCTACTTGTATTGAGATCCATCCACTGCACTTTATAGCTTGGCATGAAACGTGCTTTGCTTACGATGTACATGAATTTGCTGGGAAAATCGGAACAAGGAGAGAACCACTCCAACGTCGTTCATTCAACCAGTCGGCTCCGAGGTTGCGCTCACATATTCAATTCGACTTGTACCTCACTGTAAAAGGCAGTATTGCAGTCCCACACCAGTGACGATGGATTGCAAACAAATCCTTAATGATTAGGCTACCCGCCGCCACATTTAAGGCAGCAGAAGGCGATAATATTACTCAGGCGCAGCATCAAAACGGATTTTCTCGTACAAACGATAAATCAAGGTTGACTTAGACATCTGGGGCTCTCTTTCCAGGACGGCAATCACGTCTTTCACAGAAACAGCACGAGCCACCTTGGTTTGAGGCGTGATAACTTGGTTCCTTCCAAATTTTCTAGCAGCGCCTGTTGAAAGGAACTAGAGTGAGAAATTGAAACAACTAATAAAACAGCACATCACTGAGTACAAAAAACCCTCTACATACAATAATTAAGAACAATTTGTTATTGTTGGTTGAATTAGGAAAAAAAATGTTCTACATGTGAATGAATTCTCCACGTTGACTTTAAAGCAGCATCACCAAGCATTGGGGCCAATCTTATATCTACACCTCATTTTAGCTTTGGACTGCTGTAATGGTAATAATAAGCAAACTAGACTGAACGATTACCAGCTAAAGAGTTATGCAAAGACGTGATAAAAACTTGTATCACACTTACCAGAGGCAATAGAAGCTGCTTGGTTTCTTTTCTCTGCTTCTTGACTATCTTTCATGTTCCTTCCAGATGTAGACACAGGTTTATGGTTGGCCTCCTTTCCTAACTGAGAACCAGACACTGTATCCATCCCTCCCTCGCGTTTCTGCCGGGCTAGCTCAGCCATAAGTTGCCATTTTGACAACATGTCATCTCCCCCGACAGCAGCACGAGCAGCAACATTTGCAGCTGTGGTCCTCATTTTGTCGTCATCCTCCTTGTTTGCCTGCAAGACTAGCAGAAGGTCATAAAATACAAGATTTAATTTGTACAACAATATATGCAATATTTGGCAGAATGATAATCCTTGATACCTTCACTGGCTTTGCGCGACCATCATCTTTCTCCTTGTCACCGTCAATTCCACTATCACCCTCAGGCTGCATTTAAGAGACATGATATGCATAGAACTTCAATAAAATGATAATAATACCACACATGGATGTGTGTGTGTGTGTGTGTGCACGCACACATACTTCTCTATGCACGTGTCATTGTGAGCTCATGTGCAATCATTAACTTAGCTACTGCATACATAATACATAAAATCCAAAAACAGCACTCACTTCGTTAAGTTTTCGGAGCTTTTCAACCTCAGCTTGCTTCTTCTCCCATTCTTCCCTAGCTTTCTGGTTCATGAGCATAATTTGTTGCCGAATATCTGAGGTAATAATAGTACGATGTCTAGTTTTCTCTGCATCGGCCCGCTATAGAAATGTGTTTATGTGAGAAAAGCAGAATGGGAGTTAATAGAAGCCAGCCAAAATAAAACAAAGGACTGACCTGCTTTGACAATCTGATTAGGTTACACAATAGTCCACGCATCCTCTCCTCGACACACTAAAGATTCAGCTACATGAGTATGCATGTGAAAAAATATCATACAAAATAGAACAAGTACCTAGCATCTCACCAAGGACAAGCATCGCTCCACATCATTGCTCATATTTTTTAAACCACATTTGGCCACTGCCAAACAAAGACAGATTAGTTTCAGCTGTGAGACAGGTTTGCTTATGCGAACGCAAGTTCATGCAAGTATGGAAGTACAGAACACCTGCTTGACATATGACTTACTGATCTCAGCTATTTTCTTCTGCAAGGGAGTTTTCTGCAAAATCAGTCTTTCTTCTTCTTCTTGCACAACTCTTCGAGATGCTTCTGAAACTCGACTGTCCTCCTTGGGCCCAGAAAATAATTGTTCTTCTTCCTCCTATTTAAGAGCAAAATGTCAAATAGATTAAGAACTTCTCCATTTCAATTTAAAGAGTTTGCTCCCCACTACTTAATTGTATGAAATTTTAGAATATAGGCTAAGTGATGATCACAAAAAACCATACCCTCAGGTTAACTCCACTGACAGCAGTAACATCATTCAGTTGTTCAATGCTTTGGTCCGATAAGGCCCCAGACACTTTCTGCTTCTTACTGTATGAATATCCATAAGTCAGACGGAACATGTTCTATTGAGGTGAAATAAATAATTTTAACCGAACAATCATACCATTAACATTATGTTAGGCAGCAAAATGATTTAATTTACCTTGGCAGAGGTGGTGAAGAACCAGGTGGTTCAAGCGGTTTCTTCTGGCCAACAGAAGGCTTTTTCACAGGTGTCCTTGCATTAACTCCAACTGGAGAAGTCACAGAAGGCATCCGAGAGCCTAACTGATAATACAATAACAAGAAGAAGAAAGCATATCACATGTCATTTCAACTGAAATGCTCTAACCATTACGTTTAAAATGCTGGTATCAACCTCATTTGACACAGTTTGAAAGTTCCAAAAAGATCATATCACATCACATCAGAAGTTATTGCAAGTTGTTGTACCCCTTGAAATAAATAGCTTTGTGCCACTCACAAAATCTCCTCATCTAACTAGATACTGACTGCAAATGGCCTTTTTTAGCATTATCACTTGAATGTGAATTGCTCAACATAATGAAATAAATCATTCCCCCAAAAGTAACAAAACTTTATTGTATAATGACTCTATGAATAGCTCATTAAATGAAGCAACAATCCCCTCAGGTTGCAACACAACAGTAAGAACACAGGAGAGTACAAGACAAAGACCTTGCAAAAGCAACCACGACATAGAAACATAATGATTGGGATATTCTTACATGGGCATTTGGATCCAGCTGTGTTGTGGAAGGAGAAACTGGATTTGAGGGCACAACAGTATTAGATGTGGAAAAACCTATTCTGGGAGACTGCTTCTCAAAAGCCTCATCCTTCAAAGTTCCGGGAATTGCATTTCCCTGTTCAACCTGTGCAGCAGACAATCCCTGTGGGGTAGATAAATGCAATTTGTGCTGCTGATCAGAACCCTGATCAACTGGTTCTGGCTTTACATACGTCATTGATGACAAAGGTCCAGAACTCTGCTCTTTATTTGCTGATGGCCATGAAACTGAACTCTGTTGCAATGTTGAATTGTTTGAAAAATGAGAAACTGAAACACCCTGTGGTTTACCTGGATCATTAATAGAATTTTGCCTCTCAAACTTAGGTACGCTCATCATGTTCATGGGTTGGCTTGCCCCTGCCGAAGGAGTTGATCCAATGCTCTGATGATGTGTAATTTGCCTCAATTGTGAATCATGAGGACGTGGTTTCACAGATGATCCTGGAGGAGTGACATTTGCACCAGAGTATGGATGATAAGTACCACTATTACTTCCATACATGGAAAAGGAAGTTTTTGGAAAGTGCAAATGTTGTTGCTGCTGCTTGTTAAGTCCTTGTACAGTGACAGAAGAGCGTTCTCTTTCTTGACTAACAGTACTTGGAGCAGAGGCAGAAATTTGGTTTCCAAGTATTCCATGAGAACCTGAATGATGTTCTAGCTCTCGAGATTTTTGAGCACTGTTTTCTTTAATTGGATGGCTAGAACCAGCCTGCACTTGGGCTGATGAAGCAGGGACATGAGCTGCATCAGCAGAAGTGTTGGAGCCCTTCTGCGCAAATGAGTGAGTATCACTAATCTGTGTGGCACCAGCATTAACAGATGGCATCCTTAACTGTTGTTGCCGTGCTGAAGCTTGGGACTGTAAATGGAACTGATTGGCACCCATCTGCAAATTCGGGACACGCCAGTTTTACTTGAAAATGTAATCGACCAAGAGAAGATTACGCTCTCTATGATTGAATTAAACACATTCTGTTGTTTACCTGTGATTGCATTTTATTTACTGCCAATCTGAGCATCTGGTCACCCACAATATCCCTCATGTGTCTGACAAACACATCTTTAACGATTTCGTTTTTCTAAAAGCAATAGAGAAATCAGGACAACACAAGACAGCCAGCCTATTGCATATGTGAAAAACAGAATCAATGATAAAGAAATTTGTGTCAGAGACCAACCTTCAGTTTACCATATAGAGTGTGAAGCTGCATGGCTCTATCTTTATCAAGATGCGGTACTATGGCAGGAAGCAACAAGGCAAATGGCACTTGCTTAGTACGATTCATAGGGTTATTAGACTGCTCTGTGCCCACAGTCTGCTGATTACTCATCTTCTGTAGTTTTGAATATTGAGATTCACCAACTTGAGATTGCATTCTCTCTTGCTCGCGAGAACCAACAGGATTTTTTTCAGAAATCTTAATCCCAGTAGTTTGCTGAATCTGGGTGGGAGTTCGAACTTCCGCCTGCCCTTGTTGACTATCATCTTGGGATTGTTTCTGTTGTAAAGTATGCCGATTGAGTTCCTCTGAGACCGAGCTATCATTCTGCTGTTGCTGATTCTTGGTAACAGAATCATGAAGCTTTGGCTCCATCTGTTGTGAATATTGCACTTGCTGCTGTGCACTTTCTAGACCTTGTTGACTATGAGAGTTTGTATTTTCATCTAGGCTAGCATTTTGCCACTGAGCTGTTGGATGACTAGAGGTATTATTGCTGTCTTTTCCTTGAACCAAAGCTGTAGTAATTTTTTAGTTGCAGACATCATAAACCCAAAAAAGTGGCATAGATAAGCAAATGGAATGAACATAAATGAAAGCCAATATCCGGTTTGTAACATTACATAACATTTCTTTTGCAAAAAAAAAGCTCGAAGATTCAAACATGAAAAAGCAAAGAATGCCCAAAGGCAGCAATATTGCATCTCATGGGAATAAAACTTACAGGTGCAAATATATGCATTGAGAACTACTGAACAGGTTTTAGAGCACAATGTCAAGGGCTGGTCCATTACCTTCTCCCCAAAAGACATGTCCAATAAGGTGTGCAAAACCCACCCTCATAAAGTCCAAGAATACTCCTTTCCTATTCAATGTAGAATTCTGGTACATTCTCTCCCACCCAATCCCGAAATGCTCTCGTCGCAATAGGGCTTCCTATATGCCCGTCTTGCTCCACCTTGAAACTTATAGACCCTTCACGAACATGTTTGGTACGCATGAGTGGTTGACTGAGACATTGAAATCAAAATATGTGTAACTCTAATACCACTTGTCACGGCTTAGGCCATTACCTTCTATCTAAAAGACGTGTCCAATAGGGTAGACAGAACCCAGCCTTATAAAATTCAAGAATACTCCTTCCCTATTCAATGTGGGATTCTGTTACAACAATCTCTTCCAAGAGGAATCTTGCTACGGTAGAGAGAACATGCTCAGCAACTCACTCTTCATCTTGCAACATTTTTTTAATTCACTTTTATTCTAGCTGTAATAATGATAACTGAACTGCCATCTTTTACAAAAAGTTTGATAAATATTGACCAGCAAGAGCATTATTTCAACACATTATCAAAGGAGTTAGTTCCTGCTCCCAAAATCAGCCACCAACAAGCACCCTGCAACTTTACAGGCTTACTAGAATTATCCAATTTCACTGGTCTAAATAATTGACAATTGATTTTCTAGTGAGTCCTAAGATGACAAGAAGTTCAAATTTGTAATGGTTGAAAAGCTGCCGAACTCCACAAAGGCAGGCATAATCCAGCTAATTGACATTTGATTTTCTCCCTCATTGAGAACATGTAAAATTGCATAGCACAAAACCAAATAACAATACCAACAGCAAATACAACAATAATAATAGCTAATTAAACAAATAAGGTCCTTATGATACCGGAATCTGAATCAGGCAGCTGAGAAGAAGATGCATCACCCCCTATATCCCGATTTAAGGCAGCCTGGAATGCCTCCACATCAGCCCCCGAATGCATAGACTCGTCCTGTGTCAATTTCAAGAACCCAAACAAATAAATAAATTTAAAGAATCACAGATATTTCATGAAGAGACAAAAATAGAGGCAACCTCGTCTTCTTCAAGGAGTTTCATTATGGAGGGGTCCATGATAAGCTTTGCCACGCCTCAGGCTGTGGTTGTGTTGCCTCACCACTAAGGCAAATTTTCTTTGGAACCAGGTGGCAAATGTCCTTTGCTTACATCAAGGCTAATCTAAATTAAAAAACTAATTACAAAGTGAAACAAAAGCAATAAACATATGCAACATAAAAGAATTATTATTGACAAATAAGAATGATCAGAAATCAGAAAACAAGCTATTGCGTGGTGAGCAAAATATGGTACAATTCCAGTTCCACTCAGATCTGAAACCTACCCCAAAAATTTAGTCCCAAATTTTAGAACCGAAACCTACCCCATTTAACAAGGTACCCTACAACTCCAACCAGTTCCAGGGTATCCTGTTTAAAACAATAAGCACAGGCATTTCTAACAACATTAACTTAGAAATATGCACCAAAACAATGCAAGATATAAATAAATCGATTAACAAATTGAACATCAAGTTCAAATCCATACCAAAAGACCAAAGCACAAGCATTTATAACCATATTCATTCAAAATAAGTAGAGAGCAGTAGCAAAAAATGCCCAAAACAAACTCCAAACATCACATGCATATGCATACCAAAAGAACAAAGCAAAAGCATTTCTAACCATATTAATTCAAAATACACAAAAATCAACATCAAACAATATTAAAAAAGGTGACTGAAGCCACAGACAAGAAATGGCGAAAAGCAGCAACTTCCAAATGGGGTTTCTTGCAATAAGCATCCATAAACACCAAACACTTTTCCAAAAAATTATTGCTCCAGCATCCACAGCAAGAAAAAAAATCCTTTACTCTCAGATACAATAAAGCAACACAAATCTTCAAGCCATCAAAGCTGCAATGTAACTGTAAATTTTCACAAATTGATCAACTCTGCAAATTTTTCTATCATCAAATCAATAAAAATTGCTTGAAACTGAAAATGAAAATCAACAAAACCCATCAAAAGAAGAATTTCTGAATTCAAAGTCCAGAGAAAAATTTGTACCTCTCACTTAAAATTTAAGTGCCGAGAAGTTTCCTTCAGAAAAACAATACCAGACCTATCAGCTCTAAAACCTCAAAACAGGAATATCAACTTCATGTTTGCAGAAAAAGACAACTTTCAATTTTGCAAGAAAGCCAGAGAAAATTTTGAATCTAAAGTTGAAAGAAATTTCAGCTCTGAAAGCTCAACACACTTTGACGCAAGAAACCGCCTAATTCACTGCCAAGAAGAAAACTTCTATCACCCATTTTTACAAACAAGAATTTCATGCATAAGAAACCAATTCTACAGAGCCAAACAACCATTAGATTTGAAACATTGCAATAACTTTCAAACAACAAAAACCAGTCCCCCCAAATTCAGAAACTCCCCAGGAAAAAAATTACAAGGACATTCACTTTCAATTGGAAAGTCTAGAATAATAATAATTGAAACATGCAAAATCACTAGACAGAATCTGAGTAATTTCGGTGATGTTTTCCAAGGAAAAATTTCAACATCTTTCTTCTTCTTTCTTTTTGATTTATCCACGGACCACATTACAAGCTTCTTCAATAACATCAGGGCGTAATCCCATCTTCTCCAAATACTAAACTGAATTTTCATGTCTTAAAACACCTTATTCGCCAAAAATCAGCCCAAACAACAACAACAATCAAAACCCTCAAACAAAGGTACAAATGCAGAGATCAAACAAACAATCACGAATGGAATGATTAAAACTTACAGAATCCGGAATTCGCTCTCTTCCTCTCTCTTTTCGCACCAGAGAACGTGAGTTACAACTTTCTTTCTTCGTTTTTCAAGTTTCTTGGAAGTCAAACCAGAGGTCCAGAGCAGTCTGAGAGCAGAGATTCAGAGAAAGGCAGTCGCAGAGCTCAAATAAGCGAAGAATTTTAATTTCAGCATAATTTTCGGGTCGGATCTGGTTTGATCGAATCGGATCGATTCTCGTCGGTTACCGCCCAGCCTGGAGCCGTTGGTGCATGACGATAACCGAAAAATGAGAGCTTTTCCGTCTCAGTGGCTTCGGCTTTCATACGACATAACCTAACGCCTCCATTATTTAGTTTTCATTGTCTTTATTTCCTTGGGCTAATAGGTAATGGATCACCTGTCAACTTTAAAAGCCCATTATTTGTACGGGCCAAGGCAAAAAAAGAGCCCGTATTAATATCCTTATTACCGTGCGAACCCATCACAACGTTAAGCAACAACGTCCTTCTTGGTTTCTCACAGAAAGCCCCGTTGATGTCGGTTCTGTTGTCGAGCCTGTCCTCACAAATCAACAAGGAGGTTCTAACGTTCTCGGTGCCCGCGCCAACTCGGCAAAATCAGAGATTCCAAAATCTCTCGTTGTTTTCAGGTTGTCGGCTTCATCCCATTCATTTGCATCATTCTCGCCTAATTCAAGTTCTTCGAAGATTGGATTTTTGAGATGGAATTTGGGCTGGCTCGATTCCCATCAACTTATCAGCAAAAGCATTACATCTTCACTCGTTTGCATGCCCGCTGACTTAACTTCTCCGGTAATCTTATCAAATTAGTGAATGTCTTTTATTTTGCAAGTAGATGGTATTTTGGACTAACCGTAAGGGGCTGAGAAATTGTTACTAATTGCGGGTCCTAGTCTAATAATAAATTAACAATCATAGTCTCGGTACTAATTGCCGACCCTAGTCTAATAACCAATCAACTTCTGAATTATTAAGTGTACATCACAAGCTTAAAACACACATGTGCTGTTTGTCGCTTTCATTATCAAATTCTGAATTATTGATTGAAAGGGAGGAGTTGCGTGAACGTTCATGGCTGTCATGGACTAACATATACTTCCTAACGAATGGTGCCACAGATTTTGATACGTTTGGTTGGTATGCTTCCGGCCTGTCATACAATGCCACGTAGCTCTCACTTTGGTCACGCATGGTCTCGAACGTGGCCGCTTACGACAAGCCGCTTCCTCGCCTACTGTCACGCTCTCGCGCCCTTTCAGAACGCGCGGTAATCTGCCCTGCTCTGTCTTCGCGGGTTCTTATGGACGCGCAGCGGCGAGTGCAAGTTCACTACCTCCTGCATGTACACGTGGCCCCTTAGTCTCTACTTTCATGAGTTAGGCCCACAGATGACCATAATATCTTCACATGGACCCGTTCAAATTGTAGTCCGCCAATATGTCGTCTCCACGTAGAGAGAAAAACACAAACGTGCCCGTTAGATCAAGAAATATCAGTCGCAATCAACGCGAGGGGGTGCGCACATAGGATGCCAAAGTAAGGTGACGCGTGTCACCTTTAGTAGACGATTGCGTCAGCCGCGTACGATAGCTGGCGATTATTTCAGAACTGGTTAGGCCTTGGTTCTTACAGGGAAGAGAGAGGAGACATTTACTCTGTTATTTCAGATTTCCTTTTCAAATGATCCATTTCCGTCCGTTGATGTTATTTTGATTCGAAAACAGGTTTTATATTTCGTTTTTGTAGTTGCTTTAGGAGTTTTAAATGGTTTCTGGCTCTGTGCAGTAAAATCTGCTACTAGTTATAATTAAACTGTACGCTCGTTCTCTTCTTTGCCTGGAGGAGAACAAATACAAAATCTGCTGGTGGATGAAGATGTTGGACAAGATGGCTTTTCCTGTAAAGAGAGTCTGGCACAGCGTGGCTACGCGTCTTGGAATTCGAAAAACCGGTGAGTCCCCTACCCGGCCGTCGGCTATCTGATATTTGTTTGATCGTTATCTTTCTCAATATTGATAGTAAATTGTGTGACATATAGTTGCAAACTTGCAATGCCCATTAATTAACTTTGAGAGGTTTCCTGAAGGAACCATTTTGCGGTGACTTTCTGGTGAAAGGTTCCATTCTCCTGTAATTTTGGTTGACTTGATGATTGCTACAGTTGTGAATGTTGAGACTGATAATTGACTGGTCTGGCTTCTGGCGTGCTAGACGTTGGTGGCTTTTTTGTGCTAACAAATCACTTAAAATGTTTAATAAACCATTCATTTTGGGCAATTATGTGACGATTTTTGATCTGGTATTTTGGTTCTTCGGAATTTCTCTTCCAAAGTACCCTGCAAATTATGTGCTGATTGATGAAAGAATCCAACAGGAAAGGCATAATAAAAAAAAAGGGGTCATGCTAGCAAGGTAAGATGTTAAAACTCTGCAACAGATGCATAGCTAAATGACCTGAGACAGATGAGACACTGGTTGTCATTATGGAAATGTAATTTTTGCCTCAGGTTAGCTTAGTTGTCCATTTTTGGAGTCAGTCAAACAATTGGTCTCGAGTCCTGTGAATTGAAATAAATGAAAATGGCAAGTCTTACTGATGCATAGTTTGACTCTTGTTGAGTTTATGTAATATTTTCTGCATAATTAGATGTAAACTTCTTGACTATAATGGCGTAACAGGTTTATTAAGGCTGCGAAGAGAAGTGAGAAGTTGTGAGTACAGAGATGTACATGTGATGTGGGAGATGTTGAATAGAATTGAAGCAGAGCATATTCGATCGCCTGCAAAGAGCAAAAAGAGATTCTGCTGGAAATTCTTCCAGTGGGCCAGATGTACTCCATATCTTTACCGCAGCTGCACATAATCTCATCTATGGCACCCACTTTTGGCCAGTAAAACCCTTGTTGATGAGAAAGAGATCAGGAAGAGTGCCTGGTGCATGGATCCTCTCCCTGTAATTTCAGCCATCTGTAGATAACAACCGCCCACCCAAAATGAATGTTGTCCATTTTCTTTTCACCATGTTTTGTATTGTATGTAATAAACAGATTCGAGGCATGTGTTTGCTTGAATCTTACTATGTTCGTGCTGTTAAATACGTGTGATTCTACACGTTTTGCACTTTGGACTGTGAATTTCTTGTTATCAGAAATCAGGGGAGATCGAGATATTATCAGTTATCTGACTTCGACCTACACAGTCATAGTTTCTCAGTTTCGTATATGCTTCCAGCTCTAATATTTAAATCACTCTTAGACTGATACTGCAGACAATTATGAGTTCTCATTCTTGCGACTGTCGGCTGAAGCTGATCTTATTGACAGCCTTGCTCGTGGTGCATAATACTGCATGACTGGTGGAAGGTCCCTGTCACTGTTGCGTTTGTTACTGCTCAAACACGACGTTGATCCTGATTATTGATTAAAGAAGTATATTATGATTTAAGTAGAATTGAATAATGCGCAAGGAAAGCTAAGATCTCCTACCAGTCAAGATTACTTGCCACGTAGGAACTACTCTGGAGATCATCAACTATTCCCTTGGGCCTTGGGCTCGGGCCCCCACTGAAATGCTTTTCAAGAAATTTGACCCAAAAGGGTGACAAAAAAATGTAATGGGAGATACGGTGCGTTGCAATCGTGCTACAAAACGACGGAGTTTTGGTCATAGTAGTTACATGATAGTCGTCACGTGCTGGTCCATATGGACATGTAAAAGCAACCAATCCACTTAGTTTTCCAAACAGGGTTTTTTCTTGTCTTTCAGCGGAGATTCGGAGGCGCTGCTTTGAGGGCTAGGGTTTTCTGAGACTAATTAACAGCGAGAGAAGCAATGGGTCATTCGAATGTTTGGAACTCGCACCCCAAGAACTACGGACCTGGCTCGCGCGCCTGGTATGCACTTTAATTTGGAATATTTCTCTTTGTATCCCTGCAGGATTTGAGCCGATTGTCATATAATGTTATTCGTTTGCACTGAGCTTGATTTTCTTTCTCCTCTTGTTTGTCTCATTACGATTAGAATCTTCATGTTTCCGGTGCCCTGTCTCGTTTTTATTTCTTTTGATGTATAAATTGTTGAATATTAAGGGATGCTGGTTGAATTAGAGAGAGTTATGGAAGATGAATAAATATATTAAACTTAAGAGGTTTAGTGATATAAGTTATCGTCTTCGTGAATTGAGATCTCTAATTGTGGTGTTTATGTAATTGTTCTCATTTGCGCATTAAAATTTGGTTTATCAATAGTTTGTTATAGTTCTAATTGGGGTTGGTTTTGATGATCTTAATTGGGTAACTCAATTAGTTGCAATGATATTCACCTTGGCTTCAAGATTCCAAGAAAGTTATAAGATCATGACAGTTAATTTTTCAAAGTTCCTATTTACAAACATGTTTATTTATTTTGGTCTTCTCAATGGAGGCTCTTCTTGGCAAAGCCTTCAAATATATCTAATAAAGCTGCACAAGCTGAAGGTTTTGCACACATAACCTTACTGGGTCTTTTAGTAAAAGCTGTCCAACAATATTTGCAACTATGTTTTTCCCACATCACTGTCATGTAATTATGTTTCAGTATTCTAGCTGCTTGAGGTGATAGATTTAGTTTTTAGAAGCTTTGTGGCTATGAGTTTGACATTTCAAGCATGGAACATGCATGGTGCTTGGTGGTGTGAAATTCACTATTGCTTATATTTGATTGGAGTCATTGTCACTGAAGTTTGTAATATTTGATTGCTACATATTTATGATTTTGGGATCTCTGTTAATTGGCAGCCGTGTTTGTGGAAATCCTCATGGAATCATTCGGAAGTATGGACTTATGTGTTGCAGGCAGTGCTTCCGCAGCAATGCCAAAGAAATTGGCTTCATCAAGGTAACTTTTTGATAAAAATTTCCTTCATATAAATTTTTTGAGCATCTGTAAATTATCTCCAAGTCATGAAAGTGTCTACTTAGATCCTGCTTTAACATTTTGTTTCTGTTGTATCATGCACTCACATTTCTTTTGTGCTTGAGCTTTTGAACTTACATTTGTTTCTGTTGCATTACAGTACCGTTAAATGTTGAGATTATCCCATCTACAAAGAGCAAGGCTTTGTCTGAAGGGTGATGGGTTTGAGCTGCTTCTTTTTTCTTTTCTCTAATTTTAACTCCTTGATGTAGTTTGCTGGACTCTTTTTTGTATTTGGTTGACAATCAAGCAAACGATGTTCTCAGGCATTTTTAATTGTCTGCATAATTCTTGGTTGCATTGAGAGGGTATTGTTAATTTTGTTTCTGTAGGAGATAATACTAGTTTGAAATTGAGTCAAACTGTAACGAAAATTTAATTCCAACAAAATCTAGGAACATCAGAACAAGAGATATTTAGAACAAACAAGCAAAAAACAAATGAGTTAGTTTCATGAAAATGAATAGTTGTTTCGAACTAATCAACAGGTAATGACTTGGCAAATTAGGAAAGTTTTGCCTTGATAGCAGTAATGTTTTGGCTCTACGAGTATGTATCTTTAGCCTCTGGGCATGTTGCTATTTCTTTTGGAGGGGGGAAGCAATTCCTTCGGCTGATTATGTTTTGCTGGCTTCTGGCCATACATTTGATCCTAGTGTGGGTTATGAAAATTACGGAATTCGAGAGTTGTGACTGCACAAAGCTTCTGAAAATTATGAATTTATATACTGTTGTTCTGGGTTATTTAGTGAAAAAAATGAGTTGATATACAAGGTATCATTTGTTGCAACTACGATTCCCCCTTTTAGTAATCGAAGAAAGGCAGTTTACGCTGGTTTTTTTCAAATCGATGCCTGTATTGAGAATTGGAAGATAACCAAATGGTTGGTTGCACATATATATATGTGTGTGTGTGTGTGTTAAAATTTCGAGTTATGGACTACTTAATAAACACCTGCCCAACAAGCAGAAATGCCTGAGATGCCCTGTCTTATTATTATGCATTTAAAACTAGAAGGGAACATAAAATAATGGAGGTGCGGGGAATCGAACCCCGTGCCTCTCGCATGCGAAGCGAGCGCTCTACCATATGAGCTACACCCCCATTGGGACTCAGGGTTACCCTGATATTATATCTTGCATTACAATCGTGTCGTGCAGCAAACCGTCGAGCTCTTGGCAGCTGGCGCCAAAATTTATATCCCAGAGACAGCCACGAGACGTGCCCAATGACTTGAATTCTAGCGCGCACAACTATATTACGCATTAAAGTCTCTTCATTCCCTACTGTTTCTGCAACAATCAACAGTTAGCGCAATTACTACTTTGCTGCCTCCCTCCAGCAGCAATGCAGCTGCAGGGACACCGATACCTCATGCTTGCTTTTATTATTCACTTGCCACCATTAATAAATAGTGCCAAAAATAAACAACATCATGCAAAATAATCCTACCTACATTTCCTATTCAAAAAGCATGGGCTCCTAGATTGCCTTGCCTCTCTTATCAGTTATCTCCGCGGATTTTCTGGTGGACTTTGGTTCACTGAATCTTGGTGACGAAAGCCCGGCGATTTAATTTTGCTGGTTATTTTCTTGTAGTAATAATGTTCATGAGTTTAGTTGTTTAAAAGGATTCTTTAAGTGTCTTTTGCTGAGTTCAAGCACAAATACACTTGTTTGCAGGAAATTCATCAACGGTTTCGGAACTTGAAGGAAAAAATTCAGTTTTCATATTGGAATTTTGCCACTATGAAGGTTTCTGGCATCTGGGTTCTGTTCTCTGTGCTCGGGGCATCTTTAATGGTCCTAAGCTTCTCTAGCAACAAAACTAGCTCCTCCATTCCCGGTATGTGTTTCCTCCCGTGTTGTTTTTTTCTAGAAAATCTGGTAATGTACTGGGGATTCCGACTGAATTATGAGTCCGTAGGGTTTCTGTTCAATTTGGGTTTAAAAAGAAAATTTTAAATGAAGATGGATGAGGACCGCGTGTGAACTATTATTGTACCGAGTAGATGAAGCATTTATTTTTTTCACTTGTTCTGATATCAGGCTTTTCTGTTTGGGGATTTGAAATTGATTTCTTTTCCCATTGCTGATTTTTTTCTTCGGTGGTTCGAATGTTTAGACAGTAATGCACAATGAAAGTTCTTTTTCCTTAACTTCTTTGGCAAGTCTCAGATTATTTCATGAGGGGAAAGTGAAGAATTTGTGAATGGTTATTTCAGAATGCTTTGCACCAGTTATCTAGTCTTATTGTCATTGGCTAGCTCTCAGGGAGAAACGAACAGTGGCTCATTATTATAACATATAACAGTTTGATTCCACTGAAGCGTCATTGTTATAACTCTAGCTCTCAAGCTTATGGTTCTGTGGAGATAATCCCAAAATTTTGAAAAATGCTTCTTAACGCATGATACTGAATAACATAGATTTTGCTTGGCCTGAACCAATACTTGTTTACATGCTAACACTACGCCCTCTGAAAATGTTATTCCAGATGTGCTCCTTGCCCAGCATAGTCGTGGTATTTCAGTGATGGCGACAATAAGCAGAAAGCTGAAGGTAAATGCACCTCAGTAAAGGAAAATGTGGCTCGCTAGTGGCTTTAATTAAAGCTGCAATTCAGAATACTAATCAATGTACTAAGCATTCATAATGCTACAAGGACACGTTTTGAGTTATTTCTTCCTGATATTGCAGGAGAATGGCTCCAATCCAAGCACCAACAGGAAGCACAATGCAAGCAAGGTGAATCTGGAAGATTATCACCCCATCGATCCAGTCCCAAGTTCAAAGGCTTCGACAAGACCTGGACCTATCGAGCATGGCAGTCCTCTAATTCCTTATATTCCAAGGCCTTCACTACCCCCTGGTGGTCATTCCTAGAACGCTGGATCCGTCTAGCCTATTTTAAACCTGTTTCCCTATACACGATAGAGAAATGAATAAGTAACATTTTACTTCATGTTATTATGTATGGTGTTTTCATACAGTATCCAGCTGTGTTTGACGCCTATGTATTCTAATGTTAACTTTTATCCTTTCAAGTAATAACGATTATACGTATTTCAATTGTTCTACTTGTATAATACCAGTAACTATCTATGCACGATTGCATGTTAAGAATAGAATTTTGCTAGTTAGGACTTGCACGTTGGAGTAATATATGAACACGGTTTACATACTCTTGGGTTAATTGATTTGTTAAATCATAAATAAAGATTGAACATTTGCACGTCTCTACAATATCTACACGATCAAAAATTAATTTGAAATGTTAACCCTTTTGTTTAGAGTGTGAACTAAACATGTAAAAGTAAAATTCTATGCACGTTTTAAAAACGTTAAAATATCATATATATTTATAATATTATTTAAGTTTTGATTTAAACTTAAATAATTAAATAATATTTTTTTTAAAAATTAAAATAATTTAACAAGTTATAGATAAATCAAGAACTTTTTGTATATGTTAGTTGAATTTTTTTTAAAAAATTCATATAATTTAACAAGTTTTAAATAAATTTAAAGTTTTTTATGTACACGTGTATATTAAAATTCATATTTATGAATTAACGTTACTATTATTTCTCAATTTTAACATGTGATTTAATAGATTCTCGTAATGTTGTCAGTAATATCAAAATTTAATTTTGGTCTTATAAATAGTAAACGATATCTAATAACACATCACGATTATCCAAATAATAAAAATAAAATTGGGTTCGATATTACCTTATCCATAATTAATGTTACCATATAATTTAATCGTATTATCTTAGATATCTTAATTAAATAGAATATGTCACTCTTGTATAGTTTAATTATTATATTTCTTTAATACTATATATAAATTTATTTAAACAAATAAAATCAATATTACATGTTTACTTATTTGAGCACAATTATTCGTTTTTATAATTTTAATCAAATAGTCCAAAAATATCACTCTTATTACGTAGGATCGATAAATTCTATTTTAATTATACACATTCTTATACACGAGTTATAATATATCTGATTATTTTTTTAATAATTTATTTTATTATAAACGATATTTAAAAATAACAAAATATGTCATTCTCAATATTAAAAGTTATAGTGATTTCAAATCTAAAAATTACATATATCATTATCACTATGAGAATTGTTTATAATACTTAATAACGATCCATGTAATATTTTTATAGCGAGTCAATTAAGGATACTAATTTACTAACTTATACACGTGTTCATTAAACGTCTTATATCATAACAAATAATGTATCGTCATCAGTTCTTACATATACTAATCTCTAGTTAAATATTATTATAGATAGAGTAATAATAATGATTCATACTAGAGCAACAATAATATTTGAGTAAAAATATTTAAAAATGATATTCAACTAATTAAATTTATTATTTTAAGAACATCGTTACATTTATTAAACATATAGATATATCGTAATAAAATAACAAATGATATATAAATACGATAAATATTCAAAAATACTATTGAATTTCGACATATCCCAACACTTTCAAATCCCAAATTTTGAGCTGTGAATTGCTTTCTATAAGTGATTGATAACAAAAATAATCCTGTTTTCTTGAAATTCTTGCAGATGTATTTCCTGTTATTGATCTTGTAGTTTGTCTTCCATGGCAAGAAACTGACAACAGTGTATATGCTTATTATTTTGCCGCCAAAGATACATTAGGGAAATAACAAAGAGTTGATCATGATCACCATTTTGTATGCATGTTTCAATGGTGGCAGTTTCTTTCTGTACATGCTTTTGTTACCATTTAATCATGGCCGAGCCACTATTCTCATATCTGGACCATTTGTATGCATGCTTCAATGTTGGCAGTTTCCTTCCTAACATCAGGGTACTCGCCCTGCCCAACCGGATCGGCTGTTTCGCTGGGTAGAAATAGTTGCTGAATTTAGCATTATCTCGGCGGCAACCAGAATCATAACACTCCTGGCAAGAGTTTACACATTGAATAATTAGCTAGGAAACGCTTATAGTTATGTGACCTCATCTAACTACTGAGTGAACGAATACGGTAGTCTCAACTTTCTCCCTCGAGTGATTGCAACTCCATTTCTACTTTACACCAACCAAGAGCTGCCAATTGTTGCAAGTCATATGTAGTTATGATTTCTTTTCTCTTAACTTCCATTGGTGGGAAACCCTAGTACCTTATCAAATGTACTTCTAGTATAAATTCTCGAGCTCTCCTTGATTTCTGCGTACTACATCTGTGGGGCTTTGACCTGACTTGAATTGATTATGCGATAACTGAGTGCTGATATTGCTTGACCCTAGCATATTTTGGAAGACATCTACAAAGCAACAACCAGAGAACAAGCAAAAGTCATGGAAAGTAATAATAATGGTGTCACCACCCATCCTTGACCCATTGAGTATTGCATTGCGTTGCATACAGTGCGAATTCAGAATGAATAGTGATTTCTGTTAGAATTTCTAGAAGGTCACCAAATCACAACTAAAGCATTGAATAGAAACCCAAACAGAGTGGGTTTTACTGTAGCAAAGCACTTCAGGAAATTGACCCATCTATCGTTCTGTCACAAAGCACGTTCCCTCTAGCCAATTCCCTTTTGCCCAATATCTCAATAAAAACTTTATGCTAGCGACATGATATGGGAGTCTGTTTTTCATTTTTCCTTTATCGCTCTCCTCTTTTTTTCTGGTTTTGCAACTGGGAAAGAAGTATCAAGGCCATTAAAGTAATGGGTCCCTGCTGAAAATCATGTATCCTACTTAGGCCTTGAGGATAGAATCACTTTCGGTGTGGCTATCATGCTTAAGAATAAACATTACTCAACAATGTTTAGTTACTTTAAGACCAATTATTATATAAAGTATATCTCAAGGCATGACGCTTTCGAACTCCTAACAGTCATCATTTTTTTTAATAAGGACATCATTAGTAGAAAAACATCTTCTTTATTAAGTTATTAACAAATTTGGTTATGGTTCATTTGCAGATATCAGCTGCAATATTGACCCAGGCCAGAAGCTGTCCTCGTCAACTCTACAGACTTGTTTATACTTGATTGCTTGTGATTTATATTAAGAGTTATATGCAAATCAACAAAAATGGAGAGCGGGCGTGTCATCCGAACAATGGAACAAACATAAATCGGTTGACAATTCATCAGATAGCCTATTTCTTGGTTCTCAAGTTAAGTGGGTTTCCACTGTTACAGAACCTATAACTCTGTCTTATCTTTTTTAGTGGGTTGTCTATTGTTTTTACTAAAATTTTGCTGTGAGGAACCAGAATTTTAGACTGCGGTTCTCAATCGGCAAAGAAAGAATCTCTTCTATTTTTGTTCAATAATCCAAAAGGCAAATATGACCCAAGTAGAAGTCACATCATGCATGCCCATGATCATTCGAATAAACAACTTCCGTTTCAATGAACAAAACTCTGGCTCTGTTAATTGTGGGTTCTGACCCATTCCTAACTGGGTAGGAGTGGGTATCACCGTCCAAGCAGCAACCCATCAAACCTTTTAGAAAAACTGAGGCAAATAAAGTTATAAACTCATGCATCTAATATCTATGACCATGAATTAGGAGCAAAGCCTGTATAAAAATGGGAAAGTGGGGTCCTTGTATAAAGCAGAACAGAATCACAGAGAGATCGGCAGTATGGGACTGAGCATACTGAAAGATGCTCTTTTTTTTTCCATTATTCTTATCATATTGCAGGGCAAAACTGTAAGGGTTTGTGATGAGAAGTGGGGGCTTTGTTTTTCTTCTTCTTGCAAAGTGCAATAAAACAGTTATCAATATCAGGTTAGGTACAATGTAATCCGTGCTTAAAGCTTGATTTAGGTTAGTTATCTATTAAAATCCAAGTGCTTATCTTCTAAAGTTCACTGTTTATTAACTTAAACCCAGTAAGATGCATTTACGTTGTAGCTTTGACCATAAGACAGTGATGATTAATCAACCAACACACCCCATTATTTCTCAAGAATGATTGCACTTACAGAACACTGATCATAAGGCGAAGCAAATGGAAAACAAATGAAGAAAATCATCTGTCCTTCCTATGTACAGTTATGGGTATTAAATTACAGCAGAGTAAATATCAAAGCTAGGCTGGCTGGTCCTGTATTAGCATGATATGCCGCAGGACACATGCTTGAAACCGTGCATATAGATTAGCAATGCCAACAAGGAATTTGCTTTTTCAAAAAGTGGTCCTTTGAGGCAAGAACGGACATTCATTTTCATTACATGTGCTCGCATTAACATCCACAAATGTATGCATAGGATCTTGTTTACACGCATCACACATTCTGAATATGGATTTCCTTGTCAATCCCCCAATTGATTTGGAAAAAATCTAGCATTATATAAATTTCCCTAGAACCAATGGTCATACTCATTTCATTTGTTAGTGTCATGCTCTTAGAAGTTACCCGAATTGAATTTCAAATTGTGGGTATTTTGTTTCAAAAATTTATTCAAAGTCTCAAACCCGAAGATCGAAAATTGAAATTTAAGTATAGAACAAGTGAGTGGGTGTGATCCATGGATAGAGTTATTGAAACCTAACTATATCTGCTTTTCCTTAGTTAAAAGATTAGTTAGTGCTGGTGAAGGCATTCATTTCAGGTTGCCATGCCCATGTCCATGTGCAAGTTTCATAATTAAGCTTCCTGTTTTATATCAATCATCTACTTGTTAAAATGCCAAATGGGAGTTATAACTCCCCACTTAACTCATCATATCAAGGTTGTTTTCAGACTACATGATTATTACCTAATTATATTATTAAGTAACATAATTTGCTTCTACAAATTTAGTTATTAAAGTTACTTAAGATTAAATGAAAGCATGTGGAGTTATAAGAACTCAAGGGAAAAGGTGGTTAATGATTTGACTTCTTTTGTCCCTTTCACTCTTAGAGGGTAAATTGTTCTAGTAAGCTTGTTAATTGCTAGTACTCTCCGTGGTTTAGGTAACGCTAATGTCCTTCTCTTTGCATAATTACTCTAATTAATCAAGGTTAGTTGGTGACTTCACTCTGAATTTTATATTTACTTACACGTACAGACTCGTGGGAAAAGACAATAATAGGCTCCCCCGAGTCATGCCTTTGCCTTGTATCGCTTTCCACGAAAATTAAAACGGCTATTTTTTCTCACCTGAAAAATTTAAATTCCGTGTCGTTAGCGTAACGTCTCTCTGAAGGATCGCAAAACCCCGAATATCCCCACCCCACTCCATTCCACTGCAACGTCTTTTCAAACAAGTTGCGGTAGCGTGTTCTATAAACCCAATCACTCGCTTCCACGTGTCACTTGAATTCACTGAATTCCACAACGACCCTTTTCATCTATACAGATTACCCCCGATGCACGCGAGTTTAATGTTATATATAATACTCGCGAGTGGGATTATAATACCTTAATTTGAAGTATAAATAATATTTCGTTTAATATTTTTCCAGCCTAGTACGACAGTTAAGCTCTCAAATCTCGCCTAAACAACTTCCCTGTCTCGCCGGACTTCCGTAACGGTCATATCTACGGCTGCTTCCTCTCTTTAACTTTTATAATAAAACCGGGACATCGGTGTGGTTGACGGTCAGAGAGCATACTGTGTCTGACTTACGTTTCTCTTTAAATTATCTTAAAGCTAGATTTTGCAGGTTTTAGCGCTGGTTTAAGGGAAGAGGAATCACAAAATTAGGGTTTCTGAAGTGACTTTGAAGAATGAAAGATGATTTGAAACTTGTGTGTACGCAATGGTAGCTGCAGTATCAACGACAATTAACAACCCCAAGACGACGACGACGAAGAATCCTAGAAGGCCACCTCTTTTACCTTCGGACCCGGAGAATGCTCTCTCTAATCGACGGCCAAAATCACGAGAAGTTACTTCTCGTTATCTCTCTTCCTCTTCCTCATCTTCTTCTTCCACGTCATCAACAGCATCGAAACGCTGTCCGTCGCCGTTAGTTTCGAGAACGACTTCATCTGTGGCCATGATGACTCCAATTTCCTCTGCGCATTCCACAATTAAACGGTCACAATCCGTGGAGCGCAGACGGCCGGTTACTCCGCGGCTTAATAGTAATCATTCCTCTCTGGATTTGAGAACCGGCGAATTATCTGCTACGCAGAAATTGTTGCTCACTTCCACGAGGAGTTTGTCGGTGTCATTTCAAGGTGAGTCGTTTTCGCTTCATGTAAGTAAAGCCAAACCAGCGCCGTCTCCGTCGCCAGTTAATACCGTTAGAAAAGGCACTCCGGAGAGACGAAAAGCGGTCACGCCAGCTAGAGGCGCGGCGGATCATACGGAGAATTCGAAGCCGGAACGGTGGCCAGCAAGATTACGGCAGCCGAATTCGATGAGCAGAAGCGTGGATTGTACAGGCGAGAGGAAAAAATTGGGAGGATCTGGTGGTAATGTAGTGAGGGCATTACAGAATTCAATGATGGATAATAATAATAATAATACTAGGGCTTTGTTCGAGGCCAGATTAAGCACCGACTCAGCCAATGCCGTGCTGGATAAGATACAATCACAAAAGAAGGAAGAGGCCGTTATTGGATCTGATGTACAGTATGATCTCGTAGCTTCTGATACTGAGAGTGTGTCCTCTGGTAGCACTTCGGGAGCTCATGAGAGCAACGGTGTTATTAATCGACGTGGACCACGTGGTATTGTTGTGCCGGCGAGGTTCTGGCACGAGAGCAGTAACAGATTGACGCGGCAAACCGACCCTGTTTCGCCTGTATCTCGGAACAATGGCTTAAAAACCTCTTCGACTCCGAAGCTGCTCGTGCCCAAGAAATTTGGGGTTGATAGTCCTGTGTCATCTCCAAAAGGAGTTGTTAATATGAGAGGACTTTCATCGCCTATTAGAAATGCGATTAGGCCTTCATCACCAAGTAAGCTTGCCACGTCTGCTAGTTCTTCGCCAGTGCGGGGAGTGAGCCCGTCCAGAGTGAGGAATGTGGGAGTTGGAGTGAGTAGTACTTTGAGTAATGTGAATAACACGCCATCGGTTTTGAGTTTTGCTGTTGATGTTAGGAGGGGGAAGATTGGGGAGAGTCGGGTTGTTGATGCTCATTTGTTGAGATTGCTTCATAATCGGTTGTTGCAATGGCGGTTTGTAAATGCTAGGGCTGATGCTGTTCTGTATGCTCAGAGGTTGAACGCAGAGGTATGGCACTCCACTGGAAACTTATTGTTTTAATTTTTTACTACTGAAACAATATATTATGCAATAGGAATTTTATTTGGTATACATTCATGGGTTATTTTTGAGTTGATGTAGTCCTTAAAAAATTGTTTATAGTATGCACTAATATACTTTATGTCCTTGTTTAACCTGTCATTTATATAGTTTTCCAGATGATGATTACAATTTAGCTACTTGATTTTATCTGTTTTACTTATCAACTCTTAAGAGGATTGTTGACCCTAAGATTCTTCTTCATATCAGAGAAGCCTCTACAATTCATGGATAGCTATCTTGAAGCTCCGCGAATCTGTTAGAGCCAAAAGAACTGAGCTACAATTGGTGAAGCAAAATTTGAAGCTAAATTGCATCCTCGAGGGGCAGGTAAGAAGGCAGCATTATGCTTATTTTTTTGGTTGATCTTGTACTTTTATTTGTCTTTGGCTGGTTTAGTACATTGTTTTCTCCGTTTGTTGAATTGCCAGTTGGTAGTTGCACATTTTATCTCGCATTTGCAGTTGATCCAATTATATTAATGCTGTTTATCTTGGAAGTTTATTTGATGCTAACTTTCCATATGTAACTCCTACGCTATTGATTTCCAAAGAGTAGAGAGCTCTCGCTCCCCACCCCCAGTAGCACTTTTAATTGCATTACCACTTGTCAACAAGGAAAAAGTTAGAATAAAAGGAATGATAGGGTTTTCTGAAGCATTAAAATACTTTACATCTGTTATCATTGTGGTCAAGGTACTAAAGACCTTTATTGATATCAGACACTTCACAACCTTGGCTGTTACGTGCATCTGATTTTTCTTGTTGATTGTAGATGATGTATTTAGAAGAATCGGCTCTTATGGATCAGGATTATTCTAATTCATTATTGGGTGCTATTGAAGCTTTGAGGGCTAGCACACTTCGCCTTCCAGTTGTTGGAGGGGCAAGGGTATGCATTCTTTATATTCTTTTCCATGCTTTGGATTGTTGTAGTGCCAACATGGACATTCATCTTCTCCATCATTTATCTTCCTTTAAATTATGACATCTTATTGACCAAGGGTCCAAGACAGAGATATAATTGGCTTAGTGTAACTTATTGGTTGACAAATGGTCATATGTGGACTTGATTGAACTTACTGTTTGACTCTATATTTACAGGCAGATGTCCAAAACGTGAAGGATGCTATTTCTTCAGCAGTTGATGTGATGCAAGCAATGGCATCCTCAATATGCTCATTGTTATCAAAGGTAATAATCAGTTCTCTATCTGACTACATGTTTTCAGGAACTTTACAGTTACTTTCCAACTTTTGTTTTCTTTATATGGAATGAACTTTTAAAGGCACACAATTTGCGAGACCAACTTAATGTTACATGTTTTTACTTTACATAATAAGACTCTTTATGCTCTTATGATGTTTAGCTTTGTACGCAACTATGCATAATTATTCACCAGTATGTGGTCCTATTCATAATTATTTTCTCATTTCTTTTCTATATTGCCCCTGACAAATTTGTTTCAGTAGTTCACTGTACTTTGACATATTGGGATTCCAGGTCATCTGGTTTCTGATCTAATGTGGGTGGCCCATACTGTACCCGCAAGGTTTAAAAAACTGTTGCAAGTAGTGGATTCTGGTTTTACTGCATTCCTTTTAAAGTACCTTTTTCAAATGAGTTGCATGCTTGGTTAATTATGATATGTTAATATAAGGAAATGATAATGACTTGGTAACCAACTGTTTCAAGTAATTCGGTGGGTATCTACTTTGGATTTTGCTTTATATTTGTATAAATAAATATAAAGTAGTTTATTCATAAATTTGCTACACACAACTTTTGAGATTATAGCATATCTCGGAATGAAATCATTGAAGGATTCATTAAAACAAATTGAATAACATCGGCCAAAAATATTCATCCAATTGATCCATTCTTGGGGCATCAATTTGTATTAATGTTAGGTGGGTTTCTTGTGTTTGGCCACTGTTGCAAGTTTTGCACAGTGGAAAAGTCAACATTTTCTACTGCCAAGTTTCCTGTCAAACAGCCAAACAGGGGATCTGATCTGCTTGATAATTAGGATTGCAACTTCTCTCTCAATAAAGAATTATGTTTGTGTTCTTGGTTTCTTTTGCTATGTCTTGACTTCTATTGCTACTACATTGAGAGGTAGCTGGAATCTTAACTCTTGAAGCAAAGTTATGATTATTCAGATCATTTTGTCAAAGAAAATTGACGGTGACTTGCCACAGATAGAGATATTTTGACTCATTTATTTTTATCCAATAGGCTCTTAACTTTTCATAACAAATATTTCTTAAAATATGTATAGTTTTGAGTGCAATGAGTTAGTTTGGTCATGGATATAAGCTCTTCACATTCAAGAACGTCTGTCCTTTCAAAATTTTATTGGATTCTAATGTGAGAAATTGACCAAATAACAATAGACAGTGGAAAACAAATAGTTGTATACCTGAGAAAATTATGTTTAGTTGCAATATAAAACGAGAAAAGCCTTATTCTGTCAAATCAGATACGATCACCCTTGTCCTCCACATACTTTTTTAACATGTGAAGTCAAGTTTTGTGTTTCCACTTTCATTTATCTGCAATTCGAACCTTCTTTGAGATTGACTTGAAGACAGTAGTGTGTGATTGAAAATTCATTTTTGTACTTCATATTTGTTGTAATTTTCATCTTCTCTTTTTGCCCTATTCAATGCCTTTAGCATGGAACTATCCTTTGGGTTTGTAGTCATTCAGCTCCGTCTTATCTAAGATCATTTGTCATTGATAGGTTGGGGAAGTAAATTCTCTAGTGGTTGAACTTGCCAATGTCAGTGGAAAAGAACATGCTTTGCTTGGTCAGTGCAAAGGTCTCTTGTCAACAATTGGAGCCATGCAGGTAAACTTTTTATTTGAAAGAACAGCAAGAAATTAAGCTGTTCCAACAATATAACTTAATTTTATTAGCTATCAGACTTCCGTGTCCCTTTTTTTCTGAAAAAAAAATGTATGCTAGCAGGTAAAGGAAAGTAGTCTGAGAACACATATCTTACAAATGGAACAATTTACCTTCAAGCCTACCGACAAAAGCATAAAGACGACAACTACAACATATACACTAACATGACTTGAAACCCCATTTTTCTTTGGAATTTCTGGACCCGTATGCAGCAATAAGTAATGAATGGCTTATGGAAGCAGAGGAGTGTGCCTTATTACTCGATCTTGGTGTTGGATATGTAAAAGCTTTCTCATTCAGTCTGTAAACATAGGGTGGTAGATAATCAATCAATCATCATTCAATGTCAAAATTAGAAATGTAAACATAGGACAGCCTCAAGAATGTGTATGTAAATAATGTGATGGATGGAGCTAGCAATGGACCAGCAGGTGTACATTCCTTTACGGGTCCATTAATTCTAAAAAACAAAAAAGGTATAATAAATGTTAATGTGTAATTCATGTGGTTGAAATTTTATTAAATTAATTTGATTATAGTTTTTTTTTAGCTTTTTTATTTTACTTGTATTGAAATAATAATACGTAACATAATTAATAGTCGATTATTTGTATTATATTTTAATAAAATTTATTAATTAATTTGTATTATAAAAGATAAAATTTAAAAGATAATTTAAATAATTTATTATTAATTATATTTGTATAAATTAAAGGAAAAAAAGAATTAAAAGAGGATATTAATTTTATCTTATATTTGTTGGTGTTATAATTGCACGAACAAGATAAAGCATGGAGAACACACTGACGATTCGCTTTAGCTCACTTGCGTGAGAATATGGCTTTTTATCTCTAGTGAGTGACGCGCGAGGCGACGCGGTGCCCATGCCATGAGGCGAATCGATTGGATTGGATTGGGTTTGGTTGGGTTGGGATCCGAATAAGATTTCCCTCTTTATTAAATTACCTACCTGTCTCTTTCTAACTTTCTATTTTGTTAAAAAGGAATTGTGGCGTGTGTGTGTTGATGGATGCCGTGGAACCCACTTCCAATGGGGGAGGACTAGGCGCCAAGCGGTAGGCTGACGTGCACCGCACCATAGCATTGGTACCCACTATCCACCTCTGTTCCTTCTTCACCGCATGTGCCTGCTTCTGTTCTCTCCTGTGAAGACACAGCGTCCATGATCACCTGCCTTCATGTGAAGATCACCTGCTCTTTCTCTTGGAGCTTCTTCTTACTATTATTTTATACGCATCAGCCCACCTTGCCAATTATATGACGTCTAGTGAGCCTGTCCAAGTAAGTTTTAAATTTTACAGCACTATAGATGTTTGCATTCAATTATCATTATATTTTGGCCATGCCCTAGAAAATGAAAAGGGTGATTATCCATGGCTGGCATTTGATTGGAGATTGGATGGGCAAACACAGTAGCGTATGAATTCTTACAGCATGCCTCAATTGCATGTCCAATTGAGGCATGATCCTCGCCGGCGAAACCGCCGTGAATTTGTAGACAGACGCCTTGGCTGGGCTGGGCTGAACTGGAAGAATAAACTTACAAATTTTGTTTTAGTATTGATCTTATTATCGTTGCTCGGGATGTTCCACCGTCTCAATTGGAGGTGTACGGTCCGGACAAATCCGTGGAAGCTGACAACTGCTTCTTACAAAACCGACAGTTTAACACGTTACGGAATCATATCACGAAACTCCAGACAAGAGTAAGCGTTAAAAGAAAGGCTAGCTACGCCGGAAAATTCAAATACAGAAACATCGGCCGGAATTATCTATAACAAAAAAGGTTCCTTTGATGGATTATTTGCTCTTCATTATTCACTGACTTCTTCTTCACTGTCGTACGCATGTTGTAAAGTAAATACAAAAACTCTTTTCTGTTCCGTTCAGCTCAGACGAACAGATTCAAAAGCTCTCTCTGGCGATTTCCTCTTTTCTTTCTCTCATCAGTACCTTCACTATCGAGACTAGTCATCTCCGACTCTTCCAAGTAAAACGAGATGGCATTTCCTCTCAGATGACACCTTCCCCTCCCACGTTTGCCGGTGCCACCAAACTTGGGTATCGGAGACGACTCAGCATCCGGCTTTCGATGCTGATCGCTCCCATCATTTAAAATCAACGGCTTTGATTGAGGGTGCTGGTTCTTCGCCATGTACGCAAGGTGATAAAAACTCTCAGAAGTTTCATCATAATTTGTCTTTAAGACTCCACTATGCACTCCCGTTATCGGTCTGAGAGTTCCTCCAGAAAGCACCGTTTCCACTGCCGCTTGACACACGTGCCAGTTACCACTTGATAGCAGCCCCACAGCTCCATCTACCGGATTGACCGTTCGTCCGCACGCTTCAAACAACAAAGACTGAAATAAAGCTGATACAACCCCACCAAAACAAAGCAAAATAAGTTCTTTTCCCCATTTTTTTCTTTCAAAACGATTATCCGTATAATAAAATAATTATCTTTACATGTGAGAACGTGTTACCTGGTCTCTGGATTTCAGGAACGGCGGCGATGAAGGACAAGAGATCACTGCGGCCAAAAAATTTGGCGAGAAACAAGGTGGCGTTGCCTTGCGCTTCTGGAGTATCAATCCACCGGAGAGAAGACCTGAGTATGCACGTCTCGCTGCATCCCTTCCGCAGAACTCTGCAACCGTTGCAGCTCATGATCTCTTCTCTTCTCTTCCTTCCTTAATCAACAGCCTCCGATTTTAAGACCAAGAAACAACCTTGTAGCTGGTTCCAGTAGTTGAAACCCCCACTTGGAAGAAAGTTTGTCTAAAGTAAACCAGTGGTTATAACTGATAGACAAAAAGAACAAATTATAAAAATGGGTTAATTTGAGGTTTGAGTTAAAAAGTAACTGTGGTTGAGTTAAGACGATTTTCGACGGTGGGTATTACGACGGTGGGCGTGGAGCGAGGGAATATCTTCCCTTCTCTGGGCACGAGCGGCTCCTTGTTTCCGCTTCTCTTTGTTCTTTAAAGTTGCACCGTTGGATTTTTAAATTTTTTTTATTGATGTTGACCGTTGAACTCGTTGCCTCCGCTCCTTTTTTTTTGTTTTCCCCCTGGACTACTTTATTTAACAAGCCATGAAAGCAATAGAGAATTAGCCATGGCTCATCAGGCAATTGGAATCTTGTACGAACATTATCTAGACAAATAACAAGAGTGACCGTGTTAGATGAAGTCATGAATGTAATCCAAAACCCACCAACCTTATCAGAATATATAATTAACAACCGCTTTCTTCTTTATCTCCATCAATCAAAAATTGGAATTACGACAACCCCATTGTTAAAACCATGAATGATTAGTTATTATGTGATTGTAGCGAGCGAGACAGACTACACAGAGTATTGACTAAAACCAAAAAAAATCCGGAATTGGTCTCGTTGAATAGAATCGCTGGTGGGAAATGATCGAATCCTTGTCGCGATAAGCATCATGCGTGGTTTGACATAATAGCTCATTAGCATATGTATGTGGGCGTGTGGGCAAAGAGAATAATGATTACGTGAATAAGTAAGTTAGAAAGATGTGTGGAGGGAGGCATTTGTGGAACCATAGCCATGTACTGTATCTCTCGCTGTCTCTTTTTTTTTCTGCGGTGCTGCCAGTCTAGATTCCCTGCTCTTATATGGCATTGGTATTATCTCTAGACTCGGTGCTGCTTGCAAAGACGATGGTATCATGTCAGTTTGTGATCACCATTCAGCGCAGCCGAAGGAGTGTGCAGATGCTATCCTTTTAATGTATATCATGCAATTCGTAATTATTATTATTATTATAGTAGTTTAAATTAAACGTTGGGCTTGCTATTGTGCTCACAAAGAAACACACAATCGAGTTCACGTATGGCCACGGCCCCAATTCACGTCGAGTCCAACAACAAAACGCCTTTTTATGTCCCCTGGATCATATGTTCTTTTTACCTTCAAGAACACAATGAAATTGCCAACACTAGCTGCTGCTTATGCTTTATTCCACCGCGTAACTCATATTTAACTTTTTTTTAAAAAAAAATATTATTAATAATAATATTTTTAATTTATTAATTAAATAATTTTATTATATTATTTATATTTATATAATAACACTATTTTATTTAAAACTTTCTCTTAGCAATAAGTATTATGATCTCCAAGCTAAGCAAACAATAACACTCTCGGCATTTTCCTATCCCTCAAAGCCCATACGAGCATGGCTTTATTTAGTGTGTGGTAGCCAAAGAAGACGCATGGCCTCAACTTGGGGTGTGATTCCATCCAATGTAGTCAACAGAACGTGTTAAGTTTTCAGAGTAAACAGAGCTGGGGGATATCACGGGCCATTGCAATGGTCCAAACCCTAAGACATACTTTAATGGGTTGCCTTTGATTCCACTGGGAAGCATATGAAAAAACCCCAATGCTCTAATGGGTTGCCTTTGGTTTATTGCATTGGAAATTAATGTTATTGCTATTTGGTCTGATAATGTTCATTAATGTTATATAAGTATTAAATTAAAAATATAATTATTTATTTATGGGTTTGATTATTAATTCAATGCAATGATGTTAATTAATAACTTTTGCTGTCCTTCTAAACAAGTGTCATTCTAACAAACGTAAGATTGCTGTGGGACAAATTGGGCTTCCTAATGGGCCCATGTTTTCGTTAATTGGGCTACTAAATCGACACACCGTTTGCTGTATGTGTAGCCAGATCTTCTATTCATGTGGACTCCAACAGCAAAATGACTTTGTGGCCCCTGGATCATATGTTTATTTACCTTCAAGGACAGAAATGAATTGCCAACACTCGCTGCTGCTGCTTGAACTTCGAGACAAGTTCACTTTGGCAAAGGGATTAGGATTTTTTCCTTTTTTTAATTCTTTTACATTAAATTAGGTGCTCTCGTGGTTGAAGCCACGCAAACAATTACACTTGGCACTTTCACAGCCCGTAAAACCCATCCCACCGGTATTTGCGTGTGTGTGGCATGGCCATAACAGTATGGCATCTTTAGTGGAAGCTAAAGAAGACACGTGTCTTCCATTGGGGGTGTGATTCCATCCAATGCGGGCAACAGAAACTGTACAGATTTCACCGGCTAAACAATGTCGTGGGTTATCAATGACCATTGTAGTGGTCCAGACCCCATGAATGACTTAAAAAAAGAGCAGGTGGACTGTATTTTTTCAACCAAGATTTATACATTTTCAGTGCCACTTCCACTCAGGAACCGTATGAAAAAACCGAAATACTGCCCAATGGGGGTTGCGTTTGGTTTATTTGTATTAGAACTTGAAATTCAATTTGTATTAGCAGTGGTGGCATTGGCCTGGATGAGATTTTAAATTTTAATTTTATAATTAATTGTATACAAATTTTTTTTAATTAATTGTATATAATTTAAAATTTTACCCAGAGCTCCAAAATTTAGTATCCGTCCTACCCTGCTGTTTTGGTGGGACCACGGCAAGTTTCAATTTATGATTATATCTTGGTGAGAACAGTTGGTCCCGCTTGCAAATTGCCTCCAAATTCAAGTTTGACTTTACCTTCCACGTCGGTGGATTTTGCTCTGCCCACCAAACTTGAACGCCGGTTCCCTAAATAAAAGTCATAACCGTACAGTCAAACGATGCAAAGAACTTGGAACAAGAGAAGCTTGGTTGAACATTGGGGGATGTTTGGCAGCTAGTAATTTGGGTAAGGATTAAACTCTGCCACTAAATCGAAAATTACTTGATAATATGGATTAACTGGGCCATAATCTACCCTTTAATGGACGTCACGCTATCGTCATCCCTATGATCCCCACTTCCTGAGGTCGGTTTTACCGACCACCCCGTTGTCAATCATTGAATTTATAGCAAGGTTAGTGAAAACTACGTGTCCTTGTGTGGGACACCCTTGTAAATTCAACGTACTAGAATCTACCGTATGAATCAGGATCAGTCGGTCGTTTGAACATACTAGTAATAGCCTCTGGAGCTACGACAGCCGTGGAGGGAGGTTCTGGAGTTAGCTTACAGCAAACTGCTGCGCCAAATTCTAATTTAGCAAGACTTGGAAACCCCAAATTTGTAAGCTTCTATTGAGCCCACGTTAGCTTTTTACTGGCTGACTCGTCAAGTCGAGTCTATTCTAATTCGACACGGCTGTGCATTTAGTTTTTCGCACCACGCTGTACTCACTAGCCCGTTGACTTGACTTCCTCGTTTCTCCTCTCATCATTGGCTGTAATATATAATTCAAGAATGATTTTGCACGCAAGCCTCTTGATATTTTATACACGGAGCAGAAGCTTGCTGTGAGAAACCCCAATCTCTTTAACTAACAGCCTAATCTTTGAAGAGTCGTCGGAAAACGCGGCCTTTGGGCGTGTCTTAGCTGTATAGAGATGCGAGGAAAGTGTCGCCAGATCACTGTATAATGAGACTTTAATGTCGTATTATTGTAGAAGAATATCGGCATAAAGAAATCGAGTGGGTGAGTGAGATAACATAGCACCGATACGCTATGATATATGCCTGCCAGTCCAGACCCTTAATTAAAAGCTTCAGTTATTATTAGCATATTCGTTAACCCCGCCGTGGAATACGCATCTCAGTACAGTTTTGTGGGGTTGCGGCAAATGTGAAAGCTGACTCCAAAACGTGTGAACCCACAGAAAAAAAAAGAGCCTGTTGTGACACTTAACCTAATTGAACGTAAGAATGGGATCGAATTCAATATTACATGCATTTGGCATATGATATTTTATACACTAATCAAAGAGGGTTCCATCGATGAATTGATGTCTATCATAATGGCACATGGTAGTGGGGGAGTAGGGGGAAGTAACTGCATAAGGTCACCTGTCTGTCATCCTAATCCTTTGCTCGGGAAAAAACAGTATGCTAAATCCCAAAGGCCAAAGCTAATCTTCTTATCCACGCAACACCACACCACACCAAACATAACATTGCCTGTCATCACTCGTCACCCATCTCCATCCAACTCATTAATGGATCGAAGTAATTGAAAATAAGAATTACGTGTACTGATTCAACGGTGAAAATGTATTAATTAATGTCGAGGACTCAAAAGAAGTGCACATGCGCGAGCGTGAGCGTGAAGCTCGTGGAGTGTAGCCTAGGCTGGTAGTCTGGTACTGAGCTGACGGTTAAAAACCGTCGCACTCACAGAGTTTTGTGGCGATTCATGCTTAAAGTAAGTGGCCTCAACCGAACACCCAACTAACCCTGCCAACCCAGTCCTTGCCTTGCCGCGCCGCTCACGCGTGCCGTACATTCTACATCATGCCCAACCCGATTACACGGTGCGCAGGTTGAGCAAGCCACCTAGAGCTGACGCGGCGCAATTTAGAGGAAATATACGGGAATTCAGTAATTGTAAGCCGGAAAAATAAATAATTCAACAATTTTTTTTTAATTGAAGGGGAAAAAATTAATTAAATAAATCACTTATCACAAGTCACAGCTGGACTTCTGAGGGAATCTCAAATGCTATGTACACTAAAAAAATTAGCACTCCATGCAGTTAACAGAAAAATAAAAATAAAAATACATGAAAATATTCCTAAGATTAATAATATACTAAGAGTAACAAAGGAGTGGTAATTCCGTAATTTAAACGTTGATCTCGCGCTGCAAGAAGAGACGGGGCTTTTTGGCCGGCAGAGGACTCTCAACTTCGTCATCGCCGGAGACAAAGAAGGCGGGAGAGAACTCTGGTAAAACAGGGAGGTTGAGATCGAAGTCACGGTTGCTGACTTGGCTGTGGGTGGTACTGGAACCCACGCCTTCGGATGACGTCACTCCACTTTTCTCGCCGCCTTCGTAGTGACAACGTTTGTGACCGCCCAGAGCCTGGCCAGTGGGGAAGGACTTGTGACAGATGGAGCACTCGTGGATCCTACCTGCGGTTTTAGGTACGGCGGTAGTTGTGGCGGCGGAAATAGACTGCTCGTGGCCGCCAGATCCCTTACGGTGGCTGGCCTTGTGTCCACCAAGAGCTTGGTAAGAAGAAAACGCCTTGTTGCATACGCTGCACTTGAAGATAAGCTTCTGATCAGATGACGTAGTTGCAGGTGGTAGCGGTGCTGAAGAAGGAGACTTCTGTCGGTGCGAGGCCGTGGTAGTTGCGTTGTTGGTTACGGCGGTGTCGGAGGTTGTACCACGAGCAAGCATAACAAGGCAGAGAGCGAGATACTCCTCTTCGGTGGGAGGGTTGTGTGGACGCTTTGAGCGCTTGCGCTTAGTCCACGGCTCAAGACAGTGAAGATTAGCTTCTTCAAAGTGAAACACCGGCGTTGAAGTTGTTGGAGAGTTAAGAGCTTCAAGTGCCATCCCTGAGGAAATTAAAGGAAGAGCCTTTCGAGATTTGTAGAGTGGGAAAACTGGAACTGAATGTGAATGATATGTTGCGTTGTCTATGAGTCGAGTGAGAGTGTGGGTTGGCTTTTAAAGTGGGTGAAGAGAGGGAAGTTGCGTCACAAGTGGTGCCGAAGTAAGAGACGGTGTGCAAGATGTTAATTAAATTAATTAATTAACGTAGAGAGAAGTGGAGCACGCTTAGTTATTGGATTGAAGCATTCTCGGTGGCGATGGGCGACTCAAGTCGGTCAAACAATTAGAAAAATACACCACTTGACTTGTATGCAGTGGCATTATACTGTTCAATATTTACTCCTGGTGGGGCTTTTGGATTTTGAAAGCTTTCGAGTCATTCTCAAGTGAATGAATGAGGACTCAAAAGACTTGTTCCAAGTCAAATCAGTTGAAACTTTTCCAAACAAACGTGGTCTTGTTCTCATCTTACAGCAGGCGGCAGCCAATATGGTAAGGTAAGCACGGGGATTTTTCCTTCTCCATTTGTAGCACACGTAACACCGTCTGTGTGCGTTTGTTTGGCAATACTCGGTGATCGAGTATTATTGTATGATTTGGTACTAATTGGGTGCCCGGTCACATGGGATGATTTCTTTGTGCGGCGGAGATTGTTGAAATTAGTGTCAAAACAACCAGGGATCGGTTGGTACAAGTGGGCAGGAGTGTTCACAGCAATGTTTTTCTGGGATGTAATGAACCATGTCACCGTATTTAACACGTGTTTTATTTTACCTAATTAGCCGTGCAAGCTTGTAGGGCTCCAGTATTCTTTACCGTAAATCGGTATTGCCACGTGTAAACTTTCCTTTGGTTTAAATAGGTCACCTGGCGTGGTCATGATTGATTCAATAAGAAAGAATCAAATTCGTATCCACTGTTGTATTCCGATGCGCACACGTGTAAGTTAAGGCCCACGCACCAACTATTAGAATTATTTTTTTTAACGTTCGTTACTGACTATGTGTGACAGGCAGAGGATCATAGTATTAATTAAAAGTTGATTTAACGGACGGTTTTTCTTTTGCTTGTCGTTTTAATTTTGTAGTGATCTACAACCGCGTGCAACGATACGCGAAGCATCCACATGCATACGTGCCCGCGTAGACGCCGACTGCTATGTTACTCTAGAATTGAAAATTACCGGCCTACTTAAGTACGAAGAAAAGAAGTTTCATACCAAACCATCGGCAATGCATATCCATGGGCTGATTGGTGATTATAATATTTCATGCATGCACTGACTTTTAATTGCAACGACACCGCCCTGCCCTGTGATTTACAAGATTTCAGGCCTTGGATGATGATAAGTTCAGACTTCACTTGGCAACGCAAATTTGAAATATCCATTATATTCCCGAATTAGTAGCCGTGAGGTAACGTTCTTTCTGGTCTGTTTCTCCAAATTGCCGGGCTGTTCTCGCTGTCCACGGCCCGTAACGGCTTCGCCTAAAAGTTAGGCATGTGAAGTCATTGCCTACCTAAACAAAATTCCCGGAGACGAAACTGACTGCCAAAACAGGGCTCAGAAGCACATGTTTTTGGACGATCAGTCGCATTCCCGAAGTTCCCATCTCAATCAAGTAGCTAATAAAATAATGAAATTACAAGTCTCAAATGCATTCCCTTATTACAATTCCTTAAGAAAACGAAAGCATGTGTGTTTTTTAAGTAAAGGTTTTGGCATTGTCTGAACCTGAACCACTTGTGTCTAGATAAACATCAGGAGAAAAATACTTGGATTCAGGAACCACTTTCTGCGATGAATAACCAACGTTTTTTGTATTTTCCTCGAATCGACCCATATCTTGTTTTGCTTTTTACCGTGAGAAGGAAAATGCATGGAACATAAAATGGCTCACGGGGAGATGCTAGTAAGCATCAGATGCTATGCCACCTTCTCTCTTTTTTGGTGGTACGTTCAACGTAGAGTCTGGCAGGTGTTCGATAAAAGGGCCGCATATAGAGCCACCACCCACCAGCCATCCGTCAATGTTTGCCGCAAAAGTTCCGAGTAAACATTACTTCAACAACTTGCTTTACAGAATAAGATTTTGATTACGGTGTTGGGCTGGCCCTCGTGAGAAGCCAACTCAGGCACTTGCGTTTAAGGGAAGATTGTGACGGTATTACGTGTGACTATACTAAGCCACTTGTGGGATTGGGCCCATTTTTGAAAGCCTAATGGTCTATTTCTTTTTGCCACCCGTAATGACATCATAGGCCTAATGGCCATTTATGATCATTGACAAACAGTTGTTATGTTTGGCTCTCATTGTTAGTTGACAGTCACTTCGACTCTGCGCTCAACAAAGATCGCAGAATACACCTGCGCTGCCCCAGGGTTCGGTGACCCTGTTCTTTAAATTGTTTTTTCTCTGAAATGAACGCAAAGCCAGCCAGCAAAGTTCAACTGCTGTTATTAATATTACCATTAACTTAATTTAAAGCCAGTGCGGACTTTTCCTTTGGGATTTCTTTCAACAAAGGCATGATTCACGCTGCAAGCTTCACTTCCTAACTCTTCAAAACTATCTCGTCGCTTCGCGTCTCAGTTTCAAAGACAACTCTGAGGCAGGATCGCCGTTCCTCCTCTGTTCGCTTCCCGCTGGAGAACTTGAAAAATTACAGACTTTTATTCTCTTCACTTGAATATCGTAAAATAGCTTAGATTTTTAATTTGTAGGCTCAGATTATTACGGAAAAAACAGAGAATTAAGATACTTATGAAATGGGTAATTTTGTCTTTAAGATATTTTAATAGGTTGGTCCATTGTTTACTTGTCAACGGTCAACAGAGACGGACTCTCGGACTATCTTGCGTTTGTAGTGAGCGCCTACTCGGGGCAACATCTGAAAATGGCTTCCGATGATGGAAAAGAGTTTAGAGACCCTCGAATTGCTGGAATTTCTTCTGTAATTCGTGTCATCCCAGACTTCCCTAAGCCAGGTATTTGTCGGCCACTTTACTGCTTATCGCTGCTATTACTTTCGATTACGGGCTGAAGCACGAAGATGTTTTCATTGGGTTAGAGATCAATATTTCTATATGGCACTGCATTTTGTCATATGGATTGGGGGTATTGTTTTTGGCTTTACTGTGAGAGTTGGTTAAATTTCGATTTGATGATATCCGGCATTTGTTTTCTGCGCCGTCAGGGATTTTGTTTCAAGATATAACGACATTGCTGCTTCACAGGAAGGCTTTTAGGGATACTATTGATCTGTTTGTCGAGAGATACAAGGACAAAAATATTTCTGTTGTTGCAGGTATTCTTCGCTCTCCTAGTCATTGCATATTTTAAAATACTATTAGAGTTAATCACTAGTTGCAATTGAAGTTTGATTTAGACATTGTTTTCTGGGATTATTACTCCCATTTGTGAGCAAAATCGAAGATTGAGAAATCAGATGTAAACATCATCACAAAGCCAACCATATTGCTAATTAATTTTTGTTTTGACATGTGTTTAAATTTGATGGTACAATGTCATTTTTTTATTTGTTATTCATAAATTATATAAGAAAACAACTGGATTTTGCCTCCTCAAATGGGCTTTATTTGTTTTCAAACTGAATTAGTATTTACAAATGTTTGGTTTGCATGATAATGTTGAGAATATCAAGATTTAGAGGTATCCTGATTGCATACATTTTGAGTTCACCAACCCAGTTTCTAGATTTTGACTTGAACTGTTGATGGAACTAGAATGGCAGATATCTGACATGACAGTTTACTGAATTCATTGTCTGGTTGGCTTTTTCGTGCATAGCAAAAGTGTTTGTGCTTTCTTTTATCGATCTATCCTTCACGGCATAATGCAGGTATTGAAGCCAGGGGTTTCATATTTGGGCCTCCTATTGCATTGGCTATGGGTGCAAAATTTGTCCCTATGAGGAAACCTAAGAAGCTTCCTGGTATATTCTGCATCTGTCTTTGTTATCTTCTGATTGGCTGTATGGTTTTGTGGCTTTTTGTGACATTATTGACATGCAAGAGAATCCTTGATTAATTTGAATAGGGACCCAAATTTACATGCTTAATTTTTTGTTTCGGTTAAAGAAGAAGTTATAGCAATGTTAAAATGTTTTTAGATGCATTGTGGAAAGATTATTGTGACAAGCATAGGAATCTTTTCACAAATGGCTTAACAAACACGACAAAGACTCAGAGAGAATTTTTTTTTCCAGTTAGACATATTTGCATTCATAATCTTGAGTATGCATGAAAGTATTTTATTATTTATCTATGAACATCTAAGAAAGCACCATGTCTTCCATCTTTATGAAAGTGTTAATTCATTATCTTGTGCGTCCAAGTCAAATGGTAACCTTTTACCTTGATGATGCACGTAACCATTCCATCTTGTGATATTTCTATCAATTTTGGTTTAGTTGACACGTTCATTTGAGAATAATAAGAAAACAGTTTTGAGAATAAAATAAAAGGAGAAGAGGTAAATGCTATTCTTGAAGATGGGTATTGTTGTTCTTCTAGGTGGCAAAAAACTATTGGGAAAAATATGGGACTCCCAACCCATACAACTAGAACCAAGTACAAAAGTCTAGAGATCATCTGAGGTATGTGTTGTAAAAGTTAGAAACATGTGGAAGTGACACGGAGATTGATTTGCAGATGCTTAGATATAGCTGTAGTTTTCTTCTATGCAGATTTTATGCTGTTGACTTCACTAAATATTTATTCTAGAAAGTCTCAATATGACAAGGATTGAAATCTTTACAGTTCACTGAATGTTAGATGTTTTGATGGTGCCATCAGGGGAGGTTATTTCAGAAGAGTATTCTTTGGAGTATGGAAAAGATGTGATTGAGATGCATGTAGGTGCTGTAGAAGCAGGAGAACGTGCTTTGGTTGTAGATGATCTCATTGCAACTGGCGGAACCCTGTGTGCTGCAATCAGGCTACTCGGTAGTATGCAAAACCTTATATTTTAAAATTAATCAGTCCAGATATGTCTGCTTGCTTTTTTCATCTATTATTTTCGTCTATATGCCAAGAAGGGGTTTACTTAATTTACTGGTATGAAGGGGTGGGCATCCACATGTACTATTTAAAATAATGGTCTATGTCTGGAAGGAGGTGTGAAAGGGGATGTTTTCGGGTATCAAGCCCATTGAGCAATCTTTACAGCATCATGACTTTGTTCATATACTAGTAAACTCAAAAGTGGCTTCATGATGTGCATGGTGGAGCAAAGAGGGCCCAAATATTATGGGAGTGCTTTACGATGGAGAATTAGACTAAGATGGGGCCGATTAATGAAATGACATATTTACAGCCTTATGGCTTTATCTGTTATTGTTGTTGGTGATAGACATGATTGTTTAACGTGGAAGTTTCTGCTCTGTTTTGTTATTATATTTTAATGACTGTCAGCCGCGATCCTTTCCAAGGGGGATATACAACCGAATATATGTTATTTGTTTGTATGTTTCAGGAATATCGATACTCTTATTTCTCTCCTTGTTATTAGAGTATGCCTGCTCACGTTATGCGGTCTGTTTGTTGCAGAGCGTGTTGGGGTGCATGTGGTTGAGTGTGCTTGTGTTATTGAGTTGGCTGGGCTAAAGGTATACATTCAAATCCTGAAAACGATCTGGTGTCCAAATTGTGAACTTGTAATATTTCGCTGTCAACTTGGTCTTTAGTTTTCATATCGTTAAATAGACAAATTTACTTTGAGACTAATATAGTATGATCCAAGAAACTCTTATATGAGGTGATTCAATTGGCTCAGAATGTGCAGCTGGGCAGTCCAGCAATTAGAAAAAATAATTGTGATTGGTGCCATGGCTCATAACATTTGAATTCCAAAATAAAGATACATTGATGAATACTTCTATCTTCCATCAAAATAATGTTTACTTAAATCTGTTCTAAATTTAGATCAAAATTAGGTAGACGTGAAAACAATGTCAGTTAACAAATAAGAGACAAAATTGCAAAGATATGATTATGTTGAAAAAAGGAGGCACCCTTGAAGTTCATACACTCTGAAAAAGAAAGGCAAGTAACGGAAAATTTTTGTCATTAATGACAAACCTTCATGGTATGAGGTGTGAGTATATTGCTTTTATGACTATTGATGTTTTAAATTCTGGTTAATGCTAAGGTTGAAACTAAACATGATTACAAACTAGTATTTCCTGCTGCTGAATTTTCTTTCATGAGAATTGAGATCAGTTTTATATTCCCTCTCAAATTGAATTGATTATAGCTAGAAACTACTGATTTGTGATCATTCAACTGCCCTTGTTTCTTGATCATTCTACAAGTGAAAATTAATTGGGTCGTTTGTCTTTTGTGTTTCTATCACAGGGTCGGGAACGGTTAGGAGACAAACCGCTGTTTGTTCTCGTAAATTCAGATTGATCTCAGTTTCTGGTATGAATGCGTGTTTCTCCAACCATATGGGTTTGTAATTGCTCAGGCTCTGCTCAAAGCTAGAGAACATCGTAAAACCATCTGATTGATATAAGGGCATTGTCATCGGATTTACCTTTGATTTTATTTTAGCTGGGTAGGGATAGTATCGTGGGAATGTGGGTTTTTATCTGCTGTTGGGTTTAAGAATGCTTTGCTCATGTAGAAACTCAATCGTTCACTTGAACATCTTGATTTGATGCTTTACAATTCAAGTAGAGATTCTATTGATTGTTACTGCTATGTCTGCATACTTATCCCATTGGAAACGGTTATAATATTTTCCTTTCCTAGTTGGCTTGAGACCTCGAGATCGTTTGTTATTGCCTCCACTTTGGCAATGGCGACTAATCTAAGATCAGCTACGAAAGCCAAATTGCTACTCATCATGTTCGATTCTACGCAATGGCTTCCCAACTTTACTGAAACCTGTGCGCCATCCCCACGCTTGCAATCACACCAATAAACAATTTATTACTTAAAATGACTACGAAAATTTATAATACATTGGAAATGGAACCACATGAAAATAAAGAAGCAGCATTGTCAACACTTCCAAGTCCCCATTGCATCACTTCACTTGGCAACCATTGATAGAAAAAAAAATTGACTTTAATGTCAAAAGTCTTTTAGATGTGATTTCACTTTAAAAATAAAAATTAAAAACACTAATTTTTAACAAAACTTACTTATTTTTTCCGCTAACATTTGATATTTAATATTTTTATTCTATAATAATTATGACTTCAAAAGTTACAATATTCCGTCACATTTTAATATCAAACAAATATTTAATAGTATTGACGACAATCATTAATTAATATATCTGTTCGATTAAGTCACAAGTATTAATAATTATTAAATAATTTAATGGGTTTAAATATTTTATTATAAAAATAAATAATAATTTTAAAATTTTATTTAAAAGATAATTAATTTGATTTATTTATTTTTTTTATAAAAAAAACCACTAAAAAAAATAAAAAAACTAACCATAATTAATATACTTTAAAGAGCAAGCATAGTCATAATCATATTTATAGTGTAATTAGAGTGTCTTAACTCCCTTTTCCAACACATTATCACCATTATTCTTTATAATTTATATTATTATTGATTATAATTCACACTATTTAGTCAACACTAAAAAATAAAATGATCATTTTCTATATAAAATTATATAATCCATACTGTTTAACACGACTAATTGAGAATTGGGTTCCCCCTTTTTTCAATTAAATAATTATTTTTATTTTTATTTTTAATTTCATGGTTGCTTGCTTGCTTTTGTTCGTTGGTCTAATTTCCCACAAAATATTGTATTCCGTTCAAAATAAATTGTTGGTGGTTTGATTGGTGAGACAGAAACTAGCTTTCCTGTCAGTTTTTATCTTTGGTTTTGGTAATTAATGCGAGCTGGGAAGCAAAGCCCAAGAGACAGCTCAAACCATAAACCAGTGTTGGTGCGAGCTGGCGAGAGAGTTAAGCGAGGAATAAGATCAAATATTGAGGGTTTCAAGCTCAGCATTGTTCACTCGTTCATCTTTGGTTATGACATTGATTAATTTATTTACAGCAGGTCGTGCAATGGCCGGCTTAAGAACAGTTCCATTTCCAAAGACAGGTCGAACTTTCCCTCCACAAAATAAATAATTGTGAAGATAGGAAGTATATGTCTCCATCCAACGCGTGGAATTTTAGCGACAGCTTCGGCGGAATCTAAGGGGCCAGAACCCAGAAAGACAGTGGGTGTTGTTTCATGGCTTTGTTCAGGTAATCTAGTGGATTAATACGAATTTTAGGGTTACAGATTATTCTCAACTAAGACATCACAGCTGTTATTGGTTTTGTCATAGATATTGATGCAGTTTTAATGAACATCAGTTTGGGAATCTTAGTTTGTTTATTCGGCATCAGTTTACTTGCGGATTTAACCGTTAACAAATCCAACAACAGATTCTGCTTGCATTTTGATAAGATACGAAGGAATTCAAGCACATGCGATGATTGATGATTCACCGAGTTCTGTGCGTAATGCATACACGACTACTTCCTTTGCACCCAAGTTGTAAAAGATTTCAAGCACTCGAGGAGGCTCTTTAACGTAGTCACGCATTTGAATTATGACGATGCTGTAGTCATACTGAAATTGCAGTGTTACTTGAGAGAAGAAACTGGTACAAATTTTTCGATGGCTTGTTATTAATGTTTACAAAGCCATTGAAGATGCCTGCTTATGTCATATGCTCACAGCAAGTAGCTGTCAACACAATCAATCACAGCTCAAAACAAAGATTCAAGACATTTGACGCGTGTCTCCTCACAACTCATGTTCATGGAAGCCGAAAATGTTTTGAAGTTCCATTTTCAGGAATATTTTCGGTGATACACGAGTTGAGAATAGGTCAGTTCATGGAAGGAAGACACAAATGCACAGCATAAACTAGTACGCCCCATAAGTCATAACCCTGTCGCTAGCCAGCACTGGCAGATCGAGATGCGACAGCAGTGAGGTTTGAATGGTTAAAAGGAATTTGGGTGGGAATATGGATGACAGTTGTAAAATTTGTTCAGAAGTAACTTGATTTTTAACCATAACATTGTGTGATGGAGATGGTGGATCAGTATGATTTCAAGCTAAAGCAACGAAACACCTGTTAGGTTTCAGCCGATCTGAGACAAGGAACGAGTCTAGCGGTTACCATGTTAGATACTTTCTGTACTTTCAACAATCCCAGGAGTCATCTCCACGACGTTAGCCGTCCTTTTGTCTGTATTTGTTTAATCATCCAGCAGAATTCCGTCTGTTTATTATATTCAAGAACACTCCCCACGTTCTGACAGTTTCAAGCCATGAAAAAATACTGCCTCTGGCATGCTCTCCTTCTAATTCTGCCAATCGCCATTTTGATACTTACTGGGGCAGGATGAACATTCTCTTCTAATTTTGTATGTTTTTATATCAATTCTTAATTCTTAGATTAATAATCTTTTAAGGGTCAAAGATTGAATAAATTATATATTTAAAATGTATTAATTAGTATTATTATATTAATAATTCTAATTAATAAAGTTTATTTTATTTAATCCTATTTTTTAATAAATTATTAATTTAAAAATTGAAAATTAATATAAAAATTTAAGAAATATTAGAGGCTAGATGATAATGTCCCAGACTTGTTAATGAATGCTAATAACCTCTTAATCATTGTCCTTAAACACATTTTTTTATCATTTAATTCTTACTATAAACAAGTTTAAGATGTTTGATGGGATATTGAAGAATTCTGCCTTTTAATTTATCTGTGCATGAACTTGGCTGCCCATGTGAGTTGTCCTTTGCCTGGTTTTGGCCCCGCAGTGGACTCCTGATGTTAGTTACATGGAATTAGGACCTACACCAGCTAACCATTCGGTATTATTAATTCAGTTAAGTAAAATTATTTGGAATTAATAATGCATTATAATTAATTTAAGTCAATCCTTATCAACATTCTTTCTTATGGTTGGGTATATATATGGCTCTACTCTTTGCTTCCCCCAAGCACGTTCAAAGCTCTAATTAGCAGCAGAAACAACAGGAACGGAAGAACTCCCATTCTCCATAGGCTTCACCAAAAGGATGGAGCCTTTTGGAGTTTTTGCCGATGGAGACTGGGAATCCCTCAGCAAAATGTTTTCCAATGAAGATCTTGATTTCACACAGCAATTTCTTGGTCACTGTAATGCATTGCCTCAACGGCATGATGATCAGGGGTTGCATGTCATAACCCCGTCGAGTTTTTGCCCCACTTCTGAAGCCTATGCGAGCATGGCTGGGGTCAATGAGAGTTTGTTTTATTGTTCAAGTACTCTAAACTCTATTTTGCAAAATCTTTCTCAAGATAGTAGTTTTGATAGTAATTGTAGCACTAGTGTGCTCAATCCCCACGAAAGTGCCTACTTCTTTGGTGGTTCCAACAATTCTCCAATGACCGTTGACGTATCTATGTCCATGGATGAGAAAAAGGCTGGCTTGTATGGCCCAGCATTTCCCGACGTTGCAATGGAAGAAACTGCCCCATTGAACCAATACATGTGCGACGGCAAATCAGGTAATTTAGACAATGGCCAACCAGCAGCAGGTGTTGTCCCGGCCAAGGAATTAATACAGCTCAAAAGGAAGTTTGATGTGCCTGCATTGCACACTGGAGAAGACGACGGAGTGGATGGCAATTCATCTAAGAACGCGAGGAAGAAACCTCGTGTTTCAGGATATGTAAGTACATTTGAAGACTTGTATTTGGGTTATTAATATTTTTTGTTTTTTTCTTATCAAGTTTATAATAATGTTTGATTCCTGTTTCCAAATTCAGGTACAGAAAACTAATAAGAAGAGTGTACATTCAAAGAAGAACCAGAATCTCTCTCCAAAAGGCAACGAAGGAGAAGAGAGCAATGGTGGATCAGATAGACAAAGCTCTAGCAGCTACAGCTCAGAGGAAGACAATGCTTCTCAGGAGACCAGTGGAGGATCTCTAGCTCTCAACTTGAATGGAAAACCAAGAGTCAGTAGAGGGTCAGCAACCGATCCCCAGAGCATCTATGCAAGGGTACGTAACTCCCCCTAAGTACTGGGTGGATTATCAAAGAAATACTTCAATCTGTAGCTTACTCACTAACTCCCTTTGTTCTAAACTTTGCAGAAGAGAAGAGAGAGAATAAACGAAAGATTGAAAACCTTACAGAATCTTGTCCCTAATGGAACAAAGGTTGACATTAGCACAATGCTTGAAGAAGCAGTTCATTATGTGAAGTTTCTGCAACTCCAAATCAAGGTAACTAGAAATTAGTATTCTTTAACTCTCCATACTTGAATCCCAGCTGCTCTGATAAACACATTTTCTAACTCTCTGTCCGTCGTTTTAATCTTTGCAGCTATTAAGCTCTGATGATCTATGGATGTATGCTCCCATTGCTTACAATGGTATCGATGTCTGCCTCAACCAGAAGATTTCTCCACTTCTACGACATTGAACGATGATCCTACTGAAACTTTTTTTCTTGTTTTATCAAAACAAATCAACGAATACATACATATTTATCTATGCTAACTTGTAATAATTAAGCCAAGCCGAATGAGATTTGATTTTCATAGCAATCCTTAGGATTTATAATCGGTTTCTGCTCTTGTATACCATGCATATAAGCCCCAAACAGATGCACGCGGCCATTTCTGAAATCGTGTTCTTGAATTTTAATCGGTGAATCATGTACATCTCTTGCCCATTCATTAAACTTGATTATGCTAATTTTATGTACCTAACACGTGCCTTAACATTTTCTTAATACAAAAATTAAAATAAAATAATTAATACAAAAAAATTTAAAATATAAAATTTAAATACATAATAAAAAATATTTAAAATACAAATACAAAACAATTAATCGCGTACGAAATTTATTACGTTCTAAAAAAAATTGGTAACAAGAGTGAGGAACATAATTTTGAAGATTACAGAGTCTTTTAAAAATTAATACCTGCACACTATTTTTAAAATAATAATTATTATATTATTATTAATTTTAGTTTTAATTGTAATTTTTTTTAAATTTTTAATAAAAAATTTTAAATAAATATTAACCCACAACTCGACCTTACTTTGTTAGTTGTTACAGTTATTGTGAGAAATTTTATTTAATTTTTAAAACAAAAAATAGATTAGAGGATTATGGTTATCTATTAAAATTTTTTAATTTTTAATAAAATAATAATATATATAATATAATAATAAATAAATTAATAATTTATATTTTATAAATTAAAAATTTTTTAAATATAATTTTTATTATTTTATATATATAATTAATATTTATTTAAATTAAAAAAATTAACAGAGGATCAGATTATAACATCATTTTTCTGGATTAAATCCGACGCTTGTAAAGAAGCCACGTAAGCATTCCCTAATATAGTTTTTGACGGTTTGGGCGGCCTTAGTTATGTACGGGGTAGATTTGTAATTTCATTCAACGAACTTGCGATTAGGTTCTCACTCCACGCCCAAACGCGTGAGAGTTCTCTCTCCCACAAACCATGGCCATGGCTGAGCAGCCACTAAAGAAGAGAAAATTGCACGAGCTCCCGCCAGAATCACCTAAAACCCTAGCCGAGCCACAAAGCGATATCGTTTCACCGCAAACACCACCGCCGCTCTCCCAAGATGAAATCCAGGCGAGACGGAGAAACAAAGACGAGATTCGGAGCGTGTACGAATGTTATAAAAGACTTAAGGCTTGTCTTGCCCAAAAAGACGCTCGTCATGTTTCCGAGCTCGAACAATCTTATTTCTCTCTCATTACTGCCTCCAGAGGTCTTTTTATTTTGCTCCTTTTTTACCTTACTTTTGCCTTAATTGTTGGTTAGTTTATGTACTGTTTAGGTTTTTGTTAAGTTTCTTCGCAATTGGTGAATTAGTGAATTTCTTTTTGGTTTTTGCATAAATGTTTTATTATTCTTTGGTTAATAAACTCCATTGAATTAAACCTAATCGTTTAATTATGGTGAGTGGAGCGAAGGGCTTGTACTTTTCCTGTTCCACGTACTGTAACATCCAGTGTTAAAAATATTAGTGAAGGTAGGCTGACACATGCGTTTTGACATAAGTGACTCAACCGTGAAGCTACTCCATGATTTTTTAAGTTTATTGATTGGCGAAAAATAAAATGTGGTTCGGATTATTTATGGATTAAAGTGCAAAGATAGACACTTTTACAGTGAGTTCTAACAGTTCCTGAAACTCAATTTTAGGCCCAGACAAAGTTGCTTGTGAGTTGTGAGCTACCCATGACCTAGAATCCCAAATAGCTGTGGAAAGTATTCGTTGAGTTTACCTTTGTGAGTCAAGTGAGAAGAATGCAATAGTTTCAATTGGTCTAGCTATTAACTCTTTCCCAAAATGTCAAAACTGATCTAGTGTAATGATTTGGATTGAGCAGAACCATTGTAAGAGATTTCAACAGTGCTACTTTAGCCAGGTGGCATTTTACTAGAGTGAGCATTTATGTTGATTGCCCTACTTTGCACAAGAATTTCAGGTAGCATTGTTTCCAGCTAGTTTATTGCATTGAAACAAAAATCCTCTAAGGTTCTTACTTGCACTGGTTTGCATTTCATGAAATCCAATAAACAATAAGTTGCATAGTAATCGTGCGAATGAATAAGCACCGGGTAGCCTATTTCATAGCTCAGAATTGACCTGCTAATATTTATGGTTTACAATTCTATCTAGCTGCTTATCTGATATATTAGAGCTGGACTGCCCAGGACACTCAAAATTTATTACCAGCCATCTTCTAAATTGCATTGAAGTTTACTCATGTAACTAGGAAGGGTGTCCTGGTGTGCCAGAAAGATGCTGTGTACTTATTCATCTCAAAAATCTTTCCAGGCCAAGATTTCATATGTTTGTAAATGCTGTCAACTTTACAGGCTGTGGAAGTGTGCAGCGGATTGTAGCTGATCTGATTCCACGTTATGTATCATACTGTCCAACTGCACTGGAAGCTGCAACTAAAGTTGTTATTAATATGCATAACTGGAGTGTGGAAGTGATAAATAGGGGAGAGAATACTGATGGTGTTGCATTTCAGACTGCTAAAGCCTGCATTTTTGGTCTAGCTGATATTTGTTTCACTGCTTCGTCAGAGGCACCAACGTCATCTGTTGTCCGAGGCATTTGCTCTGCAGTTTTCCATAATGTGCTGACCTTCTTCATATCCAACTTCAGTGGAAAGGATATTATTCGTACTTTTGATAAAGAGATCATGAAGATGCAAGGGCCTGATGAGATCTTTTCTAATCTAAGGAAAAAGTTTTCGGACGAAGATGAATCTTTATTGATTAAGTTGTCTAAGTTTCGTGTACTAAGTCTACTCCGTATTTTCTTTTCCAGCCCCAGAAATTTGCTTGCTGCCTGTTTTGACCTCTGAACCATTCTGTAACCAGAGGGAGTTCATAAAAGGAAAATATTTTTAAGTCAGATCACAAGCAGCTTTGATGATGATGATGATGTAGCACGTTCTTTAGATTTAAGAGGTGATGGAGCTAAATCTCCCAAGACAAGTACAAAAGCCAAGAAGGCTGGCAATGAGGAGCTATTATCAGATGACAACCGTATTTCAGGAGATGCATCTCCTGCTCCGAGGAGTTGCTTGTTGGGACTGGTAATACTTGATGACTGCTCCATATCTCAAATAAATGCTGTGCTGTGGACTTTCTGTTTCTTTTGAATTTGCACTGAAGATTGCATCCTTTATGTTTTTATAGATAATGCAATGTTACGGCTTCATTTTAACTGTAGAGTTAGTGGCACATTTACCCATTTATCCTTTACTTTCTTCTCAATGGCATCATCTTGTATGCAGGTTCTTGGCAAAAATCCATCATTGGGAGGTTGGATGTTTTCGAGGTATAAGAAGTTAAGTAACTTATCCTCTTCGAATGCTCTATCAGAAATTACATCTGCTCTTGAAAGAATCTTTAAATCTTTTCCTGAAGTGGTTAAAGAGGATGGCAGTGAATTTGATAGTGATGAGAATGATTCTCATCCATTGGAGTATGACAAGCAACAGTATTTGGTGGCTAGGTTCTCCAAGAAACACAAAACCTCTAGGGATCTATCCGGTAAAGAGAGTAATTCAAGGGTTAATGAGGGATCCTGTGATGATAGTTTTGCTGACAAATTTTCGGTTCAATATCTGAAATGTCGCAGCTCAGTTGGTCCTTCTGAAACCGATATCCACTCAAATGCAGGTTCTAGTCATGACAGCGGAGGCACAAGATCGATGGACTTTGAGGCTGGTGATCCTGGAGATTTCTCATGTGGTAGGTCTTCCATGCCCAGAGACTTATCTAATCACCAAGTGCTTTCTCCGGCCTCTAGAACACCAGTAGACTTCAGAAGTAATTCATTTGAGGGGAGAAACCATTTTCCTGGGTTGAGACCTGCTAGCGGAGGTGCAAGCAATGCATTGGTATCTCCTAATCATCATTTAGCAGTGTCGTATGCTTCTGTAACATCTCAGATTGCTTGGTATTTTGATGGGGATCCTGCTGCTGTGGATATTTTTTCTGCTTCTAAGCAGTTATGGGTGGGTTCCTTTGGAACTGAAGCATCTGACGCTCACACAAGGTTTCAGCTTGAGAGGTTTGGTCCCTTGGAACATTTCTTTTTTTTCCCAATCAAAGGTTTTGCCTTGGTGGAGTATAGAAATATTATTGATGCTGTAAGGGCTCGAGAATATATCCGTGTTCACTTTCCTTGGCATGTAAAGTTCATGGATGTAGGATTTGGAACTAGGGGTGCCATAAATGGTGTTGCAGTAGGTTCTAGCTTTCATGTTTATGTTGGAAATATTCCAAGCCAGTGGGCTAAGGATGAGATTCTACACGAATCCAGTAAAGTTGTTTACAAGGGGCCTTATGTGGTTGCTGAACTCAGTTGTGAAGGTGCATTGCTGATGGAGTTTGCCAGTCCTGAAGAAGCTGCCACTGCAATGGCTCATCTCAGACAGCATCGTAGGGGAAGAAGTAATTATGTACAACCTTTGAATGCGGGGCCAGCTAATCTGGCAATGTCCCATATGGATAGTGCAAGGCCTGCATCTGCTGCTCCTGTCCATGTTGACATCAGAAGCAACCATCCAGGCAGCATTTCTGTTGGTGGTTTTGGATCACTTCACACTCCCTCTTTCCATGGTGCAAGGTCTTACAATCCTGGTCTCTCAGTCCTTGAAGGAAGGATATGTTTTCATTTCATTAATTTGGATTCAATTGTTATTTTGGAGTTTGCTTGTCTTGTCAGTGTTGTCTACATATGAAGGTTAAATGCATGCTGTCCTTGATTCTGCAACATTTTGAATTTTGACTTTGCATTTGGTTTCTCTGGAATAGCTTTCACCCATCTCTTTTCTTTTATTGTCTTTGAAAGTTAAAACTTTGGCAGAATAATATTTAAAGCTGTTAGGTTGAAAATTAAATATGCCCCGGAGAGTTCATATCTTTTATTCAGTTCTGCCCATAACGGGGAGTAGTTAAGATTGGTCATATTCTCATAAAAGAATGCTTAGGTGGTCAAATGGAATGCCAGGAACAATGCATGATGTTGATACAATTTCATTTTTATTCTTTTTTTCTGTTCAAATGCCTTTGTAACTTTCTTTTGTGAACCAGAAGCATGGTTTCTTGACAAATAGAAGTTCTATTGTTTGATGTTGTAGTATCTCTTGATAAAGTAATAGTACATACATTATTCAACTACTCTCTCTACCTGGTGATTAACTATTACCTTTGTTGAACAGTCAAACGGGGCTGCACCATGCTACTTCATTCAAAGTGAGACCTGAAGGCAACTCGATGGAACTTACATCACCCAGAGTAATATCAGAGAATCCTGGAACTGGACATCCATTTCAGTCAAACTGGTCTGTTTCTGGTCACACAGAGATTCCTGAAGTAGGGGTTAGAAAAGCCGATGCTCATGATGGTAATATAATGGTTAATCCTTCGCAAGGAGGTAATACTTCATTTTTTCTAATCTAATCAACACTTCTTGCTCACCCTGCCACCCTTACATTTGAAGTTGTATATTTGACTGATTCTATTTTAGGTGGTCACATTATATATTGTCTGGAATATTTAAACTAAAATGTGGTTCATTCTTGTTTCAGGGAACATGCCATGCTTACCTATAGTGACCCAAGGACCTGTCCCACCACCACAGCAAATTCAGCCAGCTCAATTTTTGCGACCTGTTTACCTTCCTCCAGACAGTTCCTGGGATGCAAGAGGTTCAAACCATCATTTGCCTTCCAACCCAATATCACCCAGTGTAGTGCCTAATACATTTCATGGGAATGCTGTTGCAGCTCCTTTCATGCCTCCTTCGGTGACTCCGCTTGCACAGATACAGGGAGCCTCAATACAGAACTATGATCAAATGTTCTCTCATCCTGTTGCACCACCCCCTTTATCATCCCTAGCTCCCCATCATCCTGCAGATCCACCTCCATTACCTCCATCTCCACCACCTTTGCCTCAGTCACAGCCCCCTCCACCTCCCCCTCCGCCTAATTCTCCCCCTCCCCTTCCTGTTACAGAATCAATCGAAGTAGAAAGACCTGAACAGTTGGTGCAGTATCAGTGGCAGGGAACATTATGCAAAAGTGGAGTTCAGTACTGCACAGTTTATGCTCAGAGAGAAGATTCAGATATTTGCAAGTACTCTCATGACATTTCAGAACCTAATGAGTAAGAACTTTGTCTTCCTGTTTTCCTTTTATCGGGTTATACTTTTAACAAAAAGTAATTTCTAACCGTAGTTTTAATTTGATAATATTTGGTGCAGATGGCCTGCTAAATTAGATATGACCAAACGAACAGATTTTCGGCATGTGAAGGCAACATTTACCGGTACCCCACCACATAAAGTGAGTCTATGAGTATTTCTATGTTGAACTAGCTCTCTCTCGTCCCTCATGTGTTGGATCTTGGTAATGATCAAGCTGTCAAGTTAACGTTTTTCCTAAAATTCTATTAGAGTGGCTTTCTGAATTCTATGGGTCTTTCAGTTACTTTTTCCTGGCTTCTCTATTTATTTCTTTATGCAGGTGGCTTTTGTATTGCAAATGCATAGGAACATGTTTGTCAAGTTGAAGTTTTTCCTAGAATTCTGGATACAAAGGTTTAAAGGGAAGAACTAACTTTGCACTAACTACAAAAAATTAACAATATTTGTCAAGAGTGATTTACTTAGCCAATGAAAATCAACTATTATGCGATGCTTTAGCTAAATTCTGAGTGAACTTGTATCCTCTGCGTTTATTTTTTGGTGCAAATGAAGTTCACTGAAGTTATTATAATTGATATGATATGCATAATTCCCAATTACTAACTCACGTGTATTCAGGATATAGTTTTCTCTTTTTCATATTTACTGGTGTTTGACATGTTGCAGAGGGTGGTTTGCCGGCTGATCCCCTCTTCTTTGGGCGACAATAAAGGAGTAAGTTTTCTCCTTTATCATTTTTGCTCCATAGTTTATTATGCAAATTATTGAACCTTATTGTCTGTGCTGCTTCTTGAAATGGTGGCTAAGTATATACCATCAAATTTGAGTGAGTTCAACTCTATTTTTGTACCGATTGCTGGTTTCAACCTGATCAACCAAAAAGTACTTGTTATCACCAAAAAATGCTTTTATGTAAATCATTTATTGACATTCATTTATTTATACTGAGCCCAAGGCTTGCTTATCAAACGTTAAGAAATCTATCAGTGTGTAAATGAGAGATTAAACATGTTATCCATCCAAGCCTTATAATTGTTTGCTTGTTCTGGTTGTCTTAACTAATAAGTGCTTTGAGGTGATGAGTTATTTCTCATTAGCATTCAAGTAAGCATGAGGTAATGAATCAGCTCATTTATTATGCAGTTTCAAGATTTTGTATCATACTTGAAGCAAAGAGAATGTGCCGGAGTAATTAAGATTCCAGCTGTCAAATCCATTTGGGCGAGGCTTCTGTTCCTACTTCCTTATTCTCAGGACATATGTTCCCTGCTTTCAATTGCACCAGATTCATCGGACCATCTCATTGCCTTGGTTTTGCCAAAAGAAACAAACTTTGAATGGGTATGATGTTTGCAGTATATGATGGGGGAAGAAGCATGGTTCAACGGAATGAAAAATTTGGCACTTTCCTAATGATGATGTGTTGGAAAGCAATCAAGCAATGAAGTCCAATCACTGGATGGATCAAATGCGGATAATAGATGATAACTTGGAGTGTCCAATTTTGGCGTAAGATCTTGTGGCTAAAATAGTTATGGTAGACAAAATCAAATGCCTCTTGTTTAATCTTTACCTTTGATTAAGGTTTTCCTCGCAATTTGGAAACAGCCTGATTGATGGCAAACAATTTCTCGCTACTGCCTATTGCAACTTCTCTCTTTTACAGCGAATTGGCATTCGTTAAGAAACATTGTTCGCTTGAATAGAGATTTCTGATTGAGCTTTATAAGATACAAAATGTAATAATAAAATAATTAACAAAGTAGAAGAAAATAAAAAAATTTTTTGTTATATTTTATTCAAAAAAATAAATCAGGAGTTGCACGGGTTTATTTATGCAAATAACATTCAAAGTAAGGTTATTTTGAAAATCTTGTCAACTATTAAAATGAAGAAAAATTTTCTATTTTATTTGTATTTTGATTCTTATTCATAATTTTAATTTATTTTTATTAAAATAATTATTTTTGATAATTTTATTTTCAAATTTTAATTTTTACTTATAAATAGATACACACTTTATTTTTTCATATTTTTTGCTCTAGCTCTAATATTTTCTCTTTAAACGGGTCATACAATAATAAAAAATATGTATTATTATATTATTATAAATAATATAATAATAAAAAAATAATCTTAAATAATAATAAAAAATTAACTAAATAATAATAAGATAAAAGCGTACAAAATATTAAATTTTAGTTATTTATTAGTATAATTTTAGATGCATTTTTATTACTATTTTTAAATAATATCTAGTTAATTAATTAAATTAAAAAGTCAATGCTCTAAAAACATTTATTTCTACAATATTGTATTTTTTGGTTATTTTTTTATATTTTATGTAAATGTAAATGTAAATAAATATAAAAAAGATGTGATATAAAAAATTTTAAAAAAATAATTAAAACAAAGCAAATAAAACACCCTGAGCGCGTGACTTACACACGCTTGGCGCATCATTCCAGGACTAAAGAGCCTCATGTGATTACATTAGGCATGTGTAATGAACACGCCCAGGGTTGAAGTAAGACTACCCCGGGCGGGTTCACGCAATGCGCCCATGGTAGTCCAATTCTAACTTTGGGCACGTGTACATGATGCGTCCACGGTAGTTTCCACTCCTCGTGTTAAATTGATTCTTTGGGCGTGTGGAATGCACGCGCTCGAAGAACAATATCTTCTTCCTTTATTTTCTATAATTTTGAATATTTTCTCAATAATTTTTCTCTTTGTTAATTTTTTTTATTATTTACACGTTTACTTTGCTTACATGTAAATATATTTGATATTTTAACAATAAATTTTCGTAATAATCAAATTTTTTTAGTATTATTAATTAAATATTTATAAATATATATATAAAATAAAATTTATATAATATAAGTGAGATTAAATTTTTTATTTTTATTATTGTCTTGTGTTTATTATCATAAATGAAACTTATAAATTATTGAAGACAATAGAGAAGTTAAAGAGAAAGATGGGAGACGAAGAGAGACGAAAAAAATAAAAAAGTTAATTTGGTTATATTGAAAATAAAAATAAATATATTAATTATTTATAACGATAAAATTATTAAAAGTAATTATTTTGGTAAAGTATTGAAATTGTAAAATGCGGATAAAATGAGATTAAAATGGTAAATTCACGAGAATGAAAGGTGCCTTCCGGTGCGCCTCTATCATTTCCGTTGCCAGCAACAACCGCAGCTCTCCCACTTTATCTGTGTTTTCTTTACGTCTATCTAATTGAAAAGGGTCCGGTAAACAATCATGTCCTACCGATATAATAACAGCAATAATCAGGACTTTAATGGCAGCAAGCACGTCCCCAGAAACCAGACGAAATTCATCCCAAAAAACCATAACGCCACCACACTCTCGAATTCCCTCAGACAGTCATCCGATGTGGCAACATCCAGCAGCGCCACGTCATCAGGCAGAGCTGCAGTCCCGGCTCCGAGCGGTAATTTCGTCAATTACTTGCCCCAGGACGAAGCCGTCGCTGCTGGACTGGGCGTCGAGGAAGGAGGATTGGATTCTGTGGAGTCCCAGAGAGTTGTGGATCTTTTAAACTGTGAGTTGTCCAGGTTGCTCAAATTGAACCCTAGAGATTTCTGGAGGGCAGGTACTTATGTTTTCATTTTCATTGAAAACTCTTGGCAGTGTTTCTAATTTCAACTTCTTTGGTAGATTAAAATTTTGACTATTTGTGTTCCCCTTTTGATTTGTTCAGTGGCTAGTGACGCGTCCTTGCATGAATTTTTGGATAGCTTCTTAAAATTTAGGAGCAGATGGTATGATTTTCCATATCGTGGAGCCAAGGGAATAGTTGCCGGGGTCATTGCTGGGGAGGTCGAACTAAGCCGCCGTGTTTTTATGCTGTTTTATCGAATGTAAGTCTCAGTTATCAGCTGTCAGCTCCATAAATTTACTCTTGGTTTTTATATACTATGTAATTCTCAATGCAGATCTTCCAACAAGGATCCTGGTGCCCGTGCTGCTGATAGCCTTAGCTCAAAAGACCATGCAGGTGGGTGAGGCATGTTCTATGCAGCTCTGTTGTAAGTGTAGTATTTTGTCTTAGCTGGTGAAATGAAGGTTTAGTGTTGCTTTCTCAGAATATGGAATGTAGTTTAAATTTCAGTAAGACATTCGTTTGGTTGAGCATTTTTGTTAATTTTTTTATTGTGTATTGGCTTGCATTTTTCTTGAGTTGATGCAGTAGGTGTAATGATGGTTGCTAAACACATCTGTCTTTCACTTGGATTTTTTATTGGCTTTGCGTACTCTGGTGGCAGAATTTATTTCTTGTTCATTATATTTGTTTCTGGTGGGTGGAATTTATTTCTTGCTTAATTTCACTGCTTTCTTTTGGGATCTAATGTGTGCATAGGATGAGATACTATTTCGATTGTCTGTTTTATTTTCCAATACACATTTGTTCATTAATTCTGCATGTAGTCATTTTGCAGGAAAAGAAGTTGCTTGATTTGCCTAAACTTCTGGACATCTGTGCCATATATGGTCATGAAAATGAAGATTTGACCGAATTGCTGGTAAGTTCTTATGTTCACAAAAGTTTGCCCACTACTAAGAAATTAGTTTTTTGTCAGTTTTTTACTTGATTTTATGAAATCTGGTTATTTTATTTCTCTCACTTATTTCTTATTTAATTATGTTTTTTAGGTTGGGAATGCGCTGAAAGCCCAGCCTGGGATTCTGGATAGTTTGTCTGGAGTACTGTCTCATTTCCTAAATATTGTCCACACGATTCATCAACGATGTAGTTCATCTTTGGGGGTATTTTATTTTTCCCCCTTTTATATACTTTTAAGTGAATTCATTGTGCCCCTGGAAGTTTTCTGCTGTTGTTGAGATTTAATTGATGTCCTGTCTAGTTCAGCAGTTTGATCAACTTATACACCCCTTTTTAGGGAACCTATATGCTTTGACAGTGGATGTACCAGTTTTATTTTTTATTTTATTTATTTTTAAAAAAAAATTAATGGATACCTATTCCATTCATCCCTGCCAATTTTTCTGTAGTTTAAGCCATAGTAGGCATAAAACTGAGGCCTCACATTTTGTTGATTATAGAAAGAGATCACTATTAATCACTTCTGGTTCTTCATATTAAAATTCTAACTTATTAGGCTAATTATTCACTTAATAAGAGTGTACTGTGCATTATTTTACAACTGATATTGTGTTTATATTTGGTTGGGCATTCCTGTCTTCCCAGATTTTCTTATTTTGCTAGTTTGGTGAAAGAGTGTGCTTGTATATGTATATGGATGAGTTTGAACGTGACTTGATGTACAGGCCCTATTTTCCTCTGAGAGCCATGAAGACCCTGGATCGAGTCCACTTTGTGCTGATCTTTTGGAGGTCAGTTCTCCTTTTTTTTTGGTTGTGTACTATGTACTTTATGCTGCAACTAAATCATTTAATCATTTCTGTGTGTTGATACGTAAAATTGTTGTAGGTTGACTCTTCATCCACTTTCCCTTCTGCTGCCCTGTCTTCTTTTCATTACAATAGGAATTATTTAATAATTTTTGTATGAAGATGTGTACAATCACATTAGCTTAAATATCTCTCTCAGGTTTTGATTGTGTATGTGTGTTTCAGAAACAATCATTGCCATTTGTCTGACAGAAAATGGACTCACATAATGTGACCTGCTGAAAAATTTATCTTTTCCTGATTTTGGTTCCCTGTGCAACAAGTAGCCTTGTAATAGTAATGTTATATGTTAGAAAGATGCATTGCCACAATTTTGAACTATTTTTTTTCCCTATTCAGGTGATGGACTATATAAATGATGCAATTGTATCAATGGATGCTTTTGTTACTGCATACAAACCAGCAGCTGTGTTCTTTTCAAGCCCTGTTGAAATGAGGTACCTTTAAAATTAGTAAATTTCTGAATATATTCAAATGCGGCACTTTTTCTTTTTCATGAACTCTTGGTATGCTTTGAATGGATTTTTAGTTTGAGCATTTTTAATACTGTCAACTTACACTTGAGACTATGGCTCCAAATCTGTATTCTTTGTAAACCTTATTTTGTTAATTATTTGGGAAGTATGTCTGGAATGTCAATACTGTCACGATGGCTTCCCTACTCCACAAACTCCTTAAGAGGCTTTGATTGTATCTCATTTCAGATTTCTGTGCATGCAGTTATGGAAATGAGGAATTGCTTAGCATTCTCGTGCAGTTGCACGATTCATTACTTCCGTCTTTTCAGCGGGGGTTCCATATCATCTTTACAGCTGGTGCAGATGAAATGATATCCAATGTTGCTATTAGCTTAAAGATGTTGTCAATGAGAATAGTCAAATTTGGTTGGAAATTATTAGAGCATTGCTACATGAGTGATGGAGTGTTTGAAGATGACCTCCCCATTCCATCTTCTACAAAAATGTTTCCGGCCAAAGTAGAGGACCCCTTCATAAGGGCAGATATTTTGGTCCAAACTTTTAGGGAGATCAATGGAATTTCAATCCATGCTCAGGACCAAAACAAAGATACATTTCTTAAACATGTAGAAAGGAATTACAATCTAATTAGTAGACTTGAGAATTTGCAGAATACCGGTGAGTGCTACTATTGCAATTTACGTTCTTTACGTTTTACTCTTTTTTTAATTGTTATTTTACAATTGATTGGTTAGAGGCATTGAATAAGCATGGCATATTGTAAAATCAAAAGCCATAAAAGCAATCAAATGTATTACTATTAACTTTTGTACAGAATATTTATCATTTTTGGAAGGAAAAGTGAACGGCATAGGTGTTGTTACAACAATGAACTTTAGTGATCTAACGCAAATTACCCTTGCTAGCATTAGTTTTAATATGTAGCTAGTCCCAACATGTATATTACTTTTCGCCACCTATTTACTTTCACAATTTTCGTGATTTCTCCTTAAAGGATTATTGAATATTGAGTCTACACCCCCAGCTAAATAAACCTAAATACTCAAAACCCTAAGTTGGAAACTATCTTGCATCACTTTTCTGCTTGATCTTATAATCCAAGCCTATATTTGAATTGATCGTTCTCTAAGATGTTTAAAGCAGTTTATGATGAAATTCCATTGCACAGGATGGATCTTCATGGAGGATGAGCAATTTCAGTATTTGTCTGGGATCATGATGTCTTCAAAAGGCTTTGCTAGGAAGCAATCGTCTGTGCCACCCCCTGTGGCTAGCAGCAAAGTACATACAGATGAAGATGCTGCAATTATGGAGTCTAAAATCAGTCAAATAAAGGACCTTTTTCCTGATTATGGTAAAGGGTTTCTGGCTGCATGTCTCAAAGTTTATAATCACAATCCAGAGGAGGTGATTCAGAGGATCCTTGAGAATACTCTTCATGAAGATCTGCAGTCACTGGACACTTACTTAGAGACAATACCTGCGCCCAAGTCCACTATGAATTTAAGCGGCAAAGACAAAGGCAAAGGAAAACTTGTTGAACCTGCTAGCCTTGCTATTCCTATCAATTCTGTTACAGAGCAAAAGATTTACGGCCCCTCAGTTACATCTTCTTCTATAGTAGGGAGGTTTGTTAGGAAGTCTAAAGCTGACTTGCCTGATCATATTACCCTTGATACCAGAGATGTAAAGGATAATGAGAGAACTAATGCTTTGATTTCTCAGTATGAAGATGAGTATGATGACTCTTTTGATGATCTGGGTCTGAGTGTTGTGGAGTCAGGATTTGAGGAAAATGAGATGCTGGGTGACAAAATGAAGTCCAATTTGGGTAACTCTTGGGGGACACAGAATGAAAACTCAACACAGAAATCTCCTAGTTCAAAATGGGGATCCAAGAAAAAGCCTCAGTATTATGTTAAGGATGGGAAGAACTACAGTTACAAGGTTGCTGGCTCAGTAGCAGTTGCAAATGCTGATGAAGCATCAATAGTCACTCAAGCTCAAGAAGAATTAATACATGGCCTTGGGCGAGGTGGCAATCTTCCACTAGGTGCAGTGAAGAAGCTGATGGAGCATCAGGAGCAGGAGAGGCAGTCTGATGTCCCCGAGGAGGAAGGGAGAGGAAATATGAAAAATTATAGGGGTGGGTTCCGTGGAGGTAGGAGAGGAGGAATAACACAGGAGTCTCGTGTTGAACAACATGACCAATCTGATAGTACTGAGATGGCTGGGAGAGGAAATGCCGGAAATTATAGGGGTGGGGGAAGAAGGGGAGGAGGAAGAAACCATTACAGGAAGGCTCGGGCTGCAGGTAAACACTTTTCTGGATTGAGTGGTTTCTAGGTATGTATGGAGTAAAAGATTGGAGACTTTGCTCTTTTTATATACTTCAGAAAAGGAATTTTTTCGCCTTTATACAAAATATATTATAAGGAACGACCCATGAGATGTTGAAGATCAAGTGATGAATGATGAAGTCAATGGATTTTTGAAAGAATATTTTTAATATCCTTATGTTATCTGGATAGTATCTATAGTCATATTGATATTAAGCATCCATGAAAGGAAATTAACTCTTATATTGGTCCTATTGCGTCCCCTGTGGTGCCTGCAAGGCTTCAGGCATTGTCGCATGAAACCAACCTGAGGCCAATTCTGATGGGATTCGCCTGAAAGCGACCAGCGACATCTCTCAGCACAAAACAGCAGAACAACAATATGTACAAATGATGTCTATCAATTCATAATTGTTCATTTTTGTTGGTATCAAGTGTTACATCGTTAACGATAACTCGTATCATTTAGTTTCATAATAATCAACCTAAAGAAACAGCATACTAGATTTCGCCTGGGAATATGACAGAAGCATACGAGTTTGTACCGGTTAAACGGTCAGTTTTCGATAGAAAGCATGGACATCGACATTCTCTGAGTTGTATTTTTCGTGCATTCCTGTTGCAATTGGAACTCTTATCAACACGTACCTAGAGAAGGTCTGAGTCTGACAAAGTTCAGGGTAATAACAATTACTAAACTCCACAACCCATAGAAATATAGGGATTATAGGTTTGCACGGGTTAGAATGTCAACGGAACCGCTGTTACTATAGCACATAATGTGAATGGTATAACTGAGTCATTAATTGATTAAATAAGCACAAATGTTGAGATCTACCAATATAAGGTATGCACCCATTACCAATTTGTACAGGTAACGCCACCACCAACTTAACAAAAAGATTTTCTATTCATATATTCACTTTGACATGAAACAGAAACTTCGTCTAGCAGCTATTAACGGAAGAGGCCTACAATGCAGGTCCATAATTCCAGCACTGGATGGTAAGGCCGCGACAGAATGACTAGAACAATCCTACATATCTTCATCCGCCATATTGACAGCATAGTGCCCTACGTTCCTGCCCTGAAGAATCACACAAAATTCAAACACTAACTTCATGCAATTAAAATAATAAAAAGTACACAAAACCAGCAGCATATTTCACAGCTACACACAGTATTACCACCCATTGATGACCTTTTACTTCTGGCAATGGTAGAGACAATATCAGTCAGCATACTTTGGCGGGGCAAGTAGGCAAAGTCACCCACCCAAGTAGTTCACGGAGAAAAGTGAGATCATTTGCTGTCCACCTCTAATATTTTATTATTCTCTCAATTATTTGGTTTTAATGTGCAATAATCAATCTGGTATAATCTAGAATAATGCATGCAATACAATGAAATTACTATTAAATGATTCTTGTAAATGGATAAAATGCCCTGGCAAATCTGTCCATATTGGATAGAAAGCAAACACTAAAATGATAAAGAAAATAAAACCACCTCAGATAGCATCCGCTGCTTGTTGAGCAGCTGGGTCCTTGCTTTGTTGACTGCCGAATTCGGTGACTTGTACATCCTCTGCAAGACAGGTATTTATCATATCACCAGAAACACACAAGCAGCAGCAGCAAATCTAAAGAAAATCAAATTAAAAGTCCAAGGAAAACTAAAATGTAATAATTAACAAAACAAGCATAAAGATAAAAATCTTACAAATTCAAGAAGCATATGCAAGCAAACAAGCATAAAGATCTCATAATTGAGACCTGTCCCAAGTGGACCATCTAAATTTTATACAAACAAGATCAAACTGGAAAGACATGCTTCTAGGAACCAGCAGTTCCAGAGCAAAAGAAAATTGTCGTTATAAATAGAAATTGGATCAAGAATCTCATTACTGGACAGCTCAAACTCAGATATGGGAAATATATTCAAACTTTTATCAACTCAGTGGTCGGCTATACCTGTAGCAGCAAGCAAATCCTCAACTGTATACAAGCTCATGTTCACATTCCATCTCATGAACATTTGTAAAGCATAAATGTATAGCTAACACAAACATCATCATACATTCTTTCGAAAGAAGGATAAATTTTGTATCATAGTGAAGAAGAGGTTAAGTCATTCCTGACAACCTATAATACGAAGGATGAAAGCAGAATGAGTCATCAACTGATATGCAAGCAAATGTAAGCCACAAGCTACATAATAGTTTTAGATATTAAACAAAAGTTAAATAGCATTGAGATAATCCAATCAAGGCATAAAGAATTAAATTTGCATAATTTCACAGTAGTTCCACCATTCTTAGGATTTGCAATTGGATTATCCAGAAGCTTGCAAGATATGGGTAATATCGGTCCAAAGAGGCCAACTATCACACTAACCAATTGACTTGCTAGAAGTTTCAAGGGGAACATTAAAGTCAGATTTTTGAAAGTTAATAAAGGTTCAGGAATGCAAGTAGGAGATAAATTCAACAAAGAATCACTCTCAAAACTGCACAGCTATAACAAAATCAGAGAGACCAGATCTGGTACAAAGGAGGAGAAAACTGTAAACCTACCTTATCGGTACTGGATATATGATGTTCCACACCGGAAAGATACTTTCTTTTAGGAGTGAATCCGAAGACCTCGTGCAGGAATTCATTTTCCTGTTTGATAAATTTAAATTTTAATGATAAATCATCCATAGCCAAAAGTGAAGCATCTATCAAAAACAATACGAGTTGAAAGACCAAATTTTAGGGAAGATAATTCACCTGCATGTGCTTAACAAACCCACCACCAAGAAAGTGCTTCAGAAAGTTCAACTGTTACACATACAAAATTAGAGAGTCCTTGAAAATTTATAGCACTCATAGCAACACTGCTCAAGGGGAAGAAAGGTGCTGATTAAGGGTAGAGAAGGAAGAAAAACCTGTATCAGCTGAGACCAAGTCAACGTCTTAAAAGATTCACCACCAATCTTTGTTGAGGTTTCAGGACAATAACCATGCTAAACATGAAAGTAGGATCATTAAAGAAAGTTCAGAAACAATCAGATATTCACACTAGCTAAATATCCAAGTGATGGATAATCATGGGGCAAAAAGAGATGATACCTCAAGAAACTCCAAAATATCCTTAAACAGGTTTCGCTGGCTGGTTAGATCTTTCTTTGCTGAACCTTTACCACCTGCTTCCACAGAAAGATTTCTGACCTGATTCAGGATTTTTCCCTTCAATCCTTGGACATGCGTATATCCTTCTCGAGACCCATCAGTGGAGCCATTAGATTCAGAAGAGAACTTCTCTAGACTTCCCGTCTCGAAAATTAGTGCCAGTGCTTCACCAGCAGCAATACGAACGGATCGGTCATCCTTGTCTAGCAGACTAGAAAAATATGAAATAGACCTGCAAGATTTTCCCAAAAAAAAAGTTCTTTTTTTGTTAAAATTCTCCAGCGTCATATTTTAGCTGCTGGACCTAATATCATCTATATGCCCAATCAAGTTTTGCAATGGAAAAAGCTCTTCTACCAGCTTAGTGATACTAATACCCAACCACCAATCAACTGACAGGGTTGGAGGATCAGGGAAGAACAAAGATTTACTCACTGCTGCCATTGTTTGGAATCAAGGGTAAATCCATCCATTGTTGTGAGAAGAAATGACCAAGCAGACACCATTGCTGTGATAATAGTTGCTGAAGGTTTGACTGCAACTACCTATAAATGGAACAACATGAGTCATAGTTTCCCATAAGCTCATCACTACACCACTAGCATTATAAAATGATCTGCGTACTATGTCTTAGTATCAAATATAAGAAAACAAGCACAGATACATACATTAGGACCCAGCTTTGGATGAACAAGTTGCCACATGATTTGCATTGATCTTTCCGTTTCCTCTGGATCATTTCCACCAACAAATGTGATAATAGCCAAACACTCCAGCAGCTATAATCATTGACCACATGTTGCATTAAACAAAAGGTGAGAATCACTATGCATGAAAATGACGTGTGAAAATCATAATTCCTAGCTACTGACACGCAATTGAATTCCAAATCTAGTGCAATGCTCAAGTTGTACATACCGATGCTATTTTTGTGGATTCAGTCCCTGATCTTAGAGCCAGTGCAAGAGGAGTAATTGATTCTTCCAATATTTCACACGCTTTGTCCCCAGAACCAGCAGATAAAGCCAATAAGCCTGCCAAAAGATAAATTACTTAATTCAGCTACTTAAATTCTGGAAGAAGATTGAGAAGTATCAACAAGAAGGGTTAAAGACTAACCGATGGCATGGGATGCTAGAGCTACCTCTTTGCTAGATCCCCGTTTGAATGAACCCAGGCACTGATGGAGTAAAGTAGCAAAACTACGTAGAAAAACAACAAAAAATAAGAATCCAAAGGTACATTGATAATTTCATATTTCATATTTAATCTAATAAATACAATTGGAAAGAATCGAACTGTAACAAACGTTTAACCGCGAACATACCGCATTTTATAAAACAACATTGATAGTAAAATTCAGTTGTCCCTAATTCAAATGTTTGCACTTACTTCTTTTCAACAAACTGATGCTGCAAGCTGCTGTTGAAAGCCTCAATGATTGATGACAAAGCTTTCTCTCTTGTGGAAGCCCTTCATCCATTAAACATAAAAGCAAAACAACAAAAGAACATCAGCATTAAGCCAAATTCAAGATCAATCTTCAACCACATCTAGCACATCATAAACTAATTAGCACGTAATAAGCATCTATAATCCAAGAATCGCAAGAAAACAAAAAAAGAGCCGTTGTCAATAATAACAACTGACCTAATCAAATAAACTGACCTTTTTTCATATAAAGCATCTAATGCTTCATCCAATAAACTATCATTATCAAGCTGGACTTCTTCAGTCCCGGACACCGGCATGATATCAGACCTCATTGTTGACGACGAACTGACACTACTATTATCATCGTCGCTCTCTAACATTGCTGCATTTTTACGCTGCGCGTTACCTGCCCAGTTACCAAGATATCACCAAGATAACACCAGTGACATTAAGTTATTCCCTAACCCAATTCAACTCAAGTAATTAATTGTACACAAAGTATATCATAATTAGGAAAATCCTTTAAAAGAACCCTAATTAAACATAGAAATTATCCTAAACTATGATTAGCGAATATGCGTGATAAAGAACAATAAAGGAAAAAGGAAAAAGAACTCACGCTTTCCCATTGGTGGCGGCTGCTTAGTCCTGTTTAGTCCTTCAGATGGATTTGACGTCAGAAAAAGATACGACGTTGACTGAGAAACTGCGAATGACAAGATTTCGGAGACAAGACAGAACCCAAATTAATCGAAATAGACGAATATAAAAACAACGACAGGGAATCGAAGGACGATGCAGCCATTAAAATTTCTCTGGTCTAGGGATTTTAAGAATCAATTTAAAGACAGTGGAGGTGAAAAATAGGAAGTCTTAAAAAATATATATGAGATCAGAGGTGAGGTGAGGCTCGGGATTAAAAAAGAATCATTCACATTGGGTGATAATGGAATATTCGGTAAACCTGTGACAGGACTCAGCCGAGTAATTACGTGCCCTATTACGTGGATACTTCGGTGGCCGTTGATTATGTGGTGTGATTTGATAGCGCCAATTTGACGGATGTGGGGTCGCCGCCACGCGCCAGTTGGTTGGGTGGAAAGCGACCCACAAGGCGCGAAGCTGAACGACAACGTGGATGTGGGATAACTTCGCTAGATTTCAGGGAGGGCGAAGAAAACTGAGCGCCGTCCAGCGTTGAAAGATCAAAACAAGAACGAGTTACTTTTAGAATTTAGACACGTGAGGTGTGTAACAGGGAATGAAAGTTGTCTAATAATTCGGTACTTCGGGTACCTTCTTCTGATGATGAGTACTATCACGATCACGATCATCAACCTAGTCAACGTTAGCTTTTATACGATTTTAGGTGACGTGGCAAATTTTATAAGTGATTGTTTATTACTTGAAGCAATTAGCAGTTAGCACAGTTCATATCTCTTATTGGTCGGTCGCAGAGTTACAATTTCACGCACAAAAATACACAACAATCAGCCTTCGTGTCACAGGGTCTTTTAACTATCACACTCAATTTTTTCACTCGTACAGCAGCACAAAAAAATAAATACACAAAAATAAAACAATAGCATAATAACCGATCACAATACACACGAAAGCAAATGCAAAAAAATAAAACAGTATAACAAGCAATTATAATATATACCAGAGTTACAAAAAGTACTGACTTTTAATTACGATGCACGTAAAAATTATAAAAATACTGATTTTTAATTTTTTTATCGTTCGCAAAAAGAAATTACGATTGCTATTTCGTTCATACTTACCTCTCTAGTCTACAAGTATATTTGTGTACTCTTTCATGTGTCCCTCTTATAATAAAAGGTCTTGCCTCTGAAAATAATAGCCTTTGGTTTCTAAAGTTATTGAAAATTCTAATCTTAATATAACTTCTATAAATTGAATATATCCTAGAATTTAAATATATCTCGTATAATTTAAGTATATTTTCGTAAGCATACAATTCTGAATAAAACTCTTTACCACAAAAAGTTCTATGCGTAGTTGAACTCTGTTTTATATAACAGTCCATTACACTGCATCACATCACACTGCGCTTAGGAGTTGCGATCCAACTAGTAAGGTTATATTTAAACTCTTGGCATAATTCATTTGTTCTGTTGGTGCACAAGAAGAATCCTATCCGAACTCAAACTCTATAAATGGTGCCCTACGTGCCTTTGTCTTGAAGGTTTTAGACCATAAAGAATCTATTGAAACTTATATTGACAGGGAAAATATGTCTCCAAAACATAAATTTACGAGAACCCTCTCATTCTGCTGCACAGTGTGCTCGCCAACACCACACATCTTGCTCGCCAACGTTGCACAACTTGCTTGCCAGTGCCGCATAGCCTGTCTGCCAATTCTGCGAGCCTAAGCCCATGGCGATGTGGCCTCGTATCATAGTTGGATCTTCATTTTGAGCGAAACAGCAGTGGAAATTGGCATTCCCTTGAAATGATGTGCTGAATTTGTTTAATGTTATCATAGATAGTAACATAGAATAGATAGATGAAAAGCCTTGAATTGCCACAACAAAAATTCTGTGCCAACATGTGATTTTCATTAATTTTGACACCAAAGGGAAAGGCAATTCCACACCAGCTTGCATGCAAAATCTGCTGTGGATCCAAGGCAATTCCACACCAGCTTGCATGCAAAATCTGCTGTGGATCCTTCATTTTGCTACAGATTATTTCTGGCAACAAATTCAATCATCAGCCCTAATGCATTGATGATTGATATCATTATCATTCGCTGGTCCTCTAAATGGTGCAGAATTAAATGCTCATTAGAGCCAAAAGTTTACAACGGGAACTTGAGCTAATCTATATTTCTTTCAATTATATCTCTTCAACCTTGATCAAGCAAAATCCCCTGGGGATATTCCAATCATATTTTGGTGGCTAAAATTTGAATAACTCTAAGAACATGGACTATAAGAAATTCTTTTTAAGATTTTCTGATGCTTTTTGCTAATGTGTAAGAACAAATGTTATAAGATTTCGATTGGAGATTTCAATGAAAAATGAAGATCGCATAAGATGGAAGGCAGTCCAATTGCTCAAAAAGATAAAACACTTAATAATTTGGTTCTTCTAACAGTAAATCTGATCAGAGCTTAGATCTAAACTTGCAACCAGACACCCAACAGTGTGCAATGGAAGAATTGAAACTGAAGAGTAACTAGGTCATCTCTTCTTCATTCCTTTCTAAGGCCCACTACAGCAAGCCTAACTTCTTCCAAATACTAGCTGTTACCCTTCCTCTTTTTGCTCAAGTCAACGACAAAGGAGTTTGTTGCAGTTGAATGTTCTTCATCATTCACTCATCAAGGACAGTAGAGCTACCACAATCCTTGTTTCTTTTCAGATTCATTGAAGATCTTTTTGTCCTTTAATCTGTTTGTTGTTTTAGTCATTTTTGGCCACAAAGTCATCTTTTGTATTTAAAAATCAGTCTTCGTTGTAAAAAATCAATCTCAGAACCTTTAAATTTTTTGCATTATAAATTGCTTTATGGCCTTTGTGTAAGTTTTTGTAGCCAAATACCACAAATCATAACCTCAACCTTTAACAATCAGGCTATGGATCCCCAGCAACTTCAACTGCACAAAACACTACAATTCTGAACTGCAATCTTTCATTTCCAAATACCATTAAACTTAATGACGCTAACTTCCTTCTTTGAAAATCTCAGGTTTTACGTCCCCATTCAAGGAAATGACCTAGAAGAATTTCTTTAGACATACTCAGTAAATCTCTAGCCTCAATTCCTAATACAAGGCTTGGAAGAAAATAGACCAATGACTCGTAGGATGGATTCTTTCCATCTTAAGTGAACTTGTGTTAGTAGCAGTAGTCGAGTGTGCTATTTCAGTAGAATTGTGGTTGTCTCTAGAAAAGAGTTTTGCTACTAAGTCCATGTTGAAAATTCTCAATCCGAAGAGTCTGATCTCGACCACCATGAAAGAAGGGATGGCCACGACAGAATACTACCACAAAATGAAGAGCTTATTTTATGCCTTTAAAAGCAGCTGGTAACTTCGTTAAAGATAGGGATCTAATTCTCTATCTCTTGTAAGGTTTCAACCAAGATTCTGATTTAATTATAGTGAATGTTTCTTCATGGCCAAAAACCCCTACTATGAAAAAATATGTATTTCATGCTTCTCAGTCAAAAAAGTGGAGTAGAAGGCTGGAATGGAACACTAACATCTGAAATTTAAGCTGAGATTACTGCAAATATAGCTCAATTAAACAACAACTATGAGAGGAACTGGAATCAAAATACCCAAAATAGACAGAATAATCACGGTGGAAGAGGCAAAAATAAAAACTCTAAAGGAAGAAATGGAGGACAAAAACTGACTTGCCAAATTTGCTTCAAAATAGGGCATGCAATAGTTACTGTTGGCATAGGTACAATAAGGACTCTGAGCCTAATCAAGCCAAGCAAGACTCAAAATCTACACATGTAGTATCATTTAAGATAGTGCAAATCTCTCCTGGTGCATGGACGGTGGTGCAAGTAACCATGTGAGAAATTCGATGAAGAATCTGGCCATTAATTAAAAGTACCAGGGAGGAGAGAAGCTGGTTGTAGGTAATAGACAACACTTCAATTACTCATGTTGGTTATAGTAGATTAATCGCACCACACACGTATTAGTGTTTACACTTGAGGAATGTGCTCCTTGTTTCTTGAGATAACCAAAAATTTGATCAGTGTCTCTAAACTCATGCATGATAATAATGTTGTGGTTGAATTTTTCAAAAATTCCTATGTTGTGAACGACATAAAGAAGCGGAGAATTTTATTGGAAAGAACTGCTAGGAAGGGAATTTATCAAATGCTAGAGTGTGCTGTGTCTAAACCTTATAATTGTAGTTTGCGACTTTAGTTTCTGTGTCTAAGCCTTTAAATTCTAAGAATAGATATGTAACTACATTGATGATCTCAAAATTAAAAAAGTTATAGACACCTGACATAGAAGGCTGGGACACCGGAATGTGAAAGTCTTAAGAAATCTGATGTTATCTTATAATGATCCTGCTTCAAGGAATGAAACTTTGTCTTTCTATCCTACTTGTCATCTGGGTAAAATGCATTAGGCTCCATACAAATCCATCAAAACAAAAACCAATGCCCTTCTAGAACTCATACACTTTAATGTCTGGTGTCTAACTCCTATTATCTCACTACATGGTTACAAATACTACATAGTATTCATAGATGACTACTTAAGATTCACCTAGATTTGTCCATTGGTCTCGAAATCATATGTCCTTAGTATTTTCGAGCAATTTAAAACCCCAGCTGAAAAAACTTTTGACGTAAGAATTAAAACCTTGCAATTTGACATGGGTGGAAAATTCAAAGCACTTAAACTATATCCAATCGAACATGGGATCAATCTTAGCTATTTCTGTCCTTACACTACCAAAATGAAAAAGTTGAAAGGAAACACAGACATATCTTAGAAATTGGGCTTACACTTTTAGCTCAATCATCTATGCCTTTTAAATTTTGGTGGGAAGCATTTTAGACTTTCGTCTACCTCATAAACCGACTTTCCACTGCTGTGTTAGATCAAAAACCCTCATATAAAGTGCTTACGAATAAAAAACAAGACTTGAAATGCATAAGAGTCTTCGGCTATTAGTGTTACCCATATCTTAGACCTTGTAATAAGAATAAGTTCAATTTTCTCACAGTTAAGTGTGTGTTTATTAGCTACAGTCCCCATCACAAGGGATACATTCATATTCACCTATCTAAAAGTCTGAAATATCATGTTTAATGAGGAATCTTTCCCTTTCAAGTCAGATCCAAAATTCTTTAACCCTCACTTTATAGACACTTCACAAAACTCACCAATGACATTTTATGACAGGCAAAATTAGTTTTCTAAGATTCACAAAGACACACCGACAGTTGAGAAGTTCCTCTCAACAGCTCCTGACATAGTTGATCCTTTTACTTCTCAAGTCTAAGACCAACTACCAAGCCATTCCATTAGCTCATCACAACCTCAAAACTCAACATCTCCTTAAAGTATGCCTTTACAGAGTTGTAATACTTCTACACCTAAATTTGCAACAAATGTACAAATCTTACATAGACATCTAATGATTACTGGAGCTAAGGCAGGCATCTTCAAACCGAAAGTGTACTATATTGATGTGTTAAATCCTTTATATCCTGAAATTCTCATTAATGAAGAGAAAGCATTAAAATAGCCTAAGTGAAAGGCAACTATGTTGGAAGAACACACTGCAGTAATGACAAATGAAACATAGGAATTGGTTCCTCACAAACCAAATATAAAACATGGGTATTTACTTTATACTTATTTCCTGACTTATTACTTGCTCTTCCTAAATATCCTATAGTAATATTTAAATTATCTCCTTCATAATCTTCATAACCTTTTGTTATTCAAGATTAAGAAAAATTCACATAGGTCCATTCAGAGATATCAAGCCAAGATTGTAACAAAGGGATACACTCAAACTTTGGGGATAAATTATTCAAACGCTTATGGTCCAATGGTTAAAAGTCTCTACTATCAAAGTAATCTTCAACTTAGCAGTCCACAAAGATTGAAAATTAAGGCAAGTTGACATCAACAATGCCTTCTTAAATAGAGAGATATCCAAAATGGCTGGTGGACCCTTCAAAGCCAGAACATGTATGTCAGGCTCTTTACAGTCCAAAGCAAGCCCTCAAGGCTTGGTTCGACAAACTCAAATCAGCCTTAACCTCCTAAAACTTCATCAACTTGAAATCAAATACATCATTGTTCTTTAAAGTGAGCAAACCTAAAATTAGACTGCTGTTGATAGAAGTTGATGACATAATAATTACTGGTAGCTACCAAATTCAAATTGAAACTCTAGTTCAATAGCTCAACAAGAGTTTTACATCGAAGGATTTGGGAAAACTAAGTTATTTCTTAAAATTTGAGATTACCATGAAACCAAACTCACTTGTTATGTTTCAGCAAAAGTATGTTATTGATTTATTGTCAAAAACCAACACGTTGAGTTACAAAGGTGCCCTTACACCCATGACTGCTAGAACAAAATTACTAACGGACAATGACTTGCCATTCAGTGATAAAACTCTCCACAAATCTATAATAAGGTCATAATAATATGCAACTATATCTAGATGCAAAATCTCCTATGCAATAAACAACTTAATTCAGTACATAATTAATCCTTTAGAACCACATTGGAAAGCCATAAAAAGGTCTTAAGATACCTCAAGCACACCAGTCACTTTGGTTTGAAATTTGATAAGAGAAGTGAGATGGAACTTATAACTTTTGCATATGCCGATTAGGGAAATGACATGGATGATAGAAGATCGATTAGTGGCTACTACATAGACGTAGAAGGTAATCTTGTGTCATGGTGCTGAAAGAAATAGCAAGTGGTAGCTAAATCGAGTGTCGAGGCTGAATACCAAGCCCTGGCTCATACAGTAGCTAAAGTAAGTTGGCTGAAATCCCTGTTATCTAAAATTCTAGTTCAAATCAAGCCATAACCAATTATATGATTAGATAATTTGAGTGCAACAGCCTTAACATCTAATCCCGGTATACCATGCCACGACTAAACACATTGAGATTGATATCCACCTCATTCAAGATAAGATACAAAGGAAGGAATTGACAATACGTTATGTACTAATAGAAAGTCAAGTTGCAGATGTGATGACAAAGGCTTTAAGTTCTAAAAAGCTTAGCTATTTCTGGAATCAACTTAAGGTTGAAGAAAATAAGTTGAGCTTGAATGAGGCAATTGAAATTAAAGAGTAAGTAGGCCATCTCTTTTTCATTCCTTTTTAAGGACCACTAAAGCAAGCCCAACTGCTTTCAAATACTAGCTGTTACTCTTCTTTCCTTTTTTTACTTAAGCAATGACAAAGAAATTTGTTGCAGCAAAATATTCTTCATCCTTCACTTATGAAAGACAGTAGAGCTACCACAATCCTCGTTTCCTTTTATATTCATTAAAAATCTTTTTATCCTCTAGTCTGTTTGTCGTTTTTGTCTTTCTTGGCGACAAAGTCATTTTTGTATTTAAATATCAATCTTTACTTTTCTTTTGTTTTCAGGATTGTAAAAAATCAATCTCGAAACTTTCAGGTTCTCTGCAATACAAATTGCTTTATAGCCTTTCTGTTAGTGTTTGTGAATTTCAATTGGAAGAAGGGTAATTGACAATCCAAACAAGGCCAAAGGTAAAAACCCCATAGCATAATAATAAAAGTTTCAAGGGGTGGCCTAGTGGTTAAATCCATCTCCATGGCACCAAATTTGCATGTTGTTTACAGTGCAAAAACTCCAAAGAAAAACACATTCAATACCATAGGCCAGTGTGCTGGAATTGCACTTAAAAATCCCACCAACCAGCCTTTATTAAGGGTTTTTTCTTTTGAAAGAAAGGGGTATCCTGCCCACCTTCACATAAGAATATGGGTAGGTAAAAATGCACAGCCATGTGAGCACAATGCCCGGTGGGTTTTGGGAGTGGGAAGTTTGAATTGAAAGAGGGATGGCAGTCAAAACCTTGGAAATCCCAACTCCTATACCCTTACCACTGACTTCCTGCGAAACACAAGGTAAGATTACCAGCAAAAGTTTTGTTGAAAGAAATGGCATCAGAGTTAGTGCGTGGCTGGATGATGTGTCTTGTGGGGTATAAATCTCATATGTATGTTAGAAATTTTTGTGTTGCCAGCCACAAGCATGTAAGCAATACCCTACTCATTTTGTTGTCTTCCAGGCAACATTATTTTGGCTGTAATTTTCTCCCTGACACCTCTTTCAGTTTCCTGAATTCCACAAAATTTGTTCGCCATCCTCCCAAATGTGCATTAACTTCCTTTTTATTTATTTATCTTATTTCTTTTGGAATTGCGTGGATACATATATCTGCTGAAAAGATCCTTCGATATTCATGCGCAATGGTCGACAGATATAATTTTCATGAAGTATATGAAGGAACAAAGTGAAATGTGATGTATAATGTGGAAGATATATATGATCATTTATGGTTTCCCAATGTGGCATTATTCAAATTGGCAATATGTCGTGGGCAGCGCTGAATTCTGTAAAGAATTTGGCACTTGTATTGCTTTTAAGTTACATTTCACCCTGTGAAAAATTTATCTATCAAATTAATGAGGAGGCATTCAATCGAACCTCAAACGGGCCATCCTCTTGATTTTCAGGACCGCAGCTGATTGATTTAATACATGTGGTCAAGGGTGGCTATTATTGTTGCCGAGAATTTCTTGGCTTGTAGCGCCCCCCCCTCTTTCTCTCTAAGACGACGCCGAGGTTTGTAGAATAGTTGGGGGAAAAAGAGTTGGGTTCGCTGCTTATGCAAGTCATCTACAGGTGTACAAGCATTTCATCTGTTCATATTATAGGAAGCATTCCTTTACGCAATCTCCGAGAAAATGAAGCAAAATATCCCACAGAGCAGCCCTTTTTTGCTTTACCTAGCTTTAGATTTTGAAGACTGTCGACCTGAGCTCTTCGTACCTTAATGTATAGATCAGATCAAATTAAATCAAGCAGTGCATGCTTTGTATTGTGAAACATCTCTGTAAATAGCTGACACAAGCTAGATATGCATAATCTCTCCATGCTAGATATATGCTAAACTAAACTCACCTGACAAGATATGCATAATCAACCCGTGATTCATTGCTTTTTTTTCCTCTCATTCTTCTTATAAAAGTTAAAAGGGGAGCGCCTGGCCTCTTTGCATCCGAATGCGTGGAAACTTGCCACAAATATTGAACCAAAAAGAGCAGGCATGCACGATCTCTTCAATATAGGCAACATCGCTCTGTCAAAAGTATGCCCCGACTATGTATGTATCGCCACCATTAAAGTGCACACTAATGTGATGCTAACCTTTTCAATGTGCAAGCTGACATCATAGATGCGTCGAGGATGATGCAGTAATATTAAAAACCCATGTTAATAAAAATGATCAACATATCAAAACCAATTTGCTTGGACAAGATGATCGCCAGCCATGCATGCAGCATGCTGTTTAGGCAAGGGTAAATGCTTCATATTAATGCCCGGGAGCTTGAGAACTCTCAGTTTTCCATGTGGGTTGACATATCCGCAAGCCTCTGCAGCATCCATGTCGATGAAGATTCATTCCGGTTCGTATTAGTTGTAGATGAAAGAAAGTTAATACATTTTGAGTGAAAATTCTCGCACATTTCTGCAATTTTCAGATACCCACATCGAAGAACTCTTCTTGGTCAATTAACCCTTAGCTGTAAATTGTAATGCCGATCAGAATTCAACAAGGGGAGAGCAATGAGACCGAAATGTTAAAATTCTGGGCCAGGCCAGCACGATATCCAAAGTTATATCCGTGCATTAATGAGTTCAACGTCACTTACATGTGCTACATAGTATGACAGTAACTAAGGGGTAATTTCACGTTAAACCTTAAGGTTTTAAAAAAATATTATTTTATTCAATTATTTTGCACATTTGTCACGAATATTTCTAATATTTCTCTTATTCATCACATTAATCTTAATTATTTGAGTTAATTTCACTTTCGCCCCTTTGATAAAACTTTTCTTTTTGCTAATCACAAAAATAGATCAAAATAATTTAATAACAATAACTAACTGGTATCTTTACGTACATCTTTAAAATATATTATATAAAGTGTTCGAAAAAATTTCCCATACAGTATTTTACATCATCTTATAACTTCATCCATTAAACAACAATTTAAAATAGAAACAATTGATATATTTTATACTATAACGCTCACGTACGTAAATGTATAATGATTATAATAACATTGTTATAAAAAAAATAGTCAGTATTTTTAATTAACAAATTAAAAAATATATATTTATTGAGATCCCATCAAAATTAGAAAGTGGTCCAGCTTGATAAATAAAAAAAGTAACAAAACATAAGTTTTGTGGAGGGATGATAATGAAATTGATTCAAAATATTTGGGCTAAAGTGAGTAAAAGGTGAAACAATCTGATTATAAGGACATTTTTCAAAACTTAAAAGGCTAAAGTGAAATTTCATAGTAAAGTAATGTGTTGAATTAAGATAGAAATTAAGTAATCACATCTTTTTAATCAACCTATAAGTCATTAAAAATAACCCACGTGGCAACAAAATTATTAAGATTAATTAATTAGTATTAAAACCAGAGAATTGTAAGATGCCAAGGCGCCATTAATTGTTAACAAATGTGTTTGGCTTTCGGATCTTCTACGTTATAATCTTAATGACTTTTTGTAAATCTTGCACGTGGTTGTTGATTTCGTCCTAATTCTTTTTGAGTCACAAGGCCCAACCCAACCCCGCCCATCAAATAATAAATAATATTTTTCTGAAACGACGACGTGGCAACGTTTGACTGTAAGTGTGCCTCGCAGCTAGCTCTAGTACTCCTAACTTAAGCCATCCTAACCACCCCAGCCACGGCAACGTAATGTTAAAAGCCCGTTACAGGAACGACTCGCTGTCTCCTGTCAACGCTTCGTTCCCTCCGTATTGGACCGTGAGTTTCACGCTCAACTCTCTCGCGTCTAACTGACAGCATTTCCTACATCGGTCCAAAAGCCCAAACTGGTCGTGCTCTGAAACCAGGCAGGCACACAGCACACTTCTGCTTCACTCTCGGTCAAAACTCGGTCATCGCAAAGTAACAACACGCACTCACATAACATAAAGCTAAAGCTATAAAAGAAACCAACTTTTACTATAATTTTCGCCACATTTAAAGGCAATGCAGAGGTGCAGATAGATTAACTTATAACTCAACATACTCGTATTATTATCTGTTCGATCTACTAAAACCGTTAAAGCAGTATCCTTTTTGCTAGATTTCAGCTCCCCATCTTCATCCCCATATCTCTCTGTCTATTTCCTTGTTCCTTCTTTCAATCACGGCGGTCGACAACATTTTCTCTCTCAAAATCATGGTCAATAATAATGATAATGATAATGTATCATCTGGTATTGTTTCTTAGATTATATCGTTTTTTTCCGTTGGGATACTGAGATAAAAAAAAGGAAGGGAGAAGTAACAATGGATGATGATGCTTTATCTGGGTTACTTTGTCAAGAAAGTGAGACTTGTTTAGATGAAGAGTTAGTAGTAGAAGAAGACACCTTCTGTAACTTAAAGGATTACTGTGTTTTAGATGATGGGTATGTGGAAATGTTGGGTGGAAGAGAGATCAACATTGGTTTCAAACGAGATGATAAATCTTTGGTGCTTGGTGATGAAATTAAATGTGCCCGTTTGGAAGCTATTGCATGGATTCTCAAAGTTCGTTTCAACAATCCATTTCTTTTGTTTGATTGAGCTAGCTTTATCAAGTTGTCACTATTGATATTTTGTGTTTCCTGAATTAATCCAGACCAGATCAATCTTTGGATTTCGCTTCCAAACAGCTTATTTATCTGTCACATACTTCGATCGATTCCTTTCCACGCGGTCCATTGATGTAAGTTCAATTCTCAATACAGTGTCAAAGGTTTTTGGACTAAAATTAAAGTCTTTTCGTTGTTTCTTGTTTTTGAGTTGGGTTTATGACGTTTTGCAGGGTGAGAAATTATGGGCAATTAAGTTACTATCAGTAGCATGTCTTTCTCTGGCTGCAAAGATGGAAGAGGTGAAGGTTCCAGCACTATCAGAGTTCCAGACTGAAGAATATCAATTTGCAAGCAATGTAATTCTCAGAATGGAGCTTTTGGTATTAGGAACACTGGATTGGAGAATGGGATCAATCACTCCTTTTGTTTTTCTTCATTACTTTATCTTAAAATTCTGCAAGGATTCTCCACCAAGTAACTTCGTATCCAGGACTGTGGCACTCATATTGGCTACAATGAGAGGTATTTGCTTAAACACACGCGCGCGATTCATCATCAAAATTTTGTTTGAATATATGAATGGAGATAGTTAAATTAGTTAATTTGATTCGTTATATATTATTCAGAAATCAATTTGACGGGCCATCGACCGTCCGCAATAGCCGCAGCTGCCACAATGGTGGCGTTGGATCAAAGACTAACGAGAAAAGCGTTGGACTGTAAGATGAGTTCCATATCTTGTGAATTTCTAGAAATTGTGAGTCCTTCTGTTGATGCATTTATTTATATCTAGCAGCTAATTTCTCGTGATTAGAAAGCATCGTATTGCTTATAATCTGATCAAAGCGTTGGCTTATCTGTTTCACAGGAGGATGTCATCAAATGCTATAGTATAATGCAAAAACTGGAGATGGAGAAACTTAAAATGCCAAAATCCATAGTTTCACCAAATCTATCGCCAACCCATTTGAGAACAGAAAATGTTTTAGACTGTTCATCGGTTCCTTCAGCTGTTAGCACTAAAAGAAAAAGGCTTACGTTCAATGACAGTGATCAGAATGAGAAGCGATTCAGCTGAGATGCTCAGATTTTGAGCGTTATATCAAAGATTTAATCAATGGCTCGTTAATGGTAATTATTGTTGGTGGAATGAGTATTTTCTAATCATCACAACGTGGACATTATTTGATGTTGATTGAACAAGGAAAAGAAATAAAAGCAAAGCTTTGGGCTACATATAAAGCTAATTTTTACCAGACCAATGCTACAAGGAGAGCCAGAGAGGTCATGAAAGGCTACTCGTTGTTCAATTTATTATTATTATTATTATTATTATTATTATATCTTCTCTTTTAGCTTTCTTTCATGGGTTTTATTTAAGATGTCTCTTGCAACCCTAGCTGTTGATGGGATACTTGGGATGCTTTATTGTGTCTTGGAAAGGGCTGATAAAAACATGGAGGAAAAAGGGAAAAGAGCAACTCTGTTTCTGTGATTTGATGAATCTATGTTGCATGTTGGCCATCAGAAAAGTATTGTAAAGGTGAATTTGATTGCCTTTGCTTGAATGTTTGGGGTTGGTTTTCCTTTAGAGGGCGAGCCCTGCTCTTCTTCGTCTTCCCTGTGAAAAAGTGTTGGCTGTGTTGAGGTTTGAGTCGTCAAATTGAAACCCAAGACAATATTTGTGGAGCCTAAAGGAATGTCTTGTGTCCATTATACCCTGATGGAAACATATATTTCGTGTGCCGTAGCCACATTTTTCAAGATCATTTGATTTCCTAAGTTGCCAATGTGGAGAGGTAATTATATAATGCAACAATTAGCGACTTGTTTTGGTTACTTTGCTGCAACTAGGAATTCATTTTCACATTTTCCAACATTTGTTAAGGCAAATAAAGCTTGCTCAGTGCTTAAATATGAGAAGATGGCATTAACTGATGTGAAAATAAGACCACCCATTTGGGTTTTTTTTTAAAAAAAAATTAAAAGAAAATGCAAGAGAAATGAAATAAAACCAAAAAAAAAGTTCTGTTCCCTCTGGATTTTGGCTGAAGCTAAAGATCTTGCAGAGTTCAGTTTCATGAGTCAAGATGCCAACAAACAGTCGATTGATTTGTCCTTGAAGGCCAGTAGAAAACCGAGCTGTGCAGTCAAGCTGGCAACGAAGTTATTGGTACTTTTCTGGCATAATTAGTGCACTAGCAACGAGCTGCGATTGTTGTTGGTATCCTGACTGCAGCTAACATCAGACCTTACTGCTTTCAAGTTAACTTACGTCCCTTGGATTTATGCGTAAAGCTTACTGCTTGCTCTCACTCGCTCCGCTCTTATCTGCGTGAGATGGCAAGTTATACCATTCATACAATATCAACCATGGCACGTGCTTCCACCAGTAGTACATTTACAATTACCAATGCTCATTAAAAGCAAAGTCCCCAACACCAGCCAAATGGGCCACAGCCTGCTAGGGATGTTCTCGATAACATCTAAGGGTCCGATAGTTTGCTTAGCTGCACTTCCAGTTTCTCCAATTGTAACAGAAGTTAAAGAGAATGAAAAACCAAAATAGCCATCACTATTCAGAGAATTTTCCAGGCAACGGAATCTGAACACTTTTCTAAGCAATTAAGATAGCTTAAACCATTTAAATAATATTGTTCTCCTAACGAGAAGAGTCTCAATTTATGATTTGAACAATTTTGTCACTAAGCTGAGCCAGAATGACCAACCATAACATTACGCAAATCAACATTACTTCTACTAACTCGACTCCTAAAATTGCCGCAGCAATGTCATGCACAGTTAAAAATAGGAGGCAAGGTGACAGAGGTAAAAATAATCGCAATGCACAGAAAAATAAGAGGCAACCATCAGGCAAAGTTACAGCCATACACCCCAATAGGAAAAGAGAATAAAATAATGAAGGAAGTATATAGTCAATAGCAGGAATTCTGCCAATTGAATCAGCAACTATAAATTCTAAGATCGAACAAAAGGCTTTGTACCCAAATAACAATACTTCCCCTACAGAGCTCACCGTTTTGGTGTTTCAGAGCTAAGTTTGAAATTTACTATAAAATACAATTCTGAAAAATCAAAGTCATCCTCCAACAGTTGGATCCATCGTTGGCCTTGAAATTTGCTCACCGTTCATATTTTACCGTGTGGAAATGTTCTGTCAGCTCCAGTGATGCTACTACGGTGTATCAGGTGATGAATAAAAATAATAATAATATTAATAATAAAAATTCTAATTCACAACTATGAATTTGGACAGTTAGAAAGTGCCCATGAAGCTAAGCTGTGTGGGAAGAAAAAACTTGATGACAAATATAGGGGGAACTAAGTGGTTCATTTCAAAGGTTGGTATTTACCAAACACTTTACCTTATGTGCTTCGCAATCCCAAACAAAGCTTTAGTCTATTTTATCTCAATTTGATCCCACAGGGATCAACTTTAAAGCAGCTGCAATTGGCATTCCAAGGAAGCCAAGTAAAATGGTAACAAACCACTGCTGCAAACTGAGAGGAGATGTATTCGCAAATGTACCCAGGAACTTGATGATTACTATTTGGAATAGGACAGTGCAAGTGAGCACAGCAACAAAGACATAGTTCTTCAGTATGCCCTTGAAGACGTTTATCTTTTCCATCTCTCTGGAGCTAACTTCATTAAAGACCTGGAGAAGATGTCCTTAGTGTAAGTCACACAGCTTAGCGAATTCAGAATGAAGTATTTCCAACAAAATGGGTAAGACATGGATCTTGACAGCATCCTATCATTTTGTCATTGTATCATAGACTACTATGCAATTTAGATGAAGACTGATGCATCAAAAGACAACCTGATTTATAGTACACAATTGTGTGCATTAGAAAATAATAATAAACAAAAATTTATTATGCATTGCTCTAGTCTCTAGAAAGGAAAATGACAACATTCTGGAATCACTTTCTGGACTTACTTAAAGGTACCAATTATGGCTATACTAATATGAGTGGAAGCACATACCTGACAAAATACAAAGGTGTTGAAAATAAGTGTGTTTAATATCAAATCAGAATCTGGGCCCTCAAGACGAAAAACTGCTTTTCCTCTTGTCTGTAGATACCATACTACCAGAAACTGATATAAAGATTGCCCCAAGATATTTCTCCACATTACATTACTGATGAAGTTTCCCTTCCTACCAACAGGAGATCTCTTCATCAGGTCATCATTAGGGGGCTCTGTGGCTAAAGCCAGTGCTCCTAGGGTATCCATGATCATGTTGACCCATAGAAGCTGAACAGCAGTAAGGGGAGCATTTCCTGAAAGCATATCCAAACACAATAATAAGAGAGGAAAATAAAAATTTTGATATCATGAAGAACAGTATGCAGAGTTATAGATATGCTAGATAAAGACAATATTGGGGTCTACTTACCGGTCAAACAGGCAGAAGAAAAGTTGACAATAAGGGCAACCACATTTACTGTCAACTGGAACTGAACAAATTTTTGAATGTTAATATAAACCGAACGTCCCCATTTGGCAACAGTCACAATTGTAGAGAAGTTATCATCCAATATTATGACATCTGCACTCTCTTTTGCCACCTGCAAATTGAAGAATATGCTGTAAGCATAAAAGATCATGTTTCAACACATTTACATCTTACGTGATGAAAAATAAAAAATTAAAGCAGTAGCATTGAAGTTACACCTCTGTTCCAGCAATGCCCATTGCAAGACCAATATCTGCTTCATGAAGTGCTGGAGCATCATTTGTACCATCACCTGTCACTGCAACAACTTCACCTAAAGAGGTTCTCAAGTGTTTCACGAGGGTATGCTTGTCAATTGGTGAAGATCGAGCCATGACCTGAAAATGAAGAAATATTGGTAGGTGAACGAGTTTCTAGTCAAAAGGGGTGTCATCTACAGGTGTAATAAGAAAGAAACCTATAGAAGAATATGTTTCGGTTATTTCTGAAAGATTTCCATTGATTTGTATTATGACTCTAGTAATACTACTATTGTCATCTTGCAATTTCTCCATAGAGCAGAGTATATATTTATTGTTTTTCATAAAAAGAATGCAAGGAAATTCAGCCCAAAATACCATGATGTAATACAAAAGTGCAAAGAGAAATTAATGCCCTAAGAGTTTTCAATGGAGGACAGTTTCTACCACAGCCAAAGCTTGGACCCCCTTAAAAGGTGCACATAGCAAGTGGTTCTTATGATAGTAATTATAAAGTCCAAAGAATTTTAGGTTGAAATCAATTGACTGCCTCACCATGAAAACTGCATACTAAAATTGCAACCATGGAATATCAGTCATCCTCCATCTGGTTTTGATATGCACAAAAGGCAGCTGAATTAATGCAATAAAAATATAGCTGCACCTGGATTTTTGGAATAAGTTTACTCAATTCCTCATCACTTTTCTCACGGAATTCTGGGCCTTCAATTGCTATACCATTCTCAGTCAAAATTCCGCATTCTCTAGCAATTGCCTTTGCAGTGTTTATGTTGTCTCCAGTGACCATCCGGACGGTAATGCCAGCTGACCTACAGATTGCAACAGACTCCTTGACACCAGGGCGGACAGGATCTTTAATACCCACAATGCCTATACAAGTGTACCCTTCACTGGGAATGGGACCCTCGGCAGAGAATTCATTTCCAATTTCCATGCAAGCAAAGCACAGAGTTCGAAGAGCTTCACTAGCAAATTGTTCAATAGTATTCTTAAGATGATTGACAGCTGCTTCACTGAGGGGTACAACCTCACCATTTGAGTTAATAAACTTATCACATGCAGCTAATATTATTTCGGAAGCACCCTTACAATATATGCGGAATCCTCCTTCGGGAAGCTCTATAACTACTCCCATTCGCTTTTTAGTGGAGTTGAAAGGTTCAATTTTCACAATTTTTGATGCTTGTCGTTCTGCTTGGAAATCCCCACCAAGCAGCAAGCCAAACTCCAAAATAGCAGTTTCAGTAGGTGTTCCCAGTATCTCAGTTTTGTTGCCCGCAGCTTTCACAACTTCTCCCCCAGTATTGTTAAATATTGATTGAAGTAAAATTTTTAAAGCAGAGGCAGGAATTGAAGATTCAAAAGCAGTCCCCTTGGAGTTGTTGACTTCCTTGATTTCCTGACAAATGCATGCTTTCACAACAGTCATGTGGTTAGTAGTCAGTGTTCCAGTCTTGTCGCTACAGATACTTGTGGCTGATCCCATTGTCTCACAAGCAGCCAGATGGCGGACAAGTGCCTTATCATTCATCATCTTCTTCATGGCAAAAGCAAGGCTCAATGTCACAGCCAGGGGAAGCCCCTCAGGCACAGCAACCACAACAATTGTAACTGCAATAGCAAAAAATTCCAATATTTCCATCGCATCATCTCCAGACCATGTCCAGTGGGTTCCTTCCTGTAGCTTGCGGCTAAATAATCCTTGCGTCAGTACAGCAAATGTCACAACAGCGAAAAAGAGGCCAATTTTCCCAATGATGGTTGCCACACCATTCAGTTTAACCTGCAATGGAGTCTCATCATCTCCTCCTTCACTAAGAGTAGCCATGAGTTTCCCCCACTGGGTTCTCATCCCAACTGTAGTCACAAGCATCTTGCACGAGCCATCCTGAACTTTGGTTCCAGAAAGGAGAAAAGGATTTACTGCATTCACATTAACTGGTTCACTCTCTCCTGTTAAACTGGATTCGTTAATCAATACAGAAAACCCTGATATAAAAAGCCCATCAGCTGGGACCTGGTCCCCGATGCAAAGATGAACAATATCACCAGGAAGTAAATCGTATATGGAGATCTTCTGTCTGAACCCATTTCTGGTGACCTGAACCGTAATTTTTTGCTTCTCCCTATCCAAATCTTTGAACTGCAGAGATTGCCTATAATCACTTGTGGCAGTGACAAATACGACAAGAAGAATGCTCGCAACAATTCCAAGACCATCATGAGCACCCTTTGGCCATCCCTCCACTGTAATTCCAACAACCAAAGAGACAAGAGCACAAATAGCAAGTATCATGAGGGTCATATCATGAAGGGCTTCCCATACATAAACCCAAAATCCCCGCACTGGACTTTCAGCAAATTTATTGATTCCATAGATTTCTTTCCTTCTGTTCAGCAAATTCTCAGAAGTAGAAATACCATCGGTAACTGATGTGGTTAGCTTTTCTGCAATACCCTCAAGCCCACCATGAACTCTGAGCTTCTTGACATCGTGGCCTTCTACAATGGACCCCAACTCATCAGGACATATTTGAAAGCCTGCTGCCTCTACATCTTCTGGTACAGTGTATTCACTGGACAAATTTAGACCTGTAGGCATTCAAGGGAAGTTACATGGAAAGTAAGAGAAAACCTCAGCCAATGTCAACCTCAGGATTTGAGAAGTTTTAAGAGATTCATACCATGGATAAACTGGAGTGCAGCTTGTGAAACCAAAACTGCAACTCTAAACTTCTCCTAAAATGTTAAAGTTGGGAAAGAATCAAAAGGCAAGAATAATAGTATGCAAACTTTATTCAATTCAAGAAAACTGTTATTTTGTATTTTCAAGGGACTTGTATTTTCAATATATATTATTCGGAACCAGCATTTGAATTCAGGATCACTAGCCACAGTACATGCCACCCATTTTGTTATCCATTAATAGCAGAGATTTTGCTTAAATAAATGCACTCATCAGTTCACTAAAACAACTGGCGGCTTACAAGATATTCCTAGAAAAGCATGTAAGAGCATCACCAGAACAGGTTGCCCAATTATCACTTTGAAATTATCAACAGGACTAGCTGCTTCCAGAATAACACAAATATTACTAAATCAAATATCCTACACACACTTCAGAATAATAAAAATCCATACTCCCATTGTCTAACCTCAAATTCACAGGCCAATATGTGATTAAGACACTGTGTTGTCAGCATTTCAGTATGTCCACGTATTCAAGTTCTAATATCTGTTTCTTTCGTTCCATACAAACATGTACGACTTGTAGAATTACAAATCCAGCACCAAGCATCTACTTGGACCCTGCATATCAGCATGCCTAATAAGTTCTACAGATTTTGAAATTGTTTTTAACTTTGTTCGATCCATCTTAGTGCTACTCATAATTTTCAGGCCACCTTAACGACTTTTGAGCCTTTGAAACACAATCAATAAATGACAGCTTCAGGTATCTGTGACATGCGTCAATTTATCATATGTAATCAGATCAGTTCTAAGCAACTTTGAATCCTAAAGTATTTTCATGCACAAAATGCAGAGCTATTGAACGAAATGGAGATATATGTAATGGTCGACTTCACGAGTACATAAATAGAACTACAGATTGGATCTATACATTAATTAGTAACGGCAAATGAGTGTGCAACTTATACTACCAAATATGACGAAACAGTAAAACTTCACTGATTACATGTTCAAGTTTTGTTGTTTTCAAAACAGATTAAAAAAAACACACAGATTTCAGTTTCTTCATAGCAAGTCATTCTTTACTGTGCTTAATTAGGCAGGGATTTAGAATAAGCTATGTAACCTGATTTGAGCGACGAATAGCCTCAGCTTCAAATCTCTTGGAGAGATTAGCAGTGAAACGAAACCTACGCCTCCGATTCTTCACAAATCCACAAAGCTTCCTCCATCTCTGTAACGCCTCTTCTGACGAGTTCTTTGGCTTCACATCTCCGAAGTTCTCCTTCAAATAACTCTCCATGCCTGTTATTCTTCCTCGCAATAAAATCAAACTTCCTTGTAAACGAAACAGAAAATCTAAACAAATACCAAAATTACTCGTCGTTTCGTTCAAGCAGGCACAAGAAAAAGTAAATTGAAAGAAAAGCTGAAGATGAACGTGAAAAACATTAAAAGCGAAACCAAGATACTTTCCTTTATTCGGTAGTACCTAACGGTTAAGAAAAGCAAGCTGTGAAGACGACCGGAATTGACTTTTCAAGACTTGACACAGATACTTTATTCTCTCTTGCTTCCGCAATAGCTTGGTTTTCTCTCATTAGATCTTTCCTTCCTGCTGTCAAAGGAAAGCAACTTTATTGACCAGCGCTTCAATCTACACAACAGGAGATTAGGACAAGCGATTTCTTGTACTTTCAATCACGCAGCACGTTAGTCCTTTTGTTTTCGCCTTCGAAAATAAACCAAGTAAAAATGAATCGCCGTTAATGATTGTGGGAAACGTGATACTGCGTTAGGCCATGTGAGTCAGTAGCCAATAGAACGCGACAGTAATGTTAAGCCAGGAAACAATGAGCTGCACCTTGTCAAATAACAATTGGATGCTATTCCAATATCCCCGGTGATGACTGCTAATCTGCGAGCGAGGATCGGCCAAAGGACGTGCTTTAACAAACCTCGGGAGAATTTTTAAAAATAATCTTATTTTTACTTCACTTTATTTTAATCGATTTTAATTTATTTTTATTAAAATAATTATTTTATAAATAATTTTATTATCAAATCTTAATTTTAAACTATAAATAAATACAAACCTTATTTTTTTTATGACTTTCTTAATCGAATATTTCCTTTTTGAATAGCCCACGCAACAGCAAAAAATATATATTTTAACTTTTAACTATGAAATTTTTAAAAAATTTAAATTTTTATAATTTATATTTAATTTAAAGTATATAAATATTATTACATAATAATTAAATAATATTCTTAAATACAAAAAAATTATATATCAAAAACTTAATGTGGTAATAATATCTTAGGTTGGATTATAACCCTAAGTTAAACAACCAACCCAAGATTGTAATAGTGCCCTAAGTTGGCTACTAACTCAGGGTAAAATAGTTCTAGTTTATACATCTGCGAATATCAATAGTAATTCACAAGAAACAAAATTTATCCCATTACCACATCAATGCATAACCAGGGTGGATAATAACAAAACAAACCTAAAGCCCCGCCCACAACACACCCAATGGCACAACCACAACACAAAGCCAAAGTTACAACTATAACCACACAGCCAAAGTCACAACCACACCTGTAAAGGATTGTGGTACTTCAACTTGTGAAATAATAATTAAATCGGTGGTAAAAATAATTATGAATTATTTAATTATTTAAATTATAAGTGTTATAATTATTCTTAAAATTAATAGTAAAAATAAATATAAATTATTTAAAATATTAGAGTAAATTAAAAAGAATTGAGTTGTTATTATAGTTAATGGTTATATATGCATACACACTGCCTATATATTTATGTATCAAGTTATATAGTCAATTTTTACTATATTATACTTGTTATTATATTCATTAAATTATATACTCAACTTATATCATACTCTAACTGTTATATTCTCTGTATAATACCGATGATAATAGAAATTTTAATTGTGACTGAAAGAAAATTTTTATGGCAATATACTTTTTGTAATGAATAATATCAAATAAATGGAATTGGAATATTTATAACTACTTATAAAATAAATAAATTTATTATATATTTTTGTATTAAAAATATATAAGTAGAATTATAATTACATGTAAATTATAGTTCTATGCATAAGTTTAAACCAATCAATTAAATACATGTCGTTTATTTTGATCTTACAAATTTATTTTTGAGTAATGCAATTAAAAAATTAATATTAATAAAAATGATTACAATATTTCAATACTTTATTGATATTAATTTAAACTAAAAGATTTATATTTAATTTAATTTGTATTCCTTATTAATATAAATTATAACACTACAAGAGTAATGTATTTAATCATCCAAAATTTAAAAATTTATTACCTATTTTAGAATTATTTTTAATTTTATTTTTAAAAAAATAAAAAATTTTAACTAAATAATCATTATTTGAAACACTTTGGTAGTAAAATATTCATACTTCTTGTTCTCATAGCAATAATATGGTTTATTATATATTTTAACGAAATAATATTTCGTAATAAATCGAAAGATAAGTTTATTATAAATTATTAATTGTATAAATAATTCAAAGATAATTTATTAAGCATCTTAATTTTATTTTATTTTTTATATATAAATTAACATATTTTTTTTCCTTAAAACATTAATTAAGTCATATACTACTAATTCATCACCTCAAGCATAAATCTTGCGAGAGATTTAGTCATTCACGTGAAATTCACTTCTTTATATCTTCTTAAATATATAATATAAATAACGATTATTATTTATCTCATTATTATTATTATATTTTTTAACAATTCATTTATTATATTTTTTTAATAAATGATATAATTAGTCTTTTAAGTGTAATCGTAATGGAAAAAATATTATTTGAAATATAAGAAAAAATTAAAAGAATTGAGCTTTGTTACATCTAATGGAGTGGTAAAACATTTGAATTCAATTACAATTTATTTTACAGTCGATAAAATCTATTATAATAAATTTCAACGTTCCGGGATGGGTTCTCTTTTACGTGTGCAATAACTTTCTCCGTACAATTTTTGCAATTGCTTGTATACCATGTTGTCATTTGCTTGTTTGGCTTCTTTTTGGTCAGTCTAGATGTCAGATTTTTTATGCATGTTACAGTTTGTGTATAAGACCTCATGGTTAATAATCCCAAGTAAATATATTTATGTTCTATTCATCTAATTACACAGAAAAAAGGAATGTTTGAACTAAAATCATCAAAAACAAACAACTTAACTTAAAAAGTTTGGAATATCTCTTTCAATCTAGAGTTAGAAACTCTAGTTTCATTAATTTCTAATAATAAGACAAAGAACATTCTATATGTTCTTTATTTACAACTTGGCTATAGCGATTATGTTGAGGTATGAATGTACAAATCAAAATCTGTTCACTGTTGCTTCCACGGCAGACAACACCCAAGTTTAGTTAGAGGGATCTTTCTCAAGAACTTCTGGCACAGAGAGGTATCCTGAAACTCCAGGAAAGTATAACCCAAGTACTGCAATCTCTCAGCATCTGTCAACTTGGAGAATCCAAATTTAGTTGTCCATGTGTGAAGCACGTCAGGAGCTGCAGGTAATACTAATCTCTCAACTCCTAACTCAATAAGTAGCTTTTCAAGTTCATTCATTAGAATTCGACACATTCCTTGTCTACGGTATTGAATTCTGGTGGCAACAAAAGGAATTTCGGCAACTTTTTCATAGATTCTGATTATACCTGCAGAAATCACTTCTTCATTTCTCTCCAAAAGCATTGTGTAGAATCCTTGAAAGTTTAGACGATTTAGGTCTGCTGGTCGATTGAAGATAACATCTTCTACAAGATCTCTGCCACTGAGAACATCTTTAATAGGTTCAAAGCATTCGTGCATCACTTCAAGAGCGACACTCAACTTGCTCTGATTCTCCATAAAGGCCTCCATCTCGATCGAGTCTGTAGCATCCTGGTAGTGTTCATTCTCCACTGACTTCAATAATCTCCAGGTTAAATTATTCACACGTAATAGAAAGGATTTTCCCTAAAATCTCACGAAGCCAAGAAGAAATAGACTCGCATCTATCGCTGCAAAACCATTTATTTTGAGGAAAATTATTCAAGTTTACTCGTCCTCTACTCTTCCTGGTGCACCCCATATGAAATTTATGATGACATTGGTCGCAAGTTCGAGCAGTGTCATCGTCATCCATGGAATGCTCAGTCTTCTCCTCAAATTTGCCTTTGCCACAAAATCCACAACAGCATGAAGCGCAGAACCAGGTCCCATTTGGAAGATCCTTCAAACCAAGGCAGCTCTGATGAAAGGATGAAGGACAGTTATCGCACAAAATTAGTTCACCCCCATAGCGGCAAATAGAACATATCTCGTCGTTGTTATCTTCGTAATTGGACTTGATTTCGTCCTGCTGCTTTCTTGTGGAACTTCTCACCTTGTTATTGCACAATATTTGCTTTTGACAATCTAACAGAGACTTGCAATTTTCATCCACAATAATGTTGGCTGTTGGTCTATGTTTCTGGCTGCCAGCATGAGCTTCAAATCCACTAACTGTAAACACCCGACTGCAACAGTCACAGTCGATCCCGTCTCGACCAATCCGACCTTTTGCCAATGGACCATTCCTGCCACGGTAATGCACCTTTGCCCCTGGCAACAACACGTTGTTGTCTATCATCCAAGACAGTATAGTTCGAGGTTTTCTGTTTGAAGTACTAGGATGTGTCTCCTGCCTAGCTCTTTTGCTTGATCTCAACGCGCGACTACGCTTTTGCTCATTTGGCTCCGGGAGACAGGCACTCCCATCCACTGTTCCGGTTGCCCCAAGATGCGATGAACACCTCTTTCTTCCTCCTTTCCTTGGCGGCGATGTATTTGAATATTCTCCGAGAGGTGTACTGCGTGCAGAATCTTCTTTGGGCTTCACACTAGCAGTAGAAGAAGATGAGTTCTTGCTAGTATCTACGCCATCAAAAATTCCTCCATCATCTATGCATCCCTTGCATGCTGTGCGAAGAGAATTGTATACGGTTCCACTTGGTGAAGTGTAGCGCAGTTCTCGTCTCTTTCCCTTTCTTACGTACCAGAACGACCATCCCATGAATGCAAGATGCTTCTTTGCTTTCAATAACATATATGCATTGCTCTTTCGATTCTTCTCCAGTCCATGATTGTACCAGTACACTACAGCTTCGGGGCAATACTGGGTTTCAACTAACTGTATATCAGAAGAACTTGAAACTTGATCATCACAACAATAAGCATTAGCATCAGGCTCCTGGGGAGACGCCATACTAACATTATCGGCAGATTCTCCCAATTCCCGACAAACATGACGAAGAGAAAGATAAAGCTTTCCACCGGGTGATATGTAATGATATACGCCTTTACGTCTCAAGTATTCGATTTTCCATCCCACATAACGAAGATGTCCCCGAACATCAACAATAAGAGATTGATTTCGCGTACCTCTTGTTGCAATATATTCGGCAACGGCATTAGGGCAAAACTTTGGTGAAATCACGTCGGGGGCAGTCGGGGGTTGCTGCTTGATGGTTTTAGAAGGGATGCAAGAATCTTGAACAAAACAAAGATCAATCGCCATTATCACATATCATGCAACTGGGCTCTTGGTGGGCAAAATAAAAAAGGAGTTTACCCTAATCTCTACGGGGAAAAACACAAGAGGTTCTGCTGAAAACAAAGCGAAAATCCTACTCGCACTAAGCTTCTTTCTTCTTTCCTCTTAGGATTAGGAGAATTTTTGAAATAATTTTTTTTTATAATTTTAAATAATACTAATTTATTTTTATTAAAATAATTATTTTTTAAAAAATATCACCTAAAATTTAATTAATAATAATATTTATTAATCTAATAATAAAAATTAAAATCTCAACTTAATAAAAATTAATCACTCATATATAATATTTAAAAATTAAAATCTAAATTAATAAAAATTAAATTATTATTATTAGTATCTCAGTTACTCTTTCTTTCCCTCCAACTGTAAAACTCAATTGGCAAAGTTCAAGTCAAAATTCAGTACAACTATTCCTTTTTAAAAGAAATACCCCATAAGACCAGTTTTTCTCTAAGCATCTACCTTTTACCTTTTTCTCATGCATCAAGTTCTGTTTTCTATTGATGTATATCATCCACTAGATTACGGGTTCGCATCTGAGAAGAAAGGTGAAAAATTGTACCGTACAGAAACATTTGATAAATTGGAGTTTCGGAGATTGGTGCGTGGCTCTTTCTTTCTTCTGGTTACATTTTCCGATTTGAATCAAATAAAGCAACGTTGGAGAGAATATCCTACGGAGAGGAAAGAGAAAAGAGAGCGAGTATTCAAGGCCGAAGACGCTCGGAGAATGTGGAAGCAAATCGGAGGCAGAGAAGCGGGTCAAATCCTCCCAAATTCCTTCGCGAATCGGGTTAAATCCAATCGAGTCTCCACTCTACAACTCTCCAATTACAAAGACATAGTTTCTCCTCATAAAGGCTCCATCAATTCTCTCCAGGTACACCTTTTGTTTTCTTAATCAGTGCAGTGCAGGATTGATATCAGCTGTTTGTTGATTTCCTCTGTAGCTCGTCAACGAATTTCGTATGTCACAACTTAGCAACTATGGCCTGTAACTCACCGTTGCTTCGTTTCTTCTACCTGATTCCTATTTAACAGTGTTTACAAGCAGCTACAGAATAGTTATCAGTTTGTTTGAAATTTAACTTGCCGTTTAATTGGCAGCTAAGGATTTGAATTAAAGTAAATCTCTTTACGAAGGAGAATCGGGAAAAAAAAGTGCGAACTAATCGGTGGCTGAAGATACGATTTTTCTTTATTGACTGAAAAATTTGGCACCAAATTATGCTGCGTTGTTAAATTCGTAGATGCATGTGATCCTGTTGGCAAATTATAGCAGTATGTTTTGAATGCGATCGTTCCATTCATTATGAAACTTTAGAGCCTACCTGTTTGGACCATGAAATCAGGTTGATTTGACAGAGGGACGGTATTTGATATCCGGTGCATCGGATGCTTCAGTGGCCGCTTATGATGTTCAGCGGGCTACAGACTATGAAGGTGGTGGGCTTATTGGAAAGCACAAGAGTATATTTGTTGTTGACAAGCAGCACAGTCATGGGCACAAGCATGCAATATCCTCAGCTATATGGTATCATATGATCATTATGTAAAAATATGGGATTCTAATTCCACTCAGGTACGACTGCTCAGCATATTTTTCTCATTGTGTTCCATATTCTTCCGTGTCATGCCAGGGCCATTGAAATGGTTCAGATATTTTCTAATTTATTTGTTTTGTTTCGTAGGTAGTAATGAACTTCAAAATGCCTGGAAAGGTTTATAGAACAGCCATGTCTGCATTGGCAACATGCCATATGCTAATTGCTGCTGGAACAGAAGATGTTCAAGTTCGACTTTGTGATATTGCCTCTGGGGCATTTGCTCACACATTGTCTGGTCACCGTGGTGTGTTGATGGTTTAGTGAAGTTCTCCTGTTTCTTTTCCTTCTTTAGCATGTTATGTCAAGTCATTTTTAATAACCACTAGCAGGTTTGAGTCAAACAAGGAGTTCTAAAAGTTTCATAGGTGTCATAGTTATGGGTCCTGCTTATACGAGACAAGCAGCTCTTGGTAACTTGTTTAAAGTGGGCACAGAAATATAAGTCTGCGTATGTTATTTTGATGATGGCAGATGGCATTCTGACAGTAGAATGGTCAACATCCAGTGAGTGGGTTTTGGTAACAGGGGGATGTGATGGTGCCATACGTATTTGGGACATCAGACGTGCGGGAATGTTTTCGGGTTTTGGACCAATCGCAGAGTCAGCTTGGGAGACGCCCACCTCTCCTAGAACGCTCTACCGCAAATAAGGTACTCTTCTTCTCAGCATGAAACACATGCTTGATTGAGAACTGTTTCTATATTTCTAAGCCATGTCCACGTACTAGCGTTTGATTTCATAGCTGTTTCTAGAAGTGAACCCTTAGAGAGTGTTTTGTTCCTGAATAACTATTTGTTGTTCTCGGGTGTCATGCATATCCCATGATCTGATATTCTTGTGCAAATTTCGTATATGAAATGAGGCTTGAATGTGTGTCTATATTCATTGCATGCTTATTTATATTGTTAATAATGCTAGTTTAATGCAGCATAGTTAGAATGTTGTATGTCCCTCCCGATCCATGTGACAGTAACACAACCACAAGTTTTTACAAAATGGGCCTAAGGTTGCTTGCATCAGGGTATATAAACTTAAATGTAACATAAAAATAAAATGATGATTATGGGCTGTGACCATGAGATAAGGCATGTGCAGGATAATACTTCCTGCGTTGGTTCTGGATTTTGATCGTAGCTGCTAGTTTCCTTTTGTTTTTAATTTTTAAATTTTTTTCCTTCCATCTGTTAATAGTTTAGTGGAAATTCATTAAATAGTCATGAAATGCAGTTAGCCTTTAAAATGAAATATTCCCTGTTTCATTTATTAACAATTTTTATTCTCAATCAGGTATCAAAGTCAATGTCAGCAGGGCAAAATTTGTCTGGAAAACACAGGGCACTACAAAGGAAATCTGGTAATGGAAATGGTGTAAAGCAGTCACCTATTGGTCGAATCCCAGCCAAGGGATCTGTGAGACAGAGATTGCATCCAGGGATGTTGTCCAGTCAGGATCGAGCCACTGCTCATTATGGTGCTGTTACTGGTCTGAAAGTTACAGAAGATGGAATGTATCTGCTCAGTGCAGGTTGATTTCCATTTTCCAAATTTATTTACATATTTCTTAAGTTATTAAAATATTTATGTTTTAAATAGACATAATTTGCTTCTTGATAAATGTATTTTATCAAAGTAAAGGCCATGGCTAATCATACTCTAGAACTTTATAACTAACTTCAGTTTTTTAAGTTCTTATTTTGACATCTATGTTTCATGAGCTATAATGATACACAGTAGAAGCAAAAAATTCTCTTCTCATTGCAAGTCTTAAGAGCTCTCTCTCTCTCTCAATCCGCTTTTAAATGTCAGGATCTGATTCAAGAATAAGGTTGTGGGATCTTGAATCTGGCCGCAATACACTTGTGAACTTTGAAACTGTTCGCCTACAAACCAGCAAGGCAATTCAGTCAGCAATAACTCAGGATCCAGCTATTGTTTTTGTTCCATGCATGGCAACTGTTAAAGTAAAATATCTTTCTCTCTGGATCTTTCATTTTAATGAAAATGTGACTTGATATTTGAATTGGACATTTTCTAGTAACCTTAAGTTTGTTTTGGATTCTTTAGGCATTTGATGTCTGGTCAGGTAAGACATGCCTGACATTTCGTGGCCACTACGAGTGTGTTAACTGTTGCTGGTTTAGTTCACAGGAGCAGGTATGGACTTATTCATTGATGTTTTTCGAGGTTCCATTAATTATTGCTGTATGAACAAGACTAGGAAATAAATTAATACCATTTGACTCATCAAGTAATTTCTTCCTTTATGATTTTAGAGCCCTTGTCCTATTGAACGTACAAAATGAGATTTATTAAACTTGTAATGAGGACAGTGTTTTCACCCTTTCTTTTACAAATTCAAATTTGATGCCCTGCAGCATTGTATTAATCTCTGTGAAGCATTTTACTAGGATTTGGGGTTTCAGTTTTATAAAAAGGGGTAGAAAGAAGAAGATATAGAATCTTTATGTTGGTCAACAGTTGTTCATTCAATAAAAGATATTAGTTAACAAGCATTCATTCAATAATTTGTATTTTCATTTCAGTTTGTTTCAAGCATTAAAATTACGAGGTGGAGAACCAATTATGCGTAGAACAAACTTATTTGTTGATTAGTTCACTGTATAACCAGTTTGCTAATTCAGCTGGTTAATACGTGACTGTGTATAAAAAAGGCCGTCATGCTCCTGTCTAATACTGTCATAGTGATTTGACTGATATGCCCATTGTTGCAGGAACTATACCCAGGTGGCAACGATAGACAAATTCTTGTTTGGTCTCTGTCAAGGTTTACATCTGATGAAATGGTAGAGCATTTGAATTCAATTACAATTTATTTTACATCTGATAAAATCTGCTGTAATAAATTTCAACAAGCCTTTATCTTATTTATCTGGGATGATTTTTCAGGATGCAGAAAACGAGCAGGATCAAGACAATTGGAGCGATTGAGTTATGTTGTTATGTACATGAGTTCCCGTTATCAACGCTACTATTGTTGTCTTTTACGTGTACAATGACTTTTTCCGTACAGTTTTTTCAGTTGCTTGTATACCCTGATGTCATTTGCTTGTTTAGCTTCTTTTTGGTCAGTCTAGATGTCAGATTTATGCATGTTACAGTATGTGTATAAGATCTCATGTTAACAGTCCCAAGTAAATATATTTATGTTCTATTCCTCTAATTACACAGAAGAAAGGAATTTATATGTTTATGTTCTATTCCTCTAATTACACAGAAGAAAGGAATTTGAACTATTAATTTAGGTTACAGGGTTAAACAAGTCTTCTTTATTGTTTGACCTAAAATCATCAAAAACAAACAACTTAACTTAAAAGTTTGGAATATCTCTTTCAATCTAGAATTAGAAACTCTAGTTTCATTAATTTCTAATAATAAGACCATGCAATTGCTACAATGTAAAGAACATTTCTAATAATAAGACCATGCAATTGCTACAATGTAAAGAACATTCTATAGGTTCTTTATTTACAACTTGGCTATAGCGATTATGCTGAGGTAGGAATGTACAAATCAAACTCTGTTCACTGTTTTTTCCACGGCATACAACACCCAAGTTTAGCTACAGGGATTTTCCTCAAGAGCATCTGGCACAGAGAGGTATCCTGAAACTCCAGGAAAGTATAACCCAATACTGCAATTTCTCAGTATCTGTCAACTTGGAGAATCCAAATTTAGTTGTCCATGTGTGAAGCACGTCAGGAGCTGCAGGTAATACTAATCTCTCAATTCCTAACTCAATGAATAGCTTTTCAAGTTCGTTCATTAGAATTCGACACATTCCTTATCTACGGTATTCAATTCTGGTGGCAACAAGAGAAATCTCGTCAACTTTTTCATAGATTCTGATTATACCTGCAGAAATCACTTCTTCATTTCTCTCCAAAAGCATTGTGTAGAATCCTTGAAAGTTTAGACGATTCAGGTCTGCTAGATAATTTTTATTTTGTATATGTTGCCCCATTTTGTTCCAGCCAGCAGTGATACGCTCAGCATTGACATGGAAGGGCCTCACATCGCTGTTGCGAACTGGTAAGCTTAGCATTCCTTTGCTGGAGCCTATAACTAATCATCTAATCCACTCGCTTTGTTTTCTCTTCATAGTTTTCCTTTGTTTCGATGGATAATCATTTCTTGACAAAAACTTGAAATTATTTCGTTACTTTTGTGAAGAAAAAAATTGTTAGCATATGGTTTAGCAAATACACAGAAATGTTTTATTATTCATTCATAGGTGAAGTTGATTTGATTTGGCATAAGGTTTAAAGAAGCACATATGATAACTTGTTATGTTTGTTTCCATGATTGGAGTGTGACTGCCATGTTAATCAGGATTCAAAACCATAAAAGGAACATTAACAATGCCATTGATGATCAAAGGGTACAAGAAGGATCTTATTAAACTTGCTATAATTAATTACTTGTCGAAGCCTCAGTAAGCAATGGTGGCATCGATGAAGGCAGCAATGAGCAGGGGTTATAACGCGAGTATAAATTGTTCTTCACATTTGAATTTACAATAGTTTCAAGTGAACAAGAGAAGAGTAAGAAGCTGTCCAAGTGCAAAACATTGTTTCTTTACCTACTCCGAATTCCATATTCTTATTGGCTTTGCCATGCCTCTCGTGATATTGCTGATTTACTTCAAGTACAGTGCTAGCTATCGTATATACTCAACTTATACGGTACTCTAGCCATTATATTCTCTGTATACTACCGATGATAATAAAAATTTTATTTGTAGCTGAAAAAAAAATCTTATGGCGATATACTTTTGTATTGAATAATATCAAATACATAGAATTGAAATGTTACTAGTTACTTATAAAATAAAAAAATTTATTATATGTTTTTGTATTAATAAAATATAAGTATAATTATAATTATATGTAAATTATAGTTTCATGCATAAGTTTAAATCAATCAATTAAATATATGTTGTTTATTTTGATCTTACAAATTTTTTTTTGAGTAATGCAAGTGAAAAAATAATATTAATAAAAATAATTACAATATTTTAATAATTTATTTATATTAATTTAAACTAAAATATTTATATTTAATTTGTATTCCTTATTAATATAAATTATAACACTAAAAGAGTAATGTATTTAATCATCTAAAATTTAAAAATATGTTGCCTATTTTAGAATTATTTTTAATTTTATTTTTTTTAAAAAAAATTAACTAAATAATCATTTTTTGAAACACTTTAGTAGTAAAATATTCATATTTCTTGTTCTCATGCTAACAACATGTTTTATTATATATTTTAATGAAATAACATTTTGTAATAAATTGAAGGATGAGTTTGTTATAAATTATTAATTGTATAAATAATTCAAAGATAATTTGTTAAGTATCATAATTTTTATTTTATTTTTTATATAAATTAATATTTTTTTTCTTAAAACATTAGTTAAGTCATGTAATACTAATTCATCACCTCAAGCATAAATCTCATGAGAGATTCAGCCATTAACATGAAATTCACTTCTTTATATCTTCTTAAATATATAATATAAATAATAATTATTATTTATCTCACTATTATATTATTATTATTATTATATTTTTTTAACAATTGATTTATTTTATTTTTTAATAAGTGATATAATTAGTCTTTTAATTGTAATCGTGAAGAAAACAATATTATTTGAAATATAGGAGAAAATTAAAAAGAATTAAACTTTGTTGGAGTGGTAAAACATTTGAATTCAATTACAATTTATTTTACATCTAATAAAATCTACTATAATAAATTTCAATCAGCCTTTATCTTATTTATTTAGAATGATATTTCAGGATGTAGGGAACGAGCAAGATCAAGACAATTGGAACGATTGAGTTATAATGAAGTGGTAGAGCATTTGAATTCAATTACAATTTATTTTACGTCTGATAAAATTTACTATAACAAATTTCAACAAGCCTTTTATCTTTCTTTTTTATCTGGGATGGTTTTTCAGAATGCAGGAAACGAGCAGGATCGAGACAATTGGAGCGATTGAGTTATGTTGTTATGTGGGTGAATTCTAGTTATCAATAACTACCATTGTTCTCCTTTAGGTGTACAATAACTTTCTCCATACAGTAAATTATGAGTTAAAACTAGGGTTTAATGAGTTTATTTGACTCTTGATTTTCCTTGTACTGCATGGAATTATCTTGTCAATAGGAATTTTTCTCTTTTCTTTTATTTATTACTCTTCGTTTCCTCTTGCTACTAGGCTCATTTTTACAAGGTACTAGACTTATTTTTACAATTTTGAGGAGAAAACAAAGAGTAATTAAGAAAAGAGAAGAATTCCTTTTAACTCTTGGTATATATTTTTAATATAAAATTTAAAATAATTCAAAATTGATAATATAAAAAATTAAATTTAAATAAAAATAAAAAATATTAATATATATAGCAGATAATCTTTAATTAAATAAGGTAATCTAATTCAGTACAAAGACAAATACGTGAAAGGACATATCATTTAATTGATTTATTCGAAAGTCAATCCGATCCATCCATCCAAAGTGACCAATCAATTTAGTGACTTTTCATGACATTTCATATATTTAATTAGACTAATTAAATTATTAAATATCGTTAAAAAAAATTCAAAGTACGACCCATTAGTTAAATTGGGCCACAAATAGGCCCACTTGAGGATTGATTATCAGTCAGTGCACGCGATTTGAAACTGTTGACAAGCTAGTCCAGCAAGTTAAGTCACGAGATTTCCAGCCAATGATCTGTCTTTGCAGAGACGATTTGGATAGTAACGTTACCGGTGTATTAACAGGACAAAGAAAAAAGGGTTGGACAGACGCCTCGAAGGTTTTGATCTTAAACCCCACCAATTGTCGATGTATCATCAGCTAATAATTATCAAACCCATGAAGAGAAACAGCTTGGTATCTCCCTTAAAGGTCAAAGACTCAAAAATAATGATGCCAGATAAGCTGCAATCCTCGAAAATGGATCCCGCGATCTGGAGCAGATTACCAGGGGAACTTCTTGAGTATGTTCTTACTTTTGTGCCTCTGAAAACTTTCTTGAATTTGAGATCAACTTGTAAGCATTTCAACTCTCTTTTGTTTTCACCTTCTTTTGTGTCCAAGTATTCTTCTTCTCCTTCTTTCTCTTCTTTTCTTTTGCTATCTCACCCTCAGTGTTATCAACACTTCCCTCTCTATGACTTCAGTCTTGGAACCTGGCGCAAGATAGCTCTCCCTTACCCTCTTTTACTACCCAGCGCTGCTGCTGCGGTTGCTGTCGATTCTGGTCCGGCCACTCTTTTACCCTGCGCTGATGCTTTTGCTTCATCTACACTTCTATCGTCATCTAACGGGCTATTTTGCTTCTCTCTTCCGAACTTATCTTCTTTACTTGTGTGCAATTTACTGGTAAAATCTGCAAGAATCATCGATTTCCCAACTTTCCCTTTTGCTTTTGAGATGCTAACTCTGGTTTCTACTCCATTTGGTTACAAAATCTTTATGCTTTTTACAAAATCATTTTCGAATTTAACCTTTGTTTATGATTCAAGAAAGCGTTCGTGGAGTAAATTCGATGGCATTCCGTTGACTCTTGGTCAAAATAATCATCAAGGAGGAGTGTTCTGGAATGGATCGCTGTATTTCACCAGCTCAGAACCCTTTTCAATAGTGCGCTTTCATTTGGAAAGTGGGAAATGGGAGAGAATCAATGATATGTTGCCTAACCAGCTTACTTTCCTTATGTTGGTGAGCAACGGTGAAGACAAGTTATATTTGATTGGTGGAGTTGGAACAAATGGGATTTCGAGGAGCATGAAGTTGTGGGAATTGGGTGATGGAGGGATGTGGATGGAAGTGGAGAGCTTGCCTGATATGATGTGTAGAAAACTCATGTCTGCTTGTTACCACAATTATAGACATGTTTATTGCTTTTGGCATCAGGGAATGATCTGCATTTGCTGCTATACATGGCCAGAGATTTTGTGCTATAAGGTTTCAAAGAGGGTTTGGCATTGGCTCCCCAAATGCCCTTCATTGCCTGATAAATGCAGCTGTGGCTTCAGGTGGTTTTCCTTTGCTCCAGATTTGTGTGCTGTGGTTTGAACTATTCCTCTTCATGTTTCACTTTGTATTTTTTCTGTTTGGGTAGTTTTGATTTTGATCTTGTTCATCTTTCTCTCTGCTATATGTAAATTCTATAGAAATGAAAATCAGGATTCTCACCTTCAACCTGCTGTATATTCAAGACTCTTTGTCTCTATGTCAGTGATTCCTCGTCATATTTACACTACAGAACCACACTCCCCGCCATCAACACAGTTAAACTGAAATTTCAACATCCAAAATTTTATGGGCTGTCAGCTAACATAAACTGCACAAATGGTGGCCTGTAGCTTCGATCATAAAAGGGGTAGTCCTGGTTGCCTGTATGTGGACCACACCGGTTGCTTTGCATTCTTTATTCTAAAAAGGGCTAGTGCGTAGAGTATGGACTCCGTTAATCTAATGCCACTTCGCCTCGTCTACGTTGCTTTTGAGTTCGGGAACTGCAATCATTAATAAAATGTTTTTTTTTAAATGGCAACTATCTCACTACAGTAAACGGATAAGACTTTTCCAGGTTTTTCTGGGCCAATCCCAATCAGTGACGTCCGTGAAGCAGCTAATCATACTTAATATTATTAAGTCGAATAAAAAAGAAAAACTAGACAGTTGGATAAACAATCATAGGAAATTCAAGGATATTGTAGGATAGTGAATCTAATGCGTGAAAGAAAGTGCTGAACAAATTGGATGTCTTACCCAAAAGGAGTTGGAACTTTGCGTAGGACCTCGTCCTTGGGCTATCCACAGGGTGGTTTTGACTCTGACGCTTTGCTTAGAGGAGACGACATTGGATGTTCAGCTACTGGGCGGTTTGGTGCACTCAAAACGGGTACTAACTCATGGTTGGTGGGCAGCGGGTTGTTTTGCACTGCAGGTTTTACAATGTAGGCAGACAAAACCCTTAGCATTGCCAAACCCTACACTTCAGGGGTCAATTCTTTTATTGATTTATGTATTTTTTATTTAAATTTTAAATACAATGATATTATAATATATTATAAGATTACATATATAATAAAAATATATATTATTTATTATATATATTTAATATTAATACTATTTTAAAAAATTAATTGATACAATATAACATTAGACTAAACACTTGTTAATTTATAATACGATATGATATGTACTGCAGCAAAAATAATATAAATTTTAGTTAATTCATTATAGACTCATTTAGTTCATTTAAAATAATATAATTGAAGACCTAATGCCAATCAAGATCCAAAATGAAATAGCCTTGGCAAAATATGATTAGTAATATATGGATGAAATTTTACGCTGACTACAAATCCACAAAGCTGCGGCCCAGCATAAATTGCTATTAAAAATGCTTTTGGGAAAAGTTTTTCGGAGAGAGAAGTGATATGAATGCAACCACCGGAGTATAGTCAAGGCACAAGCTTGTAAAATAAGAGTCGTGTTCGAGTTGCTGCTGGGCGACAGCACCAAGATTTCCGTGGTGGTTGTAACTTTGCCTTTGCTTTTATCGCTGTGCAAGGATCAACCACATACGAGCATCCAACTGTTAACTTGCTCTCATTTGTAGAGAATTTTCTAGCCATCTCTCCCACCCACCACAGCTTCTCCACTCAGCTGGTCGGGAAATTTACTCATTCTTGCCTTTGATTTATGCTTTTACGTTGAGCTCTCATAGTTTGATTTGTCATAAGAACAAGTAAAATATAATGCAATTTTAAGCTTTGGAAGACAATTCCATCTGGCAACTGCTGGAACTTACTAACCTTTTCCCCCCAATTCTTGCGATAATGAAGTGCTCAAGTGTGCTGATCCTTTCTGTCTAACTAGCATAATAGCAATTCACTAGGAAAAAATTCATGGCTTACAGATACAAGTGAATTAGAGGTGCATTTTCTTCATCCAAGAGCCGACAGTACTTTACCATCAGTAGTCTTCAAGTCAAGCTCACTCCAGCATTATACTAGGCGAATTCACCAAAATCAATGATTGGAGCGCCAACAGTTTTGCTGCCGAAGAATCAATGTCTGGGGAATGCGTCAAACCAACAGCTGCATCCTCGTGGAAATCCTGAACTTCCAACTGCAACAAAAGACACTATGAAAAGCAATAAGATCATTACTGTATCAGTCAATAAATACAGTCCAGCTTACATCACATGAAAGCCAGTACCTTGCCAGACCTGTAATCGGGAAATTTAAATGAAGCAATGACTTCGGTGCATGGTGGAACATCTGGGGCCATAGAGTTGCAAGATCTGGAAAACAGACATTCACTGGAAACAAGATGAGTTGCAGTTTACAGCAAGAAGAAAAAGTTAAATTCCACATTAGATCCATGTCAAGTTTGACATCAACTGACACTTGTACTTGAAGTGTACATTGACATCCCCAGAGGAGAGACCTCCCTTTTTTGCCACATTAGAGGCACTAACCTGAAAATACGGAGATGAAATTATTGCTCTAGACTCTCACCTGTTACAAAAAGACTAAAAGAGTGCAATGCAATGAAAGAAATAGAAATCTGCAACTAGTAAATCCAAAGAAGCTCGTATGCTCAAGAAAGGCATAATAAAGAACCTGAGCAATTGAATTGCCCAGCAAAAGAATTCACGGCTGCTCCTGATAGTCGACTATGCAGTGCAAGGCATGAACAAGCAAAGCCCATAAAACCCCTTTGCCAAAAATTTTGTTTTCCTTTCTATTCCATAATACACACAACACTGTTTTCAAGTGTCAACTCCATCCTTCTAGTTCTACAGGCATCTAATACCCAGCAGAAAGTGAAATAACATAAAATATTCCACAATCTTTTAGGCAAATCACAGGTTCAGAAATTCCAATGAGAAAAATATCTAGAACTACAAGGAATAACAAAAAGTAATAATGATTCGGTGTCTCGGTCATGTAACTCAACAATTTACCAGCCAGAAACTTTCCCTTACCTACTGTAGATTAGATACAAATCCTTCCCCTTCAACATATTCAAGACACATTCCTTTATCGGAAATTTCAGAATGCCAATTACTTTTTCTCACAGTCCTGACCTTTCTTGTCCTCACTCATAGTTTATACCAAGTGATCCCCACTTGCCAGTACAATGACTGAGATCTTTCCTCACACTCGATAGAGTACCAAATATCTTTGCCACCTAGGACCATAACTTTCTACTATGTTCTTGGACACCCATAGATGTGCTACAAGAGGTCACTAACAAATCCAAAATGGCAAATACGTGAAGGCAGCTCCTAATATTGTAGCTCAGCATGTATATGAAAAAGACAGGTGCAAATGTATTTGTTTTCGCTTGCATCAAAAGTCTTTGATGAAGATGGGTAAACTCATGTGATTTCATGAAATGTAATCTAGACCAACTACTCTGTTGGAATAAGGTGATTCGAAACCTTTAAAGTGGTTAATGGCTGACGTGGCATCACTTGTGGTCCCCACCTGCTGAGCTGGATGACAGAACCAGTTTAGGACAGTTTTCTGGGCACTGTTTTGTTGGTTTTGAGAGCCGACAAACAGGCAAGTGCGGGTAAATTTTTGTATCAGAAAGTGAGGGAATTTTACAGAGCAAAGATTTTTTTTCTGTTCATTGTAATCTATAGTCCTTTTGTGATCCGTATTGAGAGAATCAATAAGAAGAAATTCCTGCTGCTCTTGACTGTGGATTTGGGCTGTCCTGGCTGAAATCACGTAATTGTGTTTATCACCTGTTTGATGATTGTCTTGCTTACTTTCTTGGTTTCTTTTCAAGGTTTCTGGTTTCTTCACTGATTGCTGATCAATGGAGGCTTAGATAACAAGTTAATTAGGGTTAGTTGAAGCTTCTTAGATCACATATAGGTTGTTTGTCTCAAAACATACTCATAGATAGCACAAGTTCAAGCATTTATCACTAACCAAAAAAAAACCTAATTGTTGCACAAGGAGGATTCAGCTACATCAATTGATCAATGAATGCAATGACAAAGCAATTTCGATGATCAAATCATTCAACATGAATGAGGAGAAAGTTTAGGTAATTGAGATAAATGCAATAGCTGGATCCACATAATTCACTTTAATTCACAAAAAATAATATCCTAAATTGATTGATAGCTTAAGCAACACTACGAATAAGGAAAAGTCCGTACCACTCCGAAGATAGCGAGTGGAGATAATGATTCTGAACTTCTGTTCGTGGCTTTAGTCCCTTACGAGTAAATCTGAAAATCAAGTGTTCACTTTAGAATTCTTAACGCAGGTATCGAAAACAAGAGAACAAACGATACACGCAAAGAGATGAGAGAGTGAACCAATGATAAACCTCCGGGCTTCTCGCTGAAGCCAGGGAATAGTCCAGGTTACTCGCCCGTCCTTTTCAGAGAGTGTTGAAGATAATGAAATTTGGAGAGGTTTTATTGAAAGATTTGGAATCTAACAAAGACGGGTGACGTTTGAAGCATAGTTAAAACAGACTTCTGTTAAACCCCGCCTAGTTTCGAGTGTCGGGGAAACACCTTCCTGCAAGGCAAAAACCGAGTGCAACGATAGAAACGACAGCGGTTCGAATAAAGCAAGAGATCACGATTCACGATCATAATTTTAAGTTCATTTCTTGCTTCAACAATATCAGATCATTAGATATTGAAATTCAACTCCATGGGTCCGGATAATTGTGTATTGAATTTAACATTTCCTTTCAAGTACAACTTAATATATAAATTTAAATATATTTTTAAAAAAAATTTTTATTTTTTTTAATAATTTTATTTAATAAAATTTATATTACGTGAATTTAAATATTTTTTTATTTTTAGTGTTCGCGATATTTTAAATGCTTTGGATGTAAAATTTTATTGACGTAATATAATTATTTAATTAATAAAATAAAATTTTTATTTATTTATAACAATTTTTGTAATATTATTTTAAAAATTTTATTATTAACGCGTCCAGGTACATTGTATTTGTTTCGCAGGTGTGGTTAGATAATACGAGACACAGCAACAGGGTCATTGGTTTTGTCCAAATGTCCATCACTAATTATTTATGCGCAGATCGTACTTGCTTACTTTACATTCGTGTATACAGAGCGATCAACTCTCGCGCCCGGGAACGGTTAAGTCCTATATTAACTACTATTATTATAAATGCAATCATTTGACTTTAAATTTCACAGAAAACAAACATGTTAGATTTCTTAAACTCGTTGGCACTGAGCATTCTAATTGATGCCCATCGTGGAGTAGGTAAGGCCCGTATTCTGTTTTGTTTTCATCGTGCTGTTTCATCTACTCGATGATATTTCATAGGAACTGAGGTGTCGGCTAACTAATCTATACTTTGTCCCAATAATTAAATCAATATTTAAACGTGAATGATTCCTGCGGCTGAGAGGTATACGCGAGTGTTGGTGCTTTTGTTTCTTAAATTATTAGAAGAAAACTTGCCAGTATTAATATCTTAGTGCCACCATAACAGTGTGGCAGTTGACCAAATACATAATGTGCAGAAAAATAAAATAGTCATATTGCAATAATATAATTAAAATAATAAAATTATTTAATTTATAAAATAAAAAATTAATTTATTATTAAACATAAAAATTTAATTTTTTAATTAAATATTTTTATTATATTATTTATATTAATACGATACATCACAAGACTTTTTCATCATCATTCATTAAATGCCTCGGGAAAGCTATGCTATTTATTGAATTACCAAATACCAAACAAGGGAGGGCTGAATCTTTGTGACCACTTGGGCTGGGGAGTGGACCGGCCTTACCTGTACTTAGGCTTTATGATTGGTATAAAACTGAACAAACATTGGCCAGAAGTCGGAGCACGTGGCACGATATGAAACAGGCCAGGGTACCCAAATGTACCATATGACAGTACTTGATTACAGCCATGCCAGTTAAAAGAACCTCCTATTCTCAATTCAATGCAAGACAGGGAAAAGCAGTCACTTCGGAGAGCTCTTTATCGACTAGCCGGGAACCTTTTTCTGTGCACGCGTTTAAAGAGTCCTTTAGCAGGTGCTACACAGCGGCACGGTCAAACAGTCACGTGTCAACCTAGCCCCCGAGGCCCAGGTCCAGGTGTTCCCTCACCCCTCGCCCTTTTTTCTACAAGCTCCACCTCTCTTGCATAATCTTCATAACCCGAATTTGGTCACTTCCGGATCCCGTAACCCGATTTTCATAACAATCTTTGAGATTTGGAGCAGTGAGAGCGGATAGTTACAAAAGCAATGGAGACCGAAAATAGAGTGAATTTTACGTACGTGGGAACGGGTAGCGGTGATATTAATGATGATTCAACTGCTTTCAGTGATTGTAACAGCGACATATCCGGAGAATTTCCGACGGGGTCGTCTCAGAGCCGGAGACTTTTAACGGCATGTGTTTCGGGGAATTCCGATGATCTGATTCGCCAGCTCGTCGTGGATCTTGAGTCCTGTTCGATTGACGAGCAAAAGCAAGCCGCCATGGAAATCAGACTTTTGGCGAAGAACACGTCAGAGAATCGCTTAAAATTAGCAAAAGCAGGTGCGATTAAGCCTTTGATTTCATTAATCTCATCGTCTGATCATCAGCTTCAAGAGTATGGAGTTACGGCTGTTTTGAATCTCTCTTTATGCGACGAGAATAAAGAATTGATAGCTACCTCAGGAGCGATAAAGCCCCTTGTTAGAGCTTTGAAAACAGGTTCACCACCGGCTAAGGAGAACGCAGCTTGTGCTCTGCTTCGTTTATCTCAAATGGAAGAAAACAAAATCGCAATCGGACGGTCAGGAGCGATTCCAGCTCTAGTGAACCTTCTCGAAAACGGAGGCTTTCGCGGGAAAAAGGACGCGTCAACTGCTTTGTATTCACTCTGTTCTGTCAAGGAAAACAAAATCAGGGCCGTTAAAGCGGGTATCGTGAAACCGCTAGTGGAATTAATGGCTGATTTCGGTTCAAACATGGTTGACAAGTCGGCGTATGTTTTGAGCCTGTTAGTTACGTTGCCGGAGGCCAAAACATCTTTGGTCGAGGAAGGTGGAATTCCAGTATTGATGGAGATCATAGAGGTGGGGACGCAAAGGCAGAAGGAGATCGCGGTAACCATATTGTTGCCTGTTTGCGAGGAAAGTGCGGTGCACCGTACTATGGTGGCTCGCGAAGGAGCGATTCCTCCCTTGGTCGCTTTGTCTCAATCCGGCACCAATCGCGCCAAGCAAAAGGTAAATAATTCCGATCCCGAAAGGGATTCTCTCTGTTCCGTGACTAATGCCGTCTGACATAGCGGGGCACCTCGATATTATTCCGTGTCGTCATAGCTGTTTCGTTTTTCCAACAAAAGAGAACAGTTTTCTGCCACGTCAGTGCAGCCCTCTACCAACCTTATGTCATTTTACCCCGGCAAAAACTGTTTCGTTTTCTCTTAAAGATATGCATATATCATTTACTCTTTTTTTTTCAAAAAAAAATTCATAATTTAATTATGTTCTGGTATTATTGTGTCTAACGGGGGAGTGGTGTTGTCTCGTGATCTGCGGACAGGCGGAGATACTGATAGAGCTTCTACGGCAACCCAGATCCGGCAACCCGGCTGCAAGGGCGTCAGATGTGTCAGTATAAAGTCATCCTGCCCACCCCACTTGTAATCAACTCAAACGGTAAAATACCTTCTTTTTTTTTGAAAAAAAAAGAAAAAAATTCAAAAAAAAATGTAAATATCTTTATGTAACGAAGCTTGTAAAATTTGTCATTAGTGATCTGATTTGCTTTTTGAAATAATTTCCTGTTTTTTAATTTTAGTGTTTTCAATTTGCCTTTGATGCAGACGGTTCAACTTCGATATCATTCTTTATATTTATTTTTTATTTAATTTTTAATTTGATTGGCGAGAAGAAATCATATAGAAAAAGTGAGTTCGTAGTTGCCACAAGAGTGAAACAATATTGTAATTTGAATAAGAAAAGTGATCTGGAATCCTCGCTGGTTTTGGTTTTGTGGTGTCTCATTAATTTGGCTTTAGAAGAAGAATTTCTTTTACCACACCACGAGGAACCCGTGTTTCGAGATCAAGTCACGGTAGGGCGAGCCCGGAGAAGAAGCCGTGACCAACTTTTATTCAGATATTATCCAGTTGATCTTTTTCTTTCTCTGATAACGAAGCTTCTGCCGCGTGTGTTTGATGCCGTTATAATAGCGGTTAGTCGTTTGTCCCATTAGCTTCCGGTCGCCATCTGGGTCCCAGCCTTGACGGCTGATTGGCTGGCGCCTATAGCTTTGGAATTGTTTGCTCGCGATTTTCCAATCTATAGGCTAGTCCTTTTTTCTTTTTTTTTCCTCTTGATGATCTTCTCTGTGGTGCGAAGTGTGCGACTCTTGAACAATTAAAACGTTATCGTTTAATTGCATTTAATACAACGAATGTAATAGGGATGTTGACATTACAACTGATTTGTGTGTTGAAGGAGATAGATGAGTAGGAGGATGACTTAAGAATAAGTTTATGCCTAAGATTACCCTTTTATTTGCAGCTTTTAGCACATAAAACAACAAAATTTTAATTAAGATAATTGATACGATATAATTATTATTTAATAAAATAAAAAAAGTAAAAATAAATTATATTATTTAATTAATATAATAAAAAATTTAAAAATTTGAATTTATTATCAATAAATAAATTTAATAAAATTATTAATTAATTCTAACATATGAATGTAACTAATGTGTAATAGAATTGTGGCATCTATTTTTCTCTAGTAAAACTGCATGGTTACTTTTCAATGTATATTGGTTTTTGTTTTTGGTGTTAAAGAGATTCTACTATTTCCCTTTGCTAATGTGCTGCATCAATTATAGGAAGTAACAAGTGGGCGCCACAATGACCCCAATATCTCTACTTAATTAGGGTCAACCTATAATGCAACGCTGCAGTTCGCTACGCGTTCTCACTGGCATCGTGCCAAGGAGATTGAATTGCGAGCTACGGAACAAAAGGCCTCCGGATTTGACCAACCCACTTACAAATTCCCAACACATCTCCTACATATATTGTCGCGATCATGCACGTTCGCTTCGGGCCGTCGCTGATGGAAACCCATAAATGGCTCTGCGGAGACGGCTACCAAACGCAAAGTTATAGCCTAGCAGCCACGGGCAACTCAAATTCCATGGAATTCAAATAAAGAAGGAACGAGTGAAAATGGAATTGCCCCGCGGTTAATGATTCTGTGGGTGGTTCAATTTCTCCAGAGGTTACAACAACGTACTTCAATTAGTGAACCATTAGATAAATGAAGGGCAATGCAACCATTCAATGAATTCTGGGCTTGTCCGGTCCAGAGCAATGTAACCATGCCTTGTTCACTCGTATCGACCTCACATCATTATTGTTTGCGCACAAGACACTGTACCCAGATCTTACTAGTCTCCGAATGGAGACAATTTTACGGGGACCAGACAACCTGATGCACGCACGCACGCACACTCTTTCAGTCTTATTTATCATTTGATAATTGTCTCGAATTGGAATGTCACGGATAAGAGGCTTGATTAAAGATATATTCTTGAAATCTTTGACTTTTTTTTTCTTTTATTTTATTAATAATATAAAATTAAAATTCTTTCTTAATTTTTTTAACGTAAGTAAACTATAACACGAGATATAATTAATAATAAATAATTTAAATTATTTTTAAAATATTTTAATTTTTAAAATAAATTATTAAATTTATTTATAAATTTTATTAAAATATAATATCAATAATTCATTATTAATTATATTACGTATTATCATCTTATTAAAAATTGTAAAAATAAAAATAATTTTAATCTACAAAAGAAATAACAATTCTTTAATTTTCATTAAAGGTTGAATATTTACTCGGATGAAATCATAATTTCTTAAATATCATCAAAGAATCTTAATTATTCTATTATAATAAATCAAAATTTTTTTAAAAATTAGTTCTCTCTATTTTTTTTTCAATCAAATAAATGAATCATATCCTCTTCATTCTTTCGGTCAAGTATACCTTTAAATTTTAATAGATAAATAGTCATGAATCAACCGCCAATATCGCGACTTTAAATATAAGATAAAAAGGAAAAAAAGAATAAGAAGAAGTATTGGTTTAAACATTGAACAACTTTTTTATTGTAAAAAGTACAGATTCTGTTTTATCTACATGATTGTACTGCAAGATAAGTATTGTTATAACAACGAAGGAAAACATAATAAGATTAAAGAATCAAAACATTAAACTTTGAACACCTTTTTAGTATAAAAAAAAATTATAATTTATCTATATATCTATGCAACAAGATAAATAATATAATAATTAAAAAAAACGTAGTAAGATTAAAGAATCAAAACAGATTGGAATTTTAGTATTTGTTTAAAAAAAAACACATTTAATTATTACATGAATATAAAGTCAAAGAATCATATTATCACGTGAGAGTAGCCGTCCGTCTTCTCAACAAAACACGAGCATAATCACAAAAAAATGTTATATAAAAAATTTATATTATAAAATTACTGAAAATACTATAAATACATAAAAAATATAAAACATTTGAAAAATATAAAATAATATTATTTTTAGCTCTCTCGGTATGTGTATATATATATATATATGTGTGTGTGTATGTATGTATACGGCAATCATTTGAAACTCTTAATAATGTTTTTAATATCTACAACCATTGGTTTACATATTGAACTTAAAAAATTGTAACAATTATGAAATTTATTAGTGGAATTAAAAATTTAGTTATCCGAAATTGTACACCCATTTAGTAAATTTAAAGATTTAATTTTTTTCTTTTGTCCCAGAACCCCAACATACGCTAAAGAGACCCCACCCAGAAGAGAAACGAAGTTGTTTTCACATAATATAGACGAAGCAGTGTCACTGTCGCAATATCTACTATCAAGATTCACCATTGACAATTTTCGGGGCGGTCTGGGCTTTTTTTTATGTCTTACTGCAGCAGCCCATGCAAGAAGTTAGTTATAACGGGCAGAGCCACAACCCTGGGCTACTTTTGGAAGGCTAAACGGAGCTCTCTGTTGACATTGGCGACTTGAAAGTTTGGTTGCCTGCTTATCAGCTTTAAACCTCATTTTAGCAATATTGTGTTCTCTACCGGGGATGGTGTCAAGGTAGACGAGATTAGATTCTGCAGGAAAAACTGGTGACACCAAATCATTGTTCCATTGCTTGGAATTACATGAGACACTGCGATGCCCATCGGCAAATTCCTTACCGCTCTTTGAATCCAACGCAACACGAAAAACCTTGGCAGATTTTCATGAACAAATATTGGGATACTGCGTCAACTTTGGATACGTAATGGACGGTAAAGAGGAACGCTGGGGACAGGGAATATGTGTGTGGGCAAGCCCCATGAGGGCGGGGTCACCCATATTCCCGAAGACACAATGTGGAAGATTCTTTCAGTCTGATAGTAAATACACGTGAATACGTGGTGTCTTGCAAAATGGGTGAACAGAGTAGCAGCAGTAAAGTAGAGAACAAAACGCTGCGTTTTCATTTCTTTATTTTCGCATGCCAAAATAAAAGACAAAACCCACAGGCGCATTCGATTTTGGGAAAAGGGAAGAAAACAAAACGGAGAGGAATACAAAAAGGACAGGTCATCACGTGATGATCACGTGGATATTGTTATCCTCTGAGAACATCATATAATCCTAAGTCCGTGGACTAACGTCCACAAGTTATTCGGAGTGCGATACTTCTACATCCTTGTTACGTTTTTCTTTCTGGGACCCCCACTCAAATAGCTATCGGCTTATAGCTGCCCTAATTCAGACAATTAGGCCCCCACAACCCCCTTCTATTTTTATTTTTAAATTATCTTGATAGGGCTCGCCGGATAACCGGACCCACTATGGCAGGGGCACTCAGATGGGGCAAGTGACCCTCGATCTTCAAAAGCTCCACCGTGGTCCGGCCGCCGAGATGGCTGCGTAAATACTCAGCGACGGAGACCGGAACGGAGACGTCTTTGGCAGTCTGAATTATTACGCATGGGACCTTGACGAGGCCTAGGATGCCCCTGAGGTCACTATTAAAGAAGCTTCGCGAGACAAATAGCGATATGTCTGGCCTCATATTGAATAAGGTCCGGCTAAATTCTCTGACGGCTGCAGGCACATCTGCCCCCACTGCTAGTGGTGCATAGCCATATGCCCATGCCTCATAGTTCGCCTCCATTGCCTTGAATACTTTCTCAATTTCAGCTAGCTCAAATCCCCCATGATAATCGTCGTCGTTCAGGAACCTGAGTGCAGAAATTTCATTTCCGTTTAAGGTCTTATCGGAAAAAAAAAGTAAACCCATGTCAGGTATGTTGAATTTTGATACTTTTACCTGGGAGAAGCGCCGATAAGAATGAGTTTGGAGAAGAGTTCAGGGCGGCGAATGGAGGCCATGATTCCGATCATGGCGGAGACAGAGTGACCCACATAGGCGCAGCGATTGACACCAAGGGTGTCAAGGATGTTAAGCAAATCATCAACGTAGGCATCAAGACTAGTGTACTTTCTGAAATCAAAGTAATCAGGGTTAACGCTGCCAGCACAGACAAGGTCATACAGGATGACACGATAATGGTTGAAATACGGAAGAATGCGCTGCCATGCGGATTGATCAGTGCCCAATCCGTGAGCAAGCACAAGAATTCTCTCGCCGGAACCCACCACTCGGACATGGAGCGCTTCTAAGAGCAAGTCACCCATGAGATTTTCCCTTCTGGAATTAGAGAGAAATACTGAATATTTGATTGAAAGATGGTCGGGGAACTATCTGTGAGAAAGGAACTGTTCATAAATGTAAAGGTTAATGTAGGTAAGGTTAGGTGTGTATACGTGTGTGGATTTGTTTGAAGCGTTTAGTATGTTTGAAGTGGTACTTATATAGCTGAATGAAGAGTATCTTACTGTAGCGGGGTTTTTAATTGGGCTGTGTTAGTGCTACAGTGACATCTGCGTAGCGCGGAAAGGATGATAAACGATATATGATCAGTTTCTGGGAGTGGTTTTTTTTGGACTGTCATTGGCTTGAGTGATGGGTCGCTGTAAGTCTAGCTGCACTCTTATTTGGCCTGTCGGTTTCGTTTCACATATATTTTTGATCTGTAACTTCAGCTTGATACACTGATATTTCGTAAATAAGAGTTACGAGACTAAACCACCCTTTATTGAAGATTAAAATTTTGGAAGTTTCTGTTCATCGTTTGCAGTAAAACCAATAGCAGTTGTTAATGACGAGGGGGGAAATTTGTAGATGGCAATCCGCAATTGCCAAGTTTTGGCCCGCTGTCTGTGTTTCTCTGACATCTTTGGTTCACGGAATGACCAGAACCATTCGTTTAAGAGCATACCAACAAATGCAATGTAGTAGCAACTTTTTGCAGTGACAGTCAGTCTTGAAATAATTGTGGAAACTCAGTCTCAGTGTTTCCCATGTGTCAAGAAACTTACAATGCTACGTATTCATTGATCATTCGCACAAGGTTCCAATTTTAAATTGTAAAGAATTTGGGCCAAACAATGATAAATAATAAGAACTGAGCCGCAGAGTTGACTTTGGGTCCTGCAACTCGAGTCTTATTGATTGCTCTCGCCAAAGGGAGGAGAGAAGAAAAACCTTCACCCATCTTCAGTACTCCCCCACTTTCTTTTCTTCAACAAAGTAGGGATAAAGGAAATAAAAAATGATCGCCACTTATGTTGCCTGCTTAAACATAATGACATAAAAAGTATTATATAATATATTTATGCCAGTTTTCTACTCTTACAGTTAACAGTGACATCCCTGATAGTGATAGCATCTTGTCATAGACTTGCTCCTTATCCTTATAATAAAGAGAGAAAGGATACTGGAAATTATTTTCCAGAAGCCATTGACATTTAGGACCAATCTGCATTTTTTACAAAAAATTATCTTATTTGTTAGGTGTTGCCACTGTAAGTGATGGCAGAAGAATACTTGAAAACTGAAAGGAATAGCATAACAACCAATGAAGCATTGAATTCGCTTCCTCATGGACGGTAGTTTCCAATCACAACATACAATTTTCGACTTCGTAAAAGATAAAATTCTAATGGGAAAAAGGGTAAAAAGATGAAAGACAACATGCGCAACCATTATCAGTGGGTTGGTCGAGATTTCATCAGTTGCTGCAATCATGTCAACGGCTACTGCTGTATCTATATCTAAAAGTTTCACATTAAGACTGAATCCCCAACAGCAGTTACATGTGAAGAGAAGTTGGATCACTCACTTCCTTACTGGGTCACATTGGAATCTGATTCAATTAATGGAGGTAGCCTTCACATTTATTTATTTATTTTTTCCAAAATATACTGGTTCTTCTTGTTGCCGCATCCATCTCATTGGCCACAGAATCAACGTCTCCATATATTTCCCTGTTGACATACAGAAAATTTCTCTTCGACAAAGATTGCCACCATGCCAATAACAACCAACCTTCTCTCTTAGTTTCTGAAGCAAATGGTTAGGCAAAGCATATCACTAAAAATAAATTGAACCATTTAAGCTCAAAGAGAATCAATCGAGGTAAATTAACTGGAAATATGCATAATTTGAGGAAAACTGAAAGCAGAAACTCGGGGGAAGGGGACATAGAAATGACATACGAGGGGATGGGCAGGGCAGGACAGATAAGGCAAGCATCACAACAGAGTGAAACCCAACTTTGTTTGTCAGTTAGTCAGGCTTCACCTATACCAAGCTAATCTAATAAAATCAAATAAGCTTCTCCATCAACGAGATAATGGAGTTTGAGGACCCAGAGTTCCAGAGACATTGAGTTTGGTCCACCGAGCCGAATGCTGGCATATTATCAAACAGTGACATTAACAAAGAGAGAGAAATCAAGCAATGGCTGGCTCTATATTTTTCGTACAATCCTGTGCGCGGAGTCGGTCAGGTTTCCATGGAGTCTTTAATTGGTTTGATGAATCCCTGATCTTATCTTATCTGTACTTTTTTATCCTTTCTTTTTCCTCTCTCTGTTTTCTTAGCATCTACACATATATTCGACCTTGTCCTGGCTGCAGCAAGACTGCTGAGTGCTGAGTAGGAGAGAAGTACATGCCAAGGAAAAGGGAGATATAGATGTATAACTAATATGCGTTTTATGATGGAGGCGTCGACGCTTTCATTTAATTCTGCATTTATTATGAAGGGCAACATGCAAATGCTTCTTCCAAGCTAGCAGAAAAAAGGCTGGGAGCGACTAAGCGGAATTTTATTTTGCTGTATCATTGCCTATGAGACTATTGCAAGCAATGTATGACATCAAATCATACACACACGTTACCTTTTTTGTCTTTCTTTTCTTCGCGTTATGACACGTCTCGACCTTTTCCCATCTCTAAAACATTATTTTATAAAATACTCTCCAGATTTGTCTATCTTTTGAGGCACGCGTGAAGCGACGCCACTTTTCCCCATTCCCATGTAAGATTGTGACAATGCCCCGTATCATATTGTCGACTTCCTAGATTTTATTTTCTTCGGATAAGACATTGACTTGGGTTTGTGACCTGTTTCTTCTATGGGCACCAACCCACCTTGGTTCTGCCCGCCAATCCCACTTACTGTGAGCATTAGTTTGGTACAGGAGGACAATTACTGCGAGCCTCATGAAAGTCGAGGGCAACTTTAGTGGCAGGCAACGCAAAAAACCCCGGCTGAGAGGAAAAGTTTGTGAGCCTTGTGAGGAATCTTCGTGTTAAAATGTTACAGGGAGCGGACAAGGGAAAAGAAATGAAGTTGTGGTTGCCCCGAGGAACAAGATATGATGTGCAAGGCTGAATGGCTCCAAAATGAACTGAAAAAGAGAACAAAAACAAAAGGATAAGAGGACAATGAATGAAGTCGAAAATTGCAAGGCAGTGTGCGAGTGTGTGTGTTGTGATTAGATTGTGCTCGCACTTGCAATTGCACGCGTGCTTTTGCATTAGTCTACACAACTCGTAGGTTCTTAGGTGGACAGTCCATTATGCTACATCTTCTTCATGTCGTACTGTTCTTTCCCTTGCGTGACGCTATCTGTCTCCGATAATCTTATTCTTATTAGTTGGTTTTGCACTGGTATTTGTACTTCTGGTAGTTGTCTGATTTGACATTATCGGCCGAACAAAGGCAATGGTTCAAAACCCATAAGAAAACAAGCATAGGCCCAAAATTTAGGTTACAAATATCGGGCCAAGCTAAACAAATAACGTCAAGCCGTGGTATACAGAAAGCCCAAGAACAAGTTACTATCATCACGTGCATAAAACAACACTCTGGGCATTGCAGTCCGCTTGTCTTGCATTAAATTGTGGGAGAACATAAAACTCACCTTCTGAGAATGGGACTTAAGAAACTTAGTGCGAGGAGGAAACGAAGAGTAATAAACAAAAGAAAAAAAGAAGAATTCCTATTAACAATAACAATATGCTATTACAGAAAAGCCCAAATGGACTTGATATCGAGTCGAAGAATGTGAATAGTTATTGTTTTGTACTATTCACATGCTTGAACTCTAATGCATGAACTTGAAAAGCTACTCATTGAGTTAGGAGTTGAGAGATTGGTATTACCTGAAGCTACTGACGTGCTTCACACATGGACAACTAAATTTGGGTTCTCCAAGTTGACAGCTGCTGAGAGATTGCAGTACTTGGGTTATACTTTCCTGGAGTTTCAGGACACCTCTCTGTACCAGAAGCTCTTGAGGAAAATCCCTCTAGCTAAACTTGGGTGTTGTCTGCCGGAGTTTCAGGACACCTCTCTGTGCCAGAAGCTCTTGAGGAAAATCCCTCTAGCTAAACTTGGGTGTTGTCTGCCGTGGAAGCAACAGTGAACAGATTTTGATTTGTACATTTCTACTTCAACACAATCACTATAGTCAAGTTGTAAACAAAGAACCTATTGTCACGGATATAACAACACAACTCAATCGCTTCAATTGTCTCGATCTTGCCCGTTTTTTGCATTCTGAAAAATCGTTTCAGATAAATAAGAGAAATGCTTGTTGAAATTTATTATGTAAAATAAATTGTAATTAAATTCAAATACTCTACCACTTCATCATAATTCAATTGCTCCAATTGTCTTGATTCTGCTCATTTTCTGCATCCTGAAAAAAACATCCCAGATAAATAAGATAAAGTTGGTTGAAATTTATTACAGCAGATTTTATCAAATGTAAAATAAATTATAATTGAATTCAAATGCTACACCACTTCATCTTGTGTAACAAAACTCAATTCGTTTTAATTTTCTCCTATATTTCAAATAATATTGTTTTTTTTATGATTACACTTAAAAGACTAATTATATTATTTATTCAAAAAATAGTATAAATAAATTGTTAAAAAGATATAATAATAATACTAACATAAATAATAGTTTTATTTATATTATATATTCAAGAAGATATAAAAAAAAATGAATTTAACGTGAATGGTTAAATCTCTCATGAGATTTATGCTTGAGGTGATAAATTAGTATTACATGACTTAACTAATGTTTTAAGAAAAAAAAACATGTATTAATTTATATAAAAAAATAAAATAAAAATCATGATACTTAACAAATTATCTTTGAATTATTTATACAACTAACAATTTATAACAAAATCATCCTTCAATTTATTATAAAATTTTGTTTCGTTAAAATATATAATAAAACATATTGTTGTTGCTACGAGAACAAAAAGTATGAATATTTTACTACCAAAGTATTTCAAAGAATGAATATTTTTATTTTTTATTTTAAAAATAAAATTAAAAATAATTCTAAAATAGGTAACGTATTTTTAAATTTTGGATGATTAAATACATTACTCTTTTAGTGTTATAATTTATATTAATAAGTAATATAAATTAAATTAAATATAAATCTTTTAGTTTAAATTAATTTTAAATAGATTATTGAAATATTGTAATTATTTTTATTAATATTATTTTTTTAATTGCATTACTCAAAAATAAATTTGTAAGATCAAAATAAATAATATATATTTAATTGATTGATTTAAACTTATGCATGAAACTATAATTTACATATAATTATAATTATATTTATATTTTATTAATACAAAAACATGTAATAAATTTCTTTATTTTATAAATAGTTATTAACATTTTAATTTTATGTATTTGATATTATTCATTACAAAAATATATCAACATAAAAATTTTCTTTTAATTACAATTAAAATTTCTATTCTATTATCATCGATAGTATACAGAGAATACGCTAACTAGAGTATGGTATAAATTGAGTATATATGGAATTCCAAGTAGGGAAAGAGACAATGTTTTGCACTTGGGACAGTTTCTTACTCTTCTATTGTTCACCTGAAACTATTGTAAATTCAAATGTGAAGAACAATTTATACTCGCGTAATAACCCCTGCTCATTGCTGCCTTCATCGATGCCTCCATTGCTTACTGAGGCTTTCGACAAGGAATTATAACAAGTTTAATAAGATCCTTCTTGTAACCTTTGATCATCAATGGCATTGTTAATGCTCCTTTTATGGTTTTGAAACCTGATTAACATGGCAGTCACACTCCAATCATAGAAATAAACACAAGAAGTTATGATATGTGCTTCTTTAAACCTTATGCCAAATCAAATCAACTTCACCTATGAATGAATAATAAAACCTTTCTCTGTATAAAGATTTACTAGTTAAACCACATGCTAACATTTTGCTTCTTCACAAAAGTAACGAAATAATTTCAAGTTTTGTCAAGAAACGAAATTATCCATCGAGACAAATGAAAACTACGAGGAGAAGACAAAGCGAGTGGATTAGACGATTGGTTATGGGCTCCAGCAAGGAATGCTAAGCTTACCAGTTCGCAACAGCGATGTGAGGCCCTTCCATGTCAATGCTGGCCAAAATGGGCCAATTGAGTTTTACAATTCGAGGGAAAGAAAAAGTAATAATTTAATTTTTATTAATTTAAATTTTAATTTTTAAATATTATATATGAGTGATTAATTTTTATTAAGTATAGATTTTAATTTTTATTATTAGATTAATAAATATTATTATTAATTCCTTTAGATGATATTTTTTTTAAAAATTATTATTTTAATAAAAATAAATTAATATTATTTCAAATTATAAAAAAAAATAAAATAAAATTATTTTCAAAAATCCTCCTAATCCTAACAGGAAAGGAGAAAGAAGCTTAGTTCGAAGAGGATTTTCGCTTTATTTTCAGCAGAACCTCTTGTGTTTTTTCCCGTAGAGATTAGGGTAAACTCCTTTTTTGTTTTGCCCACCAAGAGCCCAGTTGCATGATATGTGATAATGGCGATTGATATGGAGTCGAAGAATAAGATGAATGTGAATAGTTCTTGTTTTGTTCAAGATTCTTGCATCCCTTCTAAAACCATCAAGCAGCAACCACCGACTGCCCCCGACGTGATTTCACCAAAATTTTGCCCTAATGCCGTTGCCGAATATATTTCAACAAGAGGTACGCGAAATCAATCTCTTAGTATTAATGTTCGGGGACATCTTCGTTACGTGGAATGAAAAATCGAATACTTGAGACGTAAAGGATAATATCATTACATATCACCCGGTGGAAAGCTTTATCTTTCTCTTCGTCAAGTTTGTTGCCGATAATGTTAGTACGGTCTCCCCAGGAACCTGTTGATAATGATGCTAATGATTATTGTTGTGATGATCAAGTTTCAAGTTCTTCTGATATACAGTTAGTTGAAACCCAGTATTGCCCCGAAGCTGTAGTGTACTGGTACAATCATGGGCTGGAGAAGAAACGAAAGAGCAATGCATATATGTTATTGAAAGCAAAGAAGCATCTTGCATTCATGGGATGTCGTTCTGGTACGTAAGAAAGGGAA